>JAUMJL010001251.1:600000-1176612 GCA_033558185.1 Dromococcyx pavoninus | reverse complement strand
GGATCTCGCGAGAGCCGCGCGCTGACTGCCCGCCCCTCCCTCCGGCTGCCAACGCGCCTGCGCGCGACCGCCAGCAGCACGCGGCGGCGGAGAGACGCGGGCGAGCGGGGCCGAGGCCTGTCTGAGCCGGGGGCGGGGACTGGTGGGCGGGGCCTTCGTTCGGGGGCGGGCCCTATGGGGGCGGGGCCATGGGTGCTGCCTCAGCCGGTAGGGGTTGCGTCACCGCCCGCCTCCCTTCGCCCTCCTCCTCCTCAGCTGCCCAAGCTCCCGTGTTCACAGAATCATAGAATGACTTGGGTTGGAAGGTACCTTAAACCCACTTCCCACTCCTACCGCCTCCTACCGTACCAGGCTGCTCAAGGCCCCATCCAACCTGGCTTTGAACACTTCCAGGGAGGGGACATCCACAGCTTCCCTGGGAAATCTGTGCCAGTGATTCACCGTCCTCATCATGAAGAACTTCTTCCTAATGTCTGAGCTAAATCTTCCTCCTTTCAGTTTAAACCATCCCCCCTCATCCCATCCCTACCTGTCCTTTTAAAAAGTCCCTCCCCAGCTTTCCTGTAGCCCCTTCAGGTACTGGAAGGCCGCTATAAGGTCTCCCTGGAATCTTATATTCTCCAGGCTGAACAACCCCAACTCTCTCAGCCTGTCAGAGGTGTTCCAGCCCTCTAATCATCTCCACAGCCCTTCTTCTCCGGACCAACTCCAACAGTTCCATATCCTTCTTACGTTGGGGATTCCAGAATTAGGGCGGGAGAATCACTTCCCTTGACCTGCTGGCCACACTTCTTTTGATGCAGCCCAGGATATGGTTGGCTGTCTGGGCTGGGAGCACACATTGCTGGCTGATGTTGAGCTTCTCATCTATCGGCACGCCCAAGTTATTCTCTGCAGGGCTGCTCTCAATCACATTGTCCCCCATCCTGTACTGAAAACACAGATTTGCCCAACCCAGGTGTAGGACTTTGCACTGTCTTCCACAGAGTGATTTTAAGTTCTCTTTTTTCCTGTCACAGCCTTGTGGGTGACTTGAGGTGCCAGTCAGAGAAGCCCCTTGCAAGGAGAGTCCCAAGGGACCTGAGCCCCTAGTCCTCTGTGGGGACTGGCAGTTCTGTCAGAGGGCTGATCTGGGAAGGTGCCATATGGGGTATCCCTATATTACCATATGGAGAAAACAAATCTATTTGGCATCAGAAGTCACTGGAGCAACAGACACACGTGCTGGTCGTGCCCCATGTTTCCATGCCGTCTAGCCCCTGATTCTGTCCTGCAGTCATCAACAAAGTGTCCCAGCGAGATACTGTGCAAACACCTGAATTTTGAGCATCACTGGTGAGCTTGGGAATAGCTCTTGGTGTGAGGCTGCCTGCATTAGTGGGTTCAGCTTGGGTACCCTTGGGTACCTCTTGGGTTTGCTGGGGTAATGGCACTTTCCCACCCAGCTGTACAGTGGTGCCCATGTGAGAGCAGCTCAGTCCTCTGCTGAGCTGGACTCACTGTGCAGGGAAACCTCCTTATGCTCCCTGCTGGCTCTGGAAACCATCAGCTTGAAACCTAGCTTGCTGAACACACAGAGTACTAACTATGAACATGCCTTCTGAGTTACGGGCTAAGAACAGTCCACCCCCCATTTTCTTATGAAATTACAAAGTTAGTGTAAAAGCTTGGGTTAGCACAAGCATGGAAAAGCATTGTGCTTTTTTGGCTGTAGGAAGTCTGATGCCTTTGCCGATATGGGTTATGTAGCAGCAAACTAAAAAGCCAAACCAAAACATGTTGTATTCAGTTATTCTAGTATGTTTGTATTAATAGGACTTATTTCAAATAAAAGAAATAAATTACATCAGTATAGTGTTATGCCTTTCTACTGGTATGGCTACCTCCATGCTGACTTTTTTTCTGGTATACACACATTACCAAAATGACAAGCAGGCTTTGGTATCACAGTATCACAAGGCTGGAAAAGACCTCTGAGATCATCTAGTCCAACCTATGACCCAACAGTAGCACCCACTTGTCATTTAAACCATGGCACTAAGCGCCTCATCCAATCTGTTTTTAAATACCTCCAAGGACGATGACTCCACCACCTCCCTGGGCAGCACATTTCAATGGCCAATCGCCCTTTCAGTGAAAAATTTTTTCCTAATATCAAGTTTAGACCTCCCCTGACGAAGCTTGAGACCATGTCCTCTTGTTCTGTCACTGATCGCCTGAGAGAAGAGACCAACCCCTGCCTGCCTACAACCTCCTTTTAGGTAGTTTTAGAGAGCAATAAGGTCTTCCCTGAGCCTCCTCTTCTCCAGGCTAAACAACCCCAGCTCCCTCAGTCGCTCTTCACAGGGCTTGTGCTCCAGCCCCTTCACCATCTTCGTTGCTCTCCTCTGGACACACTCCACCATCTCAACATCTCTCTTAAACTGAGGGGCCCACAACTGGACACAGTACTCAAGGTGTGGCCTGAATGCACACCTGGTCAAAATGCACACCATCCTCACAAACATTTTTTCTGTGTAAGCACTGGGTAACAACCTTAGGTTTTAACAGATCACATTAAGCACATAGATTAAGACCCAAACTGCTAACACTGAGATAAAAATGAGGTGAAGTTATGTTGGAAAAAATATCCCTGGTGAAACTCGGACAGTGGTTCATCTCTAACTGTAAAGTCCTCTGGGGATAATTTCTTGATTAAGTACATAAAAGTAATACATGTGGTATGTAAATAATAATAATATAAAAATGCTACATTTTGATGTATCCTTACAGTCCAATTTCACTTACTGAGATAAAATAATTTTCAGTCCTTTACGGCGTATAATCAAAACAACTTTGAAGTGTACTTCAAACTTTTATTTTCTGTGGCAGCTGAAAAGTAATCTCCATTCTACATCTCATTCTTTTCTTGTTCCTCTTCCTTCCCATCTCCCAGCACTCAGGTGCGTTTCTGTTATTCCTACTGCAAAATTGTGACTTTGCTTTTAATTCCTTAAAGTTTTATGTGGATTGTTGTGGTCAGGTGAAACATACATTGTTTCTTGCTTGTTGAAATTACTGGCAAGAGAACATAAAGCTCAGTGGGCCTTGTGAAGTTCTCCATGTGACTGCTTTTGACCATGCCATGTTTTTTTAATGCTATTTAGGAAAATATGGGAGCTGTGCAGGGCTGCAGAAGAGGGGTCTGTTTTCAAGCATAGCCTTTCAACCTCTGCTCAAATTAGGAGAGAATGCAATACTTTCCTTAAGACTTTATAACACCAGTTCTTTCCAGTGATGTGTTTTTAGAAAAACCCTTGCATTTCCTAAAGACCTTTCTGACAGACATTTTGGTCATTGGACCCCAGATTCTATCAGTAAATCTGGGTAAATAAGGTTTTGGAAGGAGAGAGGGAAATGCGGGGGCGGGAAATACATGCAGAAATCGCCCTCCTGTGGCCATGAAAGCCTCTCCTGGGGGGTAGTGGTCCATAAAATGTCCTTTTTAAAGTCAAACGGGCAGTCCAAGTCAAATGAAGGCAGCACTAGAAGGAAGAAAAGGCTTTGGTCCCAGCAAAATTCCTTAAACTGAATTACACAGGCATTGTTTTGTTAAAAATGAGTGGATGGGAGTGGATGGGCATTTGCAATGCAGGCGTTTGAGAATTAAAGCATGGAGGAAGGCACGTCACGCAGAGTTTGGCATCTAGGCACCCTCCACAGGGGATACTGAGCTCCTTCCGTATCAGGCCATGATAGAGGAAAAATAAGAGAAAGAAAGGGAAGCGGCAGACATTTCCATCTCCAAGCTTCAAGATGGAGAGATCCAGGGAACAACTGCCAACCTCAGGAAAAGCAGCATTACTTCTCCCAGCATTAACAGCAGCCACCATGGCCACATCCAGCCCTTCTACCTGCCCCACCAGCCATGCTTAGCCAGGGAGATCAACCCCTTCACGTGCCAAGTTTGTTATTACTCTGGCTCAGAGGCTCTACAGGCTGGTGTTCTGTCTGGCAGTGAAGATGCATATGCAGGGAATAGACAGTATGTGGGGAAAGCAGGGCCACTTCTCCTCCCTTTCTATTTGTCCCACCCTGTCCTTACTCTGCGCTTGCCTAGCGAGAGGGCAAGGGCAGGGGGCAGAGTCTCCAGTGGAGACAGAAGTAATTTAATTCAAATCTGGAGAGCTGAAGGAGGTCTGTCACCACTTTTCCTCCCCTAAAATGCTGATAAGGTTATATAAGAAAGCATCACTTAGAGGCAGGAGTTAGGAGAGTGAAACCAGTGGGAGAAAAGTCACAGGTGTAGCATTAACCTACCCTGAAATTGGGATGACAAATTCATCATTTTGGGCCTGGAGGAAAATGAAAAAAACTCGGCATATCTGAGAAATTCTAAGTGATCTAGAAGATGGATACCCAAAACCATAAAGAAGCCTTGTTTTCATTGAGTCTGGACGTGTGATAACCTTGACTGGAGTAGCACTCTAATGGCCATCCTTTAGCTGGGGCCGTAATTTCTTAATACATTGACTTCATTAGAGATGGCAGCTGAAGGAATTCCCACCCTGGGCCTTTTTTACCTCCTGAATTTTTTTTAAGCCAAGTTAGTGCTTTGTTGGATAACATTTCCCACAGCAGTACTGACAGAGCCAGTGGGATGTCCTGCAGTGGATGTGAATGTGTGGTTCGGAAGGCAGAGGTGAAATGGCAAGGCAGGGAGTATCCAGGGCAGCACTAACGCCAATGCCAGTTTATCAGCAAACAACAGTGCAAGAAATGGTGGCCACATACACTCATACTTGAGGACAGACAAGCAAGTTCATGTGCTTTCCTGCATGGCTGGAGCTGGCCAGGCACACCCATGGTATCTCTTGCAGCAGTTTGGCTGCAAGTAGTAAGCACTGGGCATACTGCAGATGTGGGCCCATCTGTGCAGCACAGCCACATGCACTTCTACAGAGAAATCTCAAAGAAACTTTTTCTCCACGTTATGGAACGCCAAACATTGCCCTCTCAGATGCAATGGTACTAATACCATCCATTTTTCAATACAGTGGTCTCATTGCTCATTGAAGAGTAACACGTAATCTGATGACAGTAAAATAAGGCACAAAGCAAAAGGGTATGTGTGCTAGTTACATGTGCTGTTGTAGACAGTATGTAGTTATCTGAGATAAGAGGTTGGAAAGCAGAAAATAAAGAGAAAAGAAGAAAAAGCAAGAATAATACCGAAGTCTAAAAAATGTGCAGCACATGGACAACCTATGGCAGAGACCAGGATGGGTCATTCTGTTAAATTATATGAACTTCTGGAATTTTTAAAAAGCTGAAGGGCAGCACTGCTGACTCTGAGAGAAAGTGGGGATCACCCTGACAGTCGGGGACTCAGCGGAACATCTGAAGCTGTACCCCCTTCTCTGAACATTGGCAGGTAATGGGTAGATCTCAGGGCTTGCTTCTTGCCAGAGTCATGGGTGACTGAGAGGATAACAGGTACTGACCACTTACCAGAAAAGAACCAGGAAATGTGTGATGTGATTCGGGGGAGACTTTTGAGTTATAACTTCTGAAACCCACTGCAAGGGGGAGGCAGCGTATCTTTAGCTGTCCTTCACATGCCTTACACTAACCCTGAAAGATAAGATTCAATTAAAAAAAGATGACTGATCTCTTGAAAAGCCAGGCCTACACCTTTCTTTTACCAATATCACCAAAACATATGATTTTGACAGGATGAAAATATGCAAAAATACAATCCTGTTCTTACTTATATTTTCAGTCCTGTCAACATCTCTGCACAATTACACAACAACATTGTGTGAACACCTGCAGCCATTCTTTTCTCCTTTTGCACTTGTCAGGGCTATTAAAAGTGACAGACTGTGTTCTCTGATAATCATCGCATTTACAGCAAATGCAAACACGTTTATCCAATTTTCACAGGGTCATGCACCAAACTATCCCCTGTGTTGTCAGACAGACAAATGCAGCTCTTTGTTTCAGATTGCTGGGAATTTGGAATCCCAGTAGCACATAGGTCCCCTGGATCTGGATGCAAACCTCTTCTCGGCCACCCTTCCAGCAGCTTTACTATGAGAAAGGAAGGAAGAAAAGAAAAGAGGTGTAGAGGAAAATAAGTCAAATACAGAAAGGTTATCTCATTAGGGAACAGGGAAAATCTTGAATTTAAATAGTGTCTATAATGAATACCTGCATATCTGCACATCTTGGATGTATTTTCAGCCAGTAGAATGATGTTAAGGAGTATGTGTGTATTGTATGCACATATATAAATATATACTTATAGAAATACTTTTGGATACTTGCATGTGTAGCCAGCTTAAACATAGTGCCAATACAACAAGATACTTGCATTTTGTAACAGCCAAATTGTGCAGAAATCCGCAGGTGCAGATTTCTAAAGATAGTAATTAGTCTGATAAGAAGCTCTTCTGATTCCCTCTTTTTCAGGAAATTACAAAGTATGTCCTAGGAGCTAAGTTTCAAGGTCATTGCCATCCCAGGCAAAACAAAAATAGCGGTTTCAGTTGTTCTCTGCAGTTCATAAATCAGCATCACAGAGCAGCCTTCAGTGAAGCTACAAAAATTTGTATCAGTGGAATATTTGGCCTGGATTATCTGCCACAACAAACAATTTAGAATATTTTATTTTATGGTCTTTCTGTACAGAAGAGCCGAAGAGTTCAGAAAAGGAGTGACAGTTTAAAAAAGAAAACTCACAATTATTATAATGTTTAAAAGCCTGCTGTGGTTTGGAAAGTCCCAGGATTTGGGTCTATGAGAAAACAGATATAAATTTAATAGCTGCAGTAGGAATCATATCTAAAATATTCAAAATTATTAACACCTAGTGAGCTCTGGAACGAGTGAAACAAGTTTGATCATGAGAGCATGAAGAAGGGAGAATGTACCCGTTTGTGTTTGCACAGTGAACTCTCAATCTACATCAGCATGTGTAAACCCATGGAGCATCTTCTTTGTGCTCCTAGCAAGACAGGACAGTAACACAGAGGCAGCTGTGGAGCAGCACGTTATCCCACGGGAATGTGCTTGTGCTGAATGATCTACAGAGGGCAGACGTTGCCCAAGCCTGACCTAATACATTGTGATACAGTGGATATACACTGAGGCTTTGTCCTGCCATGGCTCTACCTATGTCCAGCTCCAGCACTGGCTCTTTAGTGTCCAGTCTTCCTCCTGAAAAGATGAAACTTCTCTTTTACTCATAGGAAGAGGAAAGAAGACCATGAAATTATTATCTAGTGATTCTGGGAGTCAGCTGCCAAATGGCCCTTGGATTCTCATTCCTATTTCTGTAGCTTATTCAAGGCCTGTTTAAAGAACATGAAGTACAGAGCAGGGCTGCCCGCCTCAGTGAGTGCCCTTGGCCACTGATACATGCCCACACATGTTCTCTCTCTCTGGCCTCGTAAATCTTAATTCCTTTCTCCACTGTTTCAGTAAGATGGATGGTAGGTGCACTCTGCACAACTTACCCTTTGTTTAGGACATGCAGGGAAGCAGGTACAAAGCTCTGCAGGCAAGAAAAGGAGCTGAATGTAGCTTTTCGTTTTTTGTTTTCCTCAGTGTCCAGTGCTCCATGGGTCTGTTGCGGTGTTTGTGCCTCCTTGCTTTGTTCTCTGAAAGAACATCATAGAAGAAAGGTGGAATACAGGATATGTTTGCCAACCCTCCCTTGCACATGTGCTGTCTGTGGTCAGCTTCCTCAGTTGTTGGGACATCTTCGCAAACACAGACGTTTCTACTTTCCTATCTGTGCCAGTAGAGCCCATCCCAGTTGGTAGGCAATAGGTGGGCATCTGGATACCTTCACACGTCCACCTCTGATGCTGAGGCACCTGCGTCTGTTGCAGGAAACCACAGGTGCTGTGCATTCAACCAATGTAGCTCCCACCATAGCGCTGTCAAGATTTCACACCAGCAGCATAAAGGTTAGCTATTTCTGAAATTAATTTTTAAGTTGCTAAGCCCTTTGTTGCGCTTCTGATTTTGTGCAGCCTATTTTGCTAATGCTAAAGTTACCAATATTTCACTGTCTAGTGTCTGGTAGAAATCTTATCTATAGCCACAGAGAAATCTATACAACCTACGGTTTCTCTATTATTTTTGAAAAGTGTCCGAATAATGAACTCAAGCTGAGGAAGCAGAAGTTAATGTGTTTAGGCTTATGTGGTATATTCCCTCCTATGTTGCACCTCATATGTTTGCCAGGTGATTTCTCAGAGTGACACAGGTTCATTCAGTGTGCATTGCACATGCAGCAAGTCTGATAGCTCCAGGGTACACCTTATATCTGTACAATACACACTTTATCTGTATCAGTATTTCACAGGTGCGCCAGAACCTGACACTGGTGCTACAGTGACAGCACATATACTATACAGTATACCACATGCCCAAGATTTCTATTATATCCTGAAGCCTGGTTGGAGTTATTGCTGCTGCTCCTCCTTGGCTGCAGGACATCAACAAACCCTGGACAAACGTCCAAAGACAATATGACTTG
This sequence comes from Dromococcyx pavoninus, assembly GCA_033558185.1. Classification (NCBI taxonomy): domain Eukaryota; kingdom Metazoa; phylum Chordata; class Aves; order Cuculiformes; family Neomorphidae; genus Dromococcyx; species Dromococcyx pavoninus. The sequence continues at coordinate 1,168,082 of JAUMJL010001251.1, read as the reverse complement.
TCTGGACAAGTTTCTGGATGGATAAAAAGCATTTATTAGAAGAATGGATGTTTGTTCAAAATTTGAAGGACATAATGGAACACGTCTTTGTTGCAATAAATAAAAAACACTGGACCTGTTTACACAAGCAAATATATGGCAAACATTCTTCATTTTTACACTTTGGAAAGTTTCTAAGCCACTTGAACTTCCCTGGACATCTGCCGATTTGCCTAAACCCAAATATCATATTATCTTTATTTTACATTTAAAGCTGTTAGTAAGGATGTTACAGATGGCTGCTGAGTCCAGAGAACTCTGCAACCTGGGGATTCCTTCTTGCCTCCCAGCAGCTGAGACCCCACAGGTCTCCTCACCCCAGTCCAACAGATGTATCCGCTGCTGTTCCCACTCGCAGGGAGGCTGAGACCCTTGTGGGTGTAGAAGCACACACACAGAGAACTCTTAAGACAGAGCACTGCACTTAGCAGCACCAACATACACCATAGACCCCGTAACTGCCGATAGCCCTGCCCTGTTGCTCCTCTCCAGATGACCTACACTGGGGTCCCATACAGAAGCCCCACAGCTTCAGTCTCAGGTTCACAAGCACAATCACATATAGGTCTGGGGGGGTAGGGGAGAGGGGAGGGAGGATGGAGAGGCAAGGGAGGAGGATGGAGGGGAGGAATGGAGGGGAAGGGGGTAATGGAGGGGAGAAAGGAGGGATAGGGAGGAGAGAGGAGGGATGAAGAGAGAAGAAAATCTTCACGATGAGGGTGCTGAAGCACTGGAACAGGTTGCCCAGGGACACCATCTCTGGAAGTGTTCAAGGCCAGGATGGATGGGGTTTTGAACAGCCTGGTTTGGTGGGAGGTGTCCCTGCCCATGGCAGGTGGGTGGAACTGAATGGGCTTTAAGGTCTTTTCTAATCCAAATCATTCTATGATTCAGAGACCATCAAACATCAGCATGGCCTTCAAGTCTGTATAATATCCCTGCCCAGATCCTGGATACTCTTATGCGGTGTGTGTGTCTCCCTCTACTCAATGCAGACCTGGCTTCGAGTGTTTGCTAACGAGTTTTACCTATACGTACACGCACCCAGGATTAAATTCGTGGGTGTCCAGCTGCGGTCACAGAGACCTGCAGTTCCTTTCCCGGCTGCTGCCACTTAGACCTTGTAGCACCCGCATATAGCCCACAAAACGCCTCCAGGGCAGGAGTGACCAAAAGGGGTGGCCCGGGGTGAGCAGGGCAGCCCCGCTGGCGGGGCGGGAAAGGGCGTGTTTTAAGGCACCGTCGGCTCCGTGTCTGGTGCTGCGCGGCGGCATCTGCAGCCCCTCCGCACCCCGCTCCGGCCCGGGCAGTCGGGAAGAGGCTGCAGCGTCGGGCGTCGCGCCATGGGCTGCTCCAGCAGCGCCCGCAGCCGCCCCCACGAGCCGCCGCCCGCCGGACCCGCGCCGCGGGGTGAGCGGAGCTGGGGCGGGGGGCGCCGAGCGGGGTGAGCCAGGTTGGGGTGGGCGGGGGGCGCCCCTCAGGGCTTGCTGATGGGGGGGTCCCCAGGTGGGCGGCCCGTGGGCTGCCGGGAGCCCGTGGGTTTGCTCGGCTTTTGGCTCTGCCCACGCTGCACCTCTTGGACGATCCTCTTAAACTGCTGCTTCTTGTAGATGAATGAGTTATTGGCTTCCCTTCCCCTCCGCAGGCTGATTTTTCAGTTTACAGACAGGTCCTTTTGCATAACACCTCGTAAACCCGATGGGCTTCCCCCCCTTTAAAACAGTCAGCTAACAATACCTAACCCTGCAATCTTTCCTTTTTTATTCCAAACTCTGTACATCCACCCCAACATGGTCCTCCACATCAGCAATACTTGATACTTTGATTTAGCTGAAGTCACAGAGGATTAATTTTGGGAGCAAGGCGTATTTGTGGAACATGCTCCATAAGAACATCTTTACTCTTCAGTGACAGTTACATTAAACTTGTTTTCATATCCATCATATTTGGCTCTTTGCTCCAAGAGAGGTTTGGAAACATGTTTATAAGAACCTGAATGCTGCAGTCACGGATATTACAGAAAGATACATCCTGAAGACTGATAAAAATTGTTTGCATTTCATGTTACTACATTTCTTTCCTGTATTCAGAGGATTAAATATCACCTGTTGCTGTTAGGCTGGCTGCGGCATCAGTGTTTTCTGTATGGGTTTATTTTCCATTTGTTGTCTTGTGGTTTGTGACTGCAGAGATAGCAGGTTGTACAGGGTGAGTGTTGTCTGTGTCGTGATGGAGTCAGCATTCGTCTGGAACCAAGGAGTCCTGCTGAAAATAGCAGCAGAAATCTTGCTATCCTGTACGTGCTGCCTTGTTCACCTGGCCCGTATACCAAATTGCTCTGCCTTTCCATCCATTTGCACAGGAACACTGAAGGGGTAGAGGAAATAATTCAAGTGATTTATTCTGAGTGTTTTAGGATTTCTGCCTAAAATGCTTGTTCATGTTAGGATAGGCAGTGAAATGTACTAAATACATAAACTGATATCAGGATAATGATAAAGTGCAGTTTGTGATTACAGCTGAAAGATCTGCATTAACTGGGCACTTACTGGACAGATATGTTATTATTTTCTAGTTTAGTTTAATGAAAGAGGATAATTTAGAAGAAACTTCTCTGAATGCCTTAATATGTGTTCATTCTGTTGATGTGTAACTCACAAAAATGTGAGGCTTTTCTAAAAGGAAAGAAAGAAGTGAAGGAGAAAAATGTAGCCATGGACCACTTAAATTCACTGTGCTTTTCACTGTTTCTACAGCTGAAATTGTGTACAGCAAGGGAAGTGAAAGATATAAATTTAAAAATAAAACTAGAAGGCATCCTAGGAATGTTGACTGCCACATGATGTTCATTCTTCTTGGGGATAAAGGTATTGAAAAGATTACTGGGAGGATTTATTTTTTTCATATAAGAGAATTCTTTGCATTTCAGATGAGAGTGGAGGAATGCTTCCACAGTTTCCAGCACTGCGGGCCTTGTGTTGCATGACAGTATTTTGTAATCCAATTTATATAAAACACCTTGATGAATAGAGGACTAGCTGGAAGTTACAGGGCTGATGTTGGAGTAATGGGTTTGAATTGTTTCTTTTACTGGTAACACCAACTAAAAACTGTGAACAAGAAGTGATTTTTCATGACTCATTTCAGTCAGCAGGTTTTAAATGCTCCCTGTCCACCAGGTACCAAACAAGGTGAAAGCACAAGAAGCGTTTAAAGGGATAAAAAATGGAATGTGAAAACATCAAGTCTTTGGTCTCTGAGCATACATTGCTTTTTTTTTGTTTTAAGTCACTGCTTAGAGTAATTTAAGTTTAAGATTTATTTGCTGTTATTCTGTTGAATATCTGTTTCATGTTGAGCTTCATGTTAGAAGTGCCTGGAAGACATGATAGATCTAGAGAAGGTAAGCAGGAAAATGTATTTGCTGTTTCTTGTAACGCAAGAACTGTGTCACTTGAAGAAATTACTAGCAGCAGGCTTGAGACCAGCAAAAATGTGTTTTACAGGGGCTGTGAGTGGGCTGTAGGCCTCATTACCATTGGTCTTGGTGGAGACCAAGCCATAAATGGATTGAAAAGAGGCTTGGGAAGGTTCACAGAGGAAAGTCCAGTGGCGGACTGAAATACGGCCCCATGGGCTGGGTCCCTCTGCCCTTTCCTCTGCCCCTTGGCAGCTGTCAGAGGCAGGGTGCTGCCCGGGGTGGGTCTGTGGTCTGAGTGATGTAGCTCAGCTTACCTCCTTTTTTGAGTTGCGTTATACATAGCTATAGCACTACATATTAACAAACCTGATTGGTGACCTTTCCTTTAAGGTGTTTGCTTCTCATGTTTTTAAGAGCTGCTGAAAACACTATCCAGCCCCTTCTTCAAATTCTCAAGTTTTTAGAGTTTCCACATTTTCTTCTTAAAACATCACTAGGTGGAAGAAAGTTAAGCTGACAGGCTTCACTATTACCTGTCAGGCTGCTGGGGTGCTGTAACATGCATAGTCCCGATGCAGCTCTATAAGCAGACCATAGCACAGCCAGGGGTAACATTTCCAACAAATGTACTGAAGATCTGCTGTTTTACCCCGTGCCTGCTAGCCTTGCTGACATCAGCCTGAGTGTGGATTAATCAAACTGCCAATAATGAAGGGCTAGGACTGCAAAAGCATATAAGTGCCTACGTCCCTCTGGCTGCCACTGCAGATGCCGAATGGTCTGAAAGGGACATCTTAAGGGACCTCCCATCTCCTGGAGGGGCTGGGAGGTGGTGAATTTGAGCAGGGGGAAATAACCAGGTCCAGAGCAAGCTGCCACTACAGATGTGGTCGCTGCCTCCTTTCCTGTCAACCATGTAAGCTCAGGGTGCTGGCTGTGGATTTGGAGGGGCTGACTGGACCATTGGTGGTTTTCTAGTTCCTGGGACAAATGAGATTTTAGGTGTCCTATATTCAAAATTGCTTTCTGTCATGACACTCCAGATACCCTGGCCTAGCCATCCTTGTGTCTGCAGGCACATGCTAATTAGGTGACCCCTGCTGGGGAGGTGTTTTTCTTGAATACCTCAAAAGAACTGTGAAGTTGTCTTAAGAGCAGCAGTATCCAAGCAGCTGTTTTTAAATCAGGATATATTCCATCTTTTTTCACTGTTCATCTATGTGTGTATGAAGTATCATGGTTTTGCTCCCTGGCTTTGGCATAACACTGCAATCATCATTTTCTCGTATCGTACAATTTGTCCAGATTTTGCAATTATTCTGTAAACAGATTTCATGCATGAATTCTCAGGGTTTTCATCTTGGCATTCCTTTGGAGAAGGTTAAGTACAAGCCCTTGTCAAACTGAATTTAATCAGAAAGTTTTTAAGTCAGTCTGATAGATAAGTATAGCTCATTTTGAATCTTTAACATTTATCCTTAAATATCTGTCAGAGGAATTTTGCCATTTCTTTAGTCATAAATTTTGTCTGCCAAAAAGGCCTATTGCTTTACTTAGCCAATAAGTTGATGAAAAATGAAAGAAGCAGAAGTTTTAGTTCAGTTAATCTTCCTGTTGTTGAATGTTTTATTAGGCAAAGCATACTACGAATGGTAGTTTAGTATTTAAAGACAGACAAATTGATTTTTGTTTTAAGAAATGGGCACTGCTCACCCTCTAGGATGAGAAAGTTCCTTTTGGGGCTTTATGTTCAGCCCACCTGGAGCTTTACGTTCAGCAGCACCAGAATTTTCCCATGTGCAGCCCAGGGCAGCAGCTCCCTCCTGTTCGGCATGTTGATTCTGTTCTTGATTTAGAACAGGAAAAGGTGCTTCCTTGCATAACATCCTTTCGTGGGCAAATCTGCACACTTCACACCCCTAAGGCAAAATGTAATAGGATATTGACCCGTAAACACGTCAGCTCTCTTCTATAAACTACATGATGCCTCAAGCCAAACCTTTTTTTTTTTTGAGTGGGGGGTGCAATAGCAGAACCATCCTCTACTGGATATGTGTAAGAGCAGCAGATCTGTGAAGGAATACTGTTCATAGCCAGGTAGGAGCTCTTTTATAGGTAGTGTTTGTACAGTACCCTGTGGGCCTAGTTCTCATCTAGTTTACATGCCCACTAATCGAATATCTGCAATTCTCTTTTTTGTTTTCTTTCCTTGCTCTGCTGTAACTAAAAGCATCATCAGGTGAAAACACCCCGACTGCAGACGATGATGAAACCATAGCTGACCAAACACTGTTGGACCCAGTGGAGGATGTAAGTCTTGCCTCTGAGGAGACAAACCCAGGCAAGCATCTGCCAGGAGAGGAGGCTGCAGCTGTGATGCTGGCCGTAGAGGGAAAGATCGATTCGGGCATTAAAAGGGAGGAGCCCGAGGGCACGGAGCCCCTGCCTGCAGAAGTGGAGGAGAGCTCTGAGCTGCCATCTGTGTGGCAAGAGGAGAACAATGGTCCTTCACCGCCAGCACCAGGAGAAGATGCTATGTCACCATTATCAGGACCAGCAGAAGACAGTGGGCAGGTAGAGGGCAGTGACAGCTCTGTGGTGGAAGTCATCGAGAAAGTACATATTACTGAAGAGGATCACCTCATTGAGGGTAATATTTGTGCTTTCATAAATGCAGAAGACCAAATTTTGCCTCCAGGGACTTGTGCTTGGGACTTGACTTTCCTGAGAGCCTCACATGAGCTTTTGGAGTCAGAATTTGGTATGGGGAGTCTGTACGATGTGGAGCATAGAAGCACATGGCTGGTGAAGCCTCAGATTCACAAGTCCAAGCTATAATACATTTAATCAGCATTTCCAGTCATTATCTCTGCTATTTCATTTCATGCCGTTTTTGTTCTTAGCAGGTAAAATACCCCACCATATCCCTCATTTAAATGTAGTGTTTCTGTCTATCTCGGACATGTTCCGAGACCAGAGGCTCTATTACTTAGTTATATGTATTAATTATGAAGCAACTGTCCCTGTGCACATGAAGTGGGAGGGTTCATGTCTAGGCATAGAAGAAAAAGCATCTTTTTGATGCACCTTTGGCTTATCCAGTCTGTCCTAGAAGCTTGGCTACTACGCAGGCAGAATAGAAGTAGCAGTGGGGACACAGAGGACTGGACTTTCAAAAAAAAGTTGGAGCTGTCTAGCTGGGGAGGAAAGCTCCATGAGGAAGCAGTAGTGTCTGATAAGGGACCTTTACTGGGAGGTGTGCTCATTGCAGGCTGTGCTTATCTTTGGGTTAGTGTCCAGAGGACCTGTCTCCCATGGACTGCACGCACTTCACAGGAGGAATCAAATTTCTCCTGAATGGTACAAAGCAGCTCACGGAGGAATCTGATGCTTCCTGGGGGAGCATTTCTTCAGGGAGGTGAAGCACACAAGAAGTGTTTCCCTGCAGTGAAATGTGGTATCAGCAGCCTTGCTCACTCTGCATTTGCCTTATAGAAGTGCAAGATGCAGGAGAAGGACTGATCTGTGTGAAGCCCAGAGCCAAATACGTGCACTACCTCTGACCCTGTGGCTTTGCTGTACATGTCCCTGAACTGGCTATATAAATCTGACTCCTTGCATCCCAGTAGCTGAGCATGGACATTGGCTTGTCCTCTCCTCTTTTTCTTCACAAAATAATTATGAGGTTTCTTCTACACAAAAGATGAGCATCTAACCTTTGGACTGAAGTCACATTTTAGGCAAGCAGTGAATGACTGGATGCTCATCTGTAAAACACATAGTCTTGCCAAGCTGGAAACTCCAGTTTCATCAGTCACTATTTCTAAGCTTCGGGACATATTGCTGAAGGCAGAGCAGGACACCCCGAACATTGTAGCACAACTTCATGTCCCTGCAAAAACATTTTACCATTGACCATTTGCCTGATGATCAGCTGTGGGGCTTTGACCACCAAGTTATTGATGCTGCTTGCAGAGTGAGAGAACAAAGTTTTTTGGAAAAATTTTGCTCCTGTTTGCTCCAAGCTAAAAGTAATCTCTTTTGTGTATTTTCTTTCTATGAGGCATATCCTGAAGAAGCGACCTTCCATTTTTATGCTGTGGTGCATATTATATTTAGCACTTGTTTGGTTTTCCTTTATTCTCCAGTGGCTATGCAAGTAAATTAATTACGTAGCAGCTTCCCAGGGAAAGCACAGTTTCAGCCAGACTGGCACATTACCATGTTTTCTGTTTCTTTTTTGTTTCGACTGCAAATAAAACTGCACATAGGTAAAATCCAGGAAAAATAATTTGAAAATAAATAGTACTCATGATGTGTATTGCATCAAGGGGATTTTGTGAAGGCATCAGGAGAACTTTACGGGCATGAGGCACTCATGTAGCTGGGTGATAGAAAGTGGTTGGGAGCATTCTGTTTGTTCCCGGTAGATTCACTGAGGGATACCTTGGTAAAGGGCATTGGAGAGCTGACAAAGCAAAGCTGGGTTTACAGAAAGGAGCTGGGGCACTTGGTGCTTTTCTCAGTGGATCCTAATTTGATCTCCATGGTTACTGTTCCCAGGTGAGACGGGAGAACAGGTGGAAACTGAGCTGCTCAGTGAGATAGTAAGTGAAGGGCCTGGAACAAAAGAAGAAGAAACAGGAGAAGTTGTGGATGGTGCAGCAGTGACAAAGATAGGTATGTTGACAGAGGAGGGAAGAACCCATGGGTTAATGTTTAGGAGACAGGAAAGACTGTACTGTCCTTAATGAGTACATCTTGTCATCCTCTGCTGGTGTACAGCTGCCGCTTTCTGCATTTTAACACAAACAGAATAATAAATATTTTTTTGTTTACATTCAGAGATATTTTTGGAAACAATCAATTGGAAGTCATTCTTTTTACATGGGTCATCTTTATGTAATGCACCAGTCTTACAAGTGATAAATTATCCCTCTTTGGGGAGAATGTTAGACTGTAACAAGCAGTCTTGGAAAATAAAATCATGTTAAAATCTTTAATCTGCTCGTTACTATTTGCAGACTTGTTTTTATGAGCCTGAGAAGTTTTAATGCCTTAATGCTGCTTTGTGATTTCCATTCTATATCAGACAGTCATTTCAGATCCCTCATTCTCCTTATCAGATGAAATCAGCAGTGTAGTGTGGGATGAAAACACATTGCACAGCAAATGCAGTCACATGGTAGGAAGGAAAACTCACAGGCCAAATAAAGTGCCTTTAGAAAACCATCACACCAGTGAAGAGAAAAATTCAAGGGGACAGGACTGTCTCTCTGGGAAAGTTGGAAATTATGTTCACAACTTGTCATCATAGTCTTTCTGCAAAAGTTATTTCTTCTTCCTTCCACTTCCTCCATTCACTAAGATTCCTTTAGTCATTTATTTTGGGTTCATCATGTTTGGTATCTGCGTGCTCCAGAAGGCAGAGGTTGCTGTGTGGTACTGCTGGAATGTGGAAAAGGTTGAACAGGCAAGGAAGACAACTCCTCCCTTCCCTCAGTGAATGTTACTGCAATGGCTGAAACTGCTTTCCTCCTCTCTCTTCCCTCCTAACCACTGGCCTATGTAGCCATGCTCAAAATCTCTCTGGGCTACTGACCATTTCTGTAATCACAAAGAGGACAGCTTCAGTAGGAAGGGTGGGAGATATCACAGGAGCAGATTTCTTGACTTACAAACGAACCACTTGCACCTAGCATGAGCAGTCTTTGGTTCCCTCACAGTGCCAGTATGTGCTCCGGCCTTTGAGCTGACAGCAGCAAGCCAGCATGTTCCACCTGTGCTACAGGATTAAGGAAAATTATTTGTAGCATGAGCGCTGCAGCCTGGCGGTAGGGTGGTGTTCAAGGCATATGTGCCTTAGTGACCTTGTGATTGCTCAAGCAGAATTAGATAAACAGTGATCAAAGACAAAGCACTCACCTGGCTTTAATTCGCGTCTGTTTAACAGCTGATCACCTTTATATTGTCACTTTTTGAGCTGGCCTGTGAAGACAAGCTATTGTTGGCTGATGGCAACTGTGCTTTTGCAGAATCTTTAAATTTATGCCATATAGCTTTGCCTGTGAAGTCTGAAAAAGTTTATTCACTTAAGTTGTTTTTTAATATGTTGTCCTTATGCTTTTGCAAAGAATTATCTGTCTGTGCTTTGAGTTCAGCATAGCACTTAATTTGATTCTGGGAAACCTCAAAGAACAGCATCCTGTTCCTGAAGACTAAGAGCCTTCATCATTTACTTGCCGTGATAATATTCTCCCCAACAGTTTTGTAAGGAAGCAGAAAGAGCCCTACTTCTGTGTCCGCAGATGAAAAGAGTGTACTGATGCAGACAGCTCAGAGAACAGCTGTGGGCAAGGAAAGCAAACAATGTTAAGAATGGAAGAGTGGCCATTTAAATCTGGGATGCGGTTGTGTAAGGGAGCAATTCTTCCATCTTGAAATGATATTAAAGAACTGAAACAAGATTCTGGGCAGGGAAGCAAGATTGCTAAAGGGAATGGAAAAATTCTTATTTTGATGAAGATCAAAAATATTCAGAGTCTTGCTCCTGAGAGGGTATGACTAAGAGGATATGAACTGATCCTAGTGCAAAACAAATACTGCTCTAGAGGTAGCTGAGGTCCATCTCTGAAGGAAATGCTCATTGAATTAAAAACTACTAAATTCCATAGTACATTAGCAATGTTCATGCAAATTAACTGTCAGACTTTTTGTCGCAGAGAGGCACTGCAGTTGGATGTCTCTCTCCCGCCACCTGTATTCCCCTGCAAAATTCCCACCCTCCCTGTGTTCCCTACCCAACGTTGTGGTAGTACCACCATTCACTATAAGGAAATCCCATGTTCCCAGCCTGTCCTTGCAGGGTCTTCTGGCTGGGAAAGAAGTACCTTGAGCTGGAGTGGTCCAAAGCTGTGATTTCTGCCAATTATTCCCTTGGGCACCATCTTTTAGCTGTCAAGCAAACCAGTGAAGCTCATAGCTTCTCAACTGCTGATGCCCAGCTCATGTAGTGTTAGGGCCTGGGTGCAGTTCCTTGACCAGATGTTCTCAAGGAATAGTTGAAGTGGGAAGGTACCTCCAGAGAACATCTTGTCCAGCTCCCCTACTCAACACAAGGGCAGCTGGCACAGGTTGTCCAGTTGGGTTTTGAAAATCCTCAAGGACTGAGACTCCACAAACTCTGTGGCAGCCTATTCCAATTGGCCAATTCCCCTTACTGTAAAAAAAAAAGTTTTCTTATTTTAAAATGGGATTTCCTGCACTTGTATTATACTTTAGACCCATTGCCTCTTTTCCATATTCAAGACTACTGTAAGATTTAATGTCTGTGAGATCTTTGTCTCTGTGTCAAATGTGACTGAAATTATGTGGTGATTTCAAAAGTTAGGAGCAAATACAGCAGCATGGGGAAGAAGATAAGACTATTGCAGTGCAACTGGATGTCACATAGATGGTTTTAATGTCTCTAAAAGGAAACTGTGTAGGAATGGGATGGGGGAAGAGGAAGCAGAGCCAGTGGATGCTTGTGGCTCTTTCAGATCTTCAGATCCCTTACAGATGGGAGAAAAGCAGAGACCCACTTCACGCAGTAATGCTTTCAAGGAACTTTCACATTCAATTCCTGTAAGATTATTATTAAATATCAAGTTGTACCCTCAATTAATTGTTAAATTATTTTTTCCATGTGTTTCAGAGACAGCTAATAACAAGGAATAGAAGTTATGTCTCTATGAACATCCTCTTCCTGGGCCTGCTCTTCTGTCCACATGAACATTTTTTAATTTTATTGTGTTGGGAAAATAGAAAAGCTTTTATGGATTCAGCCATGAACATGAATAAGAGGCATCAGAAAAAGTTTTATATAATATATATTTTTTTGAAGTCAAGCTGCCAAGACTTCAAATGTTTGAAATAGCTGAACTTTCACCTCCCTGCCACAGAGTGCCTTCTGCGCATGTCCAGCATAGCACGATCATTTTCCAGTCTCAGTATAACCACTCAGTTTTCAATTAGGACTTTTTCCAGGTTCAGATAACTACAAACTTTTGAAACCTTCAACCAACATTATACAGGACAAAGAATACAGTGTTGCTTTTTTTAAGTAGGACTGGAAGAGGAAAGTACTCATTTACCAGGCTGTCACTAAATGCAGATATTAGTGTTTCAGAAAAAGGAAGATATAAAGGGTGCAATGTCCAGAACTAAGTGGGTGTCTGCTCAGTCTCTGTTTTTAAACATAAATTTATTGAAAGTATCACAATATACATGATGACTTCTGCAAAAAAACACGGAGAAGAGGGCATCTTTAACTATAATTAGGGTATTTTGGTCTTATAAATCCTAGCACACTTAAAATATAAAGTTAACTTTATATTTGTTAACATTCATGGTGATTAATTATCTGTATTTAGCTTTGTAGCTCCTCATATGCATTTGTGGCTTCTAAAACAGATTTCTAACAGAAGACGTATATAAGCCTATTCCCAAATTATTGTTCATCTATTGTATTTTCCTGTAGTACTGTCCTCCAGGAGAAGTACGCTATCAGGGACTGTCTGGATTATTTTCCAAAATGCTAAATAATCATTTTGGAGCTGAAGCTGAACAGCAAAGCTTTCCAACAAATTTCTTGTTAAAATGGCCCCTGATTATAATTACTGTTATGGATCAGATAGAGAGCAGAAATTTGTTGTGATGGTGAATGTTGCAAATGGACTGTGTTTACAGGATTCTCTGGCATAAAGAAGTAGAAAATGGAGAAAAGGTCAATTATCTAAAAGGGCAAGCACATGTTGCTGCTTTGTTAGCTTTACAGTACAAAAGGACTTCACAAAAATTTTTACTGTCACAGTCAAATTATACAAATCTTCTCTAAGAGCTAAATTTTATGGTGCATGTGCATATCTAACTCCAGCTGACTTTGGTTTGTATTAAATAATCTAACTGATATCCTTGGCCTACCAGCCTTTTGTGCAAGATGATATTCCTTGGCTATATCAGTGAATCTAGGGTTTGCTGCTTATCAGCACTCTTACAAACTTGTCAGCTTCATTTAATGCCAACTTCCTGTAGGCAACACATAAACTTTTAGAACCAAAATGCATACTTACTTTTTTTTTTAAAAGGGATTTTTTGCTAGGTGGATGTTGCAGAGTTTTATTTTCTATTTTAAATTCTCTATTATAGAAGGCTAGTAAAAATATGCAGCGGGTTTATTAAAAATCTGTTGACATTAACGTGGGAATTAAAAATTCAAAAAAGTAGTAAAATGTTTTGTGTGCATACCAGGTTGAAAAGCCATGAGAGACATACTCTGCACTTTGGAGAGCTAAGTGGGGGAACAGATACTGAGCGGGATGAGGACTCCCTGGGATGGTACCGGACTGGGCCGAGCGCATAGCCAGGGCCCAGGATGTCCCAAGAACTTCAGCCTTCAGCTGCATCTCATGGCTGGTTTCCTCTTGTGAGCTGGAAATTCCTTTCAGCCACCAGCACCTGTGCCAGCAGAGCCCTGCTCCCAAACACAGGAGATAAAATCGGCAGATGAGCCATGCTGACTCCTTGCAAGTTGTGTGTTAGACAGTGAGTTGCAGTTTGACCAGCTACATCAAACAATTTTAAAGTATAAACCAAGAGGTGTTCTGTGACAGAGATCAGTAGTATTAGCAGCAGAGGGGGCTGTGCTTCGAAATATAATACAAAGATACAAGGGAATCAAGATAACCTGCTCACCTCAGTCACTCTTTCTACCGCTGTTGTTAAAACGGAAGACAGGTGACAACGTATCTCCTTTCCTCACCATTTAACTTTTTCAGGTCTTTAAGGAATACAGATAGAAGCAAGAGGAACATAACCCAGTCAGTGACTCAACAGTATCATCCTTTCTCAGTCATCTTCAGTTGTTACATATTCTCTAATTAAAACAGATGAAAGCTATCTTTCCGTTTCCTTTCTAAGGAGAAATATGCTTGACGTGGTGCTAAATGGGAAATGTTTAATCACCTAAATTACCACAGGATCAGAATGTGGCTGCTAGATGTGTGGTGAATATCCCTACCTTAAGAAAAATATTGAGGTCTAGTGTTCATGGTCTATAAGCTACCAAAGCATGTACTAGACATAAAGCGCCAAAATACGTGCAGTTATTTGTCTCTGAGACATCACAGAGGTTGCTAAGGGTAGAAACCGGCCTGTGAATCAAAGACCTTTCTTATACTAAAGGCTGAGAAGAGGATATGCTGCATGTTCACAAGATACTCCTCCAGAGACAGGACCATATACCTAAGCTTCTTTTTTTTCTTAACGATAATCAAACCACAAAATCTACAAAAATGTTTATCAAAAGCTATACAATCTTAGGTAGAAGTAATCATTCCATGGCACAGAGAGTGCTGGGCTGGACAGCTGAAGGAACAAACTTTATTTCCAAGTTAAGAAGAAAGTTATGGTAGGAATTTTGTTTCAATTACCAAAATCCACAGCCCTAAAAGAGGTTAAACTTAAACTCTGTCAGCTCTGTGCAGACACATACGCACACTGTGGTAGGATCCCAGCCGATACTTGGCAATCAAGCTGTCTAGGGCTGGTTTTATCACTCAATGAAGAACTGCTTTCAGGTCAAAACTGCAGCAAGAGCAAGGTGCTTTTAGCAGAATATTAGGGCAGTTTAAGTTTGGTTATATGCTTTAACAAAGAACAAAGTTGTGATGAACTAGATACTGAACTATATTTTCCATTGTTTAATCTGTAGAGAACATAATTATTTGAAGAAAAAAAGCCCCCAAAACCTAAAAGAAACTCCTGGTAGAACATGCAAATTTAATTATTGCTTTTCTTTCATTGAAGTATAGGAACTGGTTTTTTTTGGAGGGATGTGTAACCTTACATGTGATTGAAACAAATTTTAAACAATGAAATTACTATGCTGCAAGCTGAATTACAGCTTCATATTTTCCTCAGTCTAGCAAATAACATAAGTTACAGTTAGCTTAACTCTAGTTAAAATAAGGTTTAGCTGTCTGTGTACTTAGCTGAACAAAGAGATATCCATAATACTTGCTTTCCTTATTGGAGAATTATGGGACTTAGCCTTTTTGTTTTAAATAATAAAATCAAATAATATAAGTCTGCTTAAAAAAAATAAAAGTTTTAAACATCTCTTTGGGAGGTTGATTGTTCATGTTGAAAACTGCTATGCTATAGCTTTAAATAAGAGTTTATTTCAATTATTATAGAATTCCTGTACCTGAAGAATACATATTTAGCACTGAACCATCCAAGAAACTGTGCAACGGGTCTCCAGATAAAAGCTAAAGAACTGTAGAGCTAAAAGTGAATTTTAATTTTTGCCTTTTTGCAGAATGGCACCTACTTACCGATACAAACGGTTTTAACGGAAGTAATGTGTTGTGTCTTGTGAGCTGCATCCAGTATGCATTTTTTCCAGGTGTTTCACTTACATTTCAGTCTCAGACTGTAGCTCACTGTGGAAAGCAGTGGTATATTCACAGTCCTCTGTATCAATGAAGTCATCCAAAAGAGTTCGATAAAGGTCTTCCATCAGCAAAGGAACCAGACAGCACGCAAAACCAATATCAAAACTGCCATCTAGTGTTAGGTTCGAGGCTGGCAGAGGCAGCACAGCACAAGGAAGGCGGTGAATTGTGTGAGAAGTAAGAAGGTATAACCAGAGCGATTATATAAGGCTGAAATTAGTTTGTGTTCAACACTATTGAAATCTGCTGAAGGTTAACTTTAAATCTGCTACAAATAAGTGAAACGTATTCCAACAACGTAATTATATGTGAGCAAAGCTGTAACAGAGACATACATATATAAATAAAGCATCTGTTTAAATGTAACTTCATTCAGTTACATTATTCTTAATTATTCTTAACTGACAAAGTGAAGCAACGTTTACCGTGTTTTCTAGAAAGCCCTACTCATGTTATCACTAGCTCTTTGCTAACAAGTCTGATCATGTTTTCTTAGGTGGGATTGCTTCCTGAATCAGAGCTGTAAAGCATGGAAGACATTAACAGTATAGCGAAGGAGACAGAAAAAACAGCAGAAGCCAAGAATAAAGTTTGTGTAAGAAGTTTATATGCAAGTCAGCAAAGGTTGTTGCTTGGAAGTTCACTGTTTGAAATACTGAAAGCATCATCTTGCTTCTAATAAAAATAATTATCTCCCATTTTGTCAAGGGAAATCCACACATCAGTACATACTTGCTGTGATAACATCATTGCTAATCTCTTTTATATAAAGATACAATTTACAAGCTCAGTAAAAAGCAGGAGAAATGGCCACTTTGCATCACATCTAGAAGAGGTAAATAGGGCTGATTTTTCTCAGTCTTCCAACTACCCTTCTGTTGTATGCTAATGTGATACTGCAACAGTGTCACTGAAATAATGAGAACTGGAAAGAATAGCTAACAAGCAGGAAGGTGAGAGACCACAACTGGGACACTGACAGTTTATCCAAGAATGGAGGATGATTCACACAATGTGGCTGTGTTATTGAATGCAGGGGGATTTTTCAGACAAGGCAGTATCTGCATACACAACACTCTGCTGCCAGACTGGCTTTTTCTGCATGCTTATCACATGAAATTTATGAACCGATTAAAAGTACGAGATGATCATCAGTAGCCATTATACACAGAAGACAAATGATACACACACAGGAGAACTGATAGATTGGATTTGAGTTGTTGGGCGGGCGAACACACAGTATTGTGGCCTGGCCTGTAGCAGACCAGTGTTACACCCTCCCCTTGCTATACAACTGCTTTTGTAGCTTACTAAAACTGAATGAGTTTGGTCAGATGAGATGGGACTACAAATAGCTTCTGAAGCACTCAGTCATGGCACTCCGGCATACAAACAGCATCCTACAGGATTCCCTCTCACAGTACATTTGATAAAACAGATACATGTTTCTACCACTGAAATGGTACATTCTTCAAGCTGCTCCATATTGCTGGTTTTACTTTCTACACAAAGAAAGTGAAGATACAGGGACAGCAGCATCCCTTACCTAATTGGATGGCTATCCTCACAGAAAAGAGCAAAACAAAGACACTGACGAGGACAGACTACAAAAGAGTTCTGTTCATTTTCTCCCAAATAAACCAATACTGTGCTTAGTCATATGGCTGTGGGGAAGACAGGGAATCAACTCTACCTTTAGGTAGCTGACTTTCAAATTAGTTCCTTAAAACACTGTATCCATTTCTACTTGTTTAGAAGATAAATGCAGAGGGATGGGATAACTTATTAGCATCACCAGTGTGACTTCTCAATATTGCTCAATCACCCCATCAAGCAGATGCTTCTGTCCTTAATGACAGAGAGAAAAATGCCAAGAACTGTAATGCCATAGTGGCTGAAAGCTTCCCATCTTGGACAATTATTTTCATCCTTAGCTATTAGGAGATAGAAAATAAACCTATTATTTTGGTATTAATCATTTCTTATTGAAAAAGTAAGACAGGGTTTTTTTTGTAATGGAGTACCAAAGCATAATCAAGAAAAGTTTGTTCCCAGAATAGACAGGCACAGCTTTACAGATGCAGTTATCATTTATTTTCTTTAAATAGGATTTTTTTGTGTGTTTTTTTGTTTTGTTTTAAATCAAAAGACAAGCAAAGTTGAATTGCTAATAAAAAGATTATGAAAAAGGTTACAGGCAGCGATTCATTTACAAATGATTTATAGTCAGCATTTTACTTCAGAAAATCATGATTTTCTTCTTTCTGAAATTAACATTAACTTTCTTAAGCAGTTGTTTACATATGAAAAAATGTGAGTACCAACACTAATCTATTCAGTAAAGAAAGAGTTTAAGACAGTTCAGAAACAAATATAGCAAAATTTCCCAAAACATAAAAGATATATGCTAAGCAAATCAAGTGTTGTTTTCCCATTTCAGCAATTTTTTCCTATTTAAAATTCTTACCAAAAACTTAAAGTGATTATAATCATTACAGTTTTCCAGATCACCCGTAGTATAACTGTCATACATTCACCCAAACATGTACTTTGATATCTGAATATCCAGTCACCATCACAAAGTAAGAGCCCTGTCCTACAATTACGCTCAGTTGACGTTTGCAGGTTTCAGGGTTATCCTGCAGAGAACTCACAGTAAGCTTTTATTTCAGACAATCCAAGGCCACAGTCCAGAAGAAGGCACCTTTCCTCTGTAAGTTTAGTGATTTCAACTATAGGTAACTTCTTATAGTCAACTGTATGAACAGAACGTAAGTGGGAAGTATTAAATCTAAAACTGCTGTTGTAGGATATTCAGTCTCTGTTTATAGACAGGCTGAAACATCTTGGAGGGGTCCTTGAATGGCAATAGCTTCAATCTCAACTCGGGCACCCTGTGAGAAAACAGTGAAGAAACATACTAGGAAGTTAATATACCCATTTAATGAAGCAATTAGATGTATAACACAATCTTGTAAAAACAGAGTGCCATTTGAGGGAGATTATACTTCTGACAGTCGCATTACTAATTTAGCACTATTAAGTAATATTGAAAATTCATTTTACTTGTCTTTCAGTGTCATACCCCCTTATTCCTAGTGTCGTAGCCATCTTCTACCATACAGAAATGTCTCACTCATTTTCAGATCTCTGATGTGTGGGAAGACTGGTGTACTTGGAAACAAAGACTAAATTATTAGGACTCTTCATTAAAATAATTGCAATTGAAGCTATTCCAGAATAAGTAAAGCTGTCAGAATGCTTCAGAAGTAAAGAGTTGGGTTTTTTTTGTAGACAGAAAAGTGACACTTACTTTTGGCAAAGCAGCAACCTGATAGGCTGCTCTGGCTGGGAAGTTAGTCTTGAAAACTGTAATTTAAACAGAAACATCCACTAATCACTTAACTTTGCCTGATAAAAAACAGCTCAAAGTTGTCTGTATAAAATGCAGTCATTGGAATGCTTTCAGGGTTCAAGGCTACAAGATAAATAGCCTTCTGTGCCAGCTATCGTTTCTTCCTTGTTGTTTTTTTCTTTGGTCACTGACTGTTCTAACACCTCAGCAAGCTACCATTCATCCTCCAGGAAGCAGCTACAGTTGTGATCTAGCGGCCACTGATAATTTCCAACTTGGCTGAAAAAGAAAGATTAAATCAGAATGATCATCCAATTGCAAAGACCAGGTAGTGGGAAAGGGCTCTTTCACAAAAAGAGCAAGAAGGAGAAACAGGGCCCTGTCAAAAGAGTCATAAGCAAAGATCCCAGATTTGCATAAAGTCAATAGGGATTTGATCTTACTCATATCAAAGGAAGAATGGGTCCTTGACACATTCCGTTCCCAATTAGGTCTGGTGCTTAAGGATATTAAAACAATGAGGAAGGAAGGTGAGGCAGGGGAAAGGGTATAGGTCAAGATATAAGACCTGAATATATAGAATCATAGAATAGTTCAGGTTGGAAGGGACCTTTAAAAATTATCTAGTCCAACCCATCCCCTGCCATGGGGAAGAACATTTTTCACTAGATCAGCTTGCTCAAAGGCCCATCCAACCTGACTCTGAACACTTCTAAAGAATTTGCATAATTCAATGAAGGTTTTCCACTGTGAGTTAACATTAAGCTTGGAAAGGTTAATTTCAGGGTCCTGCACTGACCAAGCAGGATAATAACTCAGCAAAGAACAGCAAAAAGTGCTTTCTTTAACTACAGGTAGGAGGAAACAAGGAAATAAGTATCCAGCTGCTCTGTTTTTACCCTGCTTAAAGACACACACAGTTCCCATTTTGACATGCAGAAGACTATTGGTAGCTCATCAGTAAGACTTTATTCAGGACCAGATATTGCTATCTAATTAAACCCTATATAAATAAGAAACTTATGTGCATACTTTCCCAAATTCTTCTGAACAATACGGCTCATTGGAATCACCTGTTTCAGTCTACTTGCTTTTGTTAAAGAAACTTTTTTTCTTAAGAGAAGTGTTTCATACTTGCATTAAAAAAGGAGCCCTGTGCCATAACAATAAGCCACAAATCATTAAAAGATACAAATAGACTTCAAAGAAATGGAGAAACAAAATCTGAAATTAAGTATTTGAAGGTTGCCTACAGTAGAATCATGTTAGGGACAACATAGCATCAATCAAGGTAAAGAGGCACAGAAGATCAACCTGTAGGGATAACAGAAGCAGATCTTCACGTGACAGTCAGTGGGATGGTAGGACACAAATCTACAACCAATTGTGCTGTGATTGATCTGGTGCTTGCAAATTAAATTTTAAATGTTATATTTTTACTGGAATACTCAAAGGATCTGGAACTGCATTAACCAACTCATTAAAATACTTTGTTTACTGTGAATACAATTGATTCCACAAGCAATACTGGTAAAACAGAAACAAAAGATCTACTTACATTGTTTGTAAATATCATTAATATCATTGAAGTCTTTCATGTCTGCCATCAAAACTGTAGTCTTCACAACTAGAAATTACATAACTGCAGTTACTTTAGACCTCTGACTTGAATACAAAACCTGAAAATCTTTAGTGCATTTCTTGCTTTTATTTCACAAAGTTCTCTTGAGTATTCTAAACATTTTGAAAAGTTTTGTGAACAGATATTGACCTTTATATCTGCCATCTAGAGAACGACCTACATAATAAAACTTTAAGGAAGTAGACATTCCTGACTAGCTCTGAAAATACCCATTTTGCATTTCTTTCTAAGACCAGTTCTTTCACAAATTACAGAACTAATAAGCAGGTCAATTAAAATCTGCTGCCGAAAAGTAAAAAAGGCCTGAAAACATAGTCTATGGTAGAATTTTTTACCCATGACTGTCCAAGCCAACATTAATCCTGGTTTGGCTCCACTATGAGAGTCCTCTCCCCCAAAAAGTAATCAATGTGCCTAAAATGCACAGATACAAACCTGCTTTCACTGGAGCAAAGCCTAAGATGCTTAAAATGCCTGTAGTCTGTTGCAGCTCTGTATGTCTGAGCTTCCACAGTTATAGTTAAAATATTAGTACCAAGGGCAAAAACTTTTGGTGAAAGGCAGTGTTCCATTGATACCCATCACAGACTTCCATGTTGATTATGTTGATTTATTTCTTTTATTTTTTCAACCCATACTCATGATTCCTTTTGTTTCTTCAAGCTATTCATAATAACTGAACATTTAGCAAATAGCTTTTTTTTTTTTAAATCCAGGTAAAAACAACCACTTCTTTGCCACCATCACAGCAGCACTTACCATTGCCATAGTCACAGCCTGCAGCTTTCAGGATTTCTCCCATGTTTTTTAGAGCCTAATGAAGAATGAGATAAAAATATTTTAACTGTCAGGTATCTAGGTAAGTATAGAAATATGATTTGAAACTTGGCTACATCCATGATATACTACAATTTCACCCAGCAAATCTTCAACAGTTCTCAGAGGGCAAGCAAAATCAGAAATTAATAAAAGGGAGAGTCTAATAAACCACAAGTAATAAACCAACCATTCATTAGATGTAAATGCATGATGCAGCTCCATCTCTTCCTACTACCTCACGCCACCTCTTTGCTGCTGGGGGGAATAAATCTTTCCCCAACACAAGCCAGGGTTTTTACTGGGGTCTGAACCTTTGTTACTAATGTTGACTCTTTCCTACATGAAATAGAAATTCCTCCCCTGACCTCTAGGTTGTCTGAGTGGGAAAAGACAGAATTAAGATGGAATGACTTCCTGCTTTTCCCTCATCTTGAGGGTGTGATACATGCTTTCTAGGTCTCTTCAGTTTCCCACATCCATGTTTAACTAAGCACATGCCAACTCTGTTAGAAGTTCATTGCTAGAAGACATCTTACCTGCTTAGCTTCTTCCTTTGCCCCTCCAGACACGAGCTGCCCAGTGGAAGGTTCTATACCTATCTGTCCTGCAATGTACATCGTCCGGTCTACCAGGACTGCTTGGCTGAAAACACAAGTGCCATTTTAGGTTTAATGTTTCCCCATCAAAACATTTAACTACCTGAAAGCACATTTCACATTTTCTTCAAGTAGTTCATAATATCTCAGATACATAGAGGACTGAGGTAATGTACATACAGTCATATGTTCAGTCTGCTTATGCTTTTGGAAGAACTGGGATTAGACCACCTATGGAAGTGCATAGCTCTGTTTTGGAGGAAATAAACCCTATAAATCCTGTTTCTCAAAGGCACAAGGTATAAGTGCAGCGACACAACACTAAATTGAGCTACATGGCTTCCACACTGCACATAGCACAGAGGGGAGTTGAAGTAAATAAACATATTTGTTGCACCTGCCCAGATAAATATTGTGTTGTAGTTTGAGAAGCAAACTTCCTTTCCTCTATGTTTCAGCTGCAGAGTAATGATGGAAAAAAAAAAAGAGAAAAAAGAAAAATCCTAGGAGGGCCAATTAGAAAATTTAACCTTTTTTTTTCTCAAACAGGCACCATGATAATGAGCTACAGCTGCATGCTAGTTCTCTGGCAGTACTCCTCCAGAGTCACAAAATTGGCCAGTCAGCACAACACCTTGATCACTCCATTTCCAGAACAATCACTCTTCTCTCACCAAATAACCTGAGTGACCTGTTGGCTGGGTTAATTCAGAGAAATGTAGAACTCAAGCTATTTGCAAACCACTCCAATAGAAATGTCAAGTGTGTTATTGCTGAAGTAGAGTTTGCAATTATTAATGTCTCTAATTACCACAAAGAGATTGAAACAAAGATTTAAACTACCTAGCAAACACTACACAAGAGACATAATTTACTTCTTTTCAGCTGGTAATTAAAAAAAAAATTTTGCAAGAAGTTAGAGAAAGATTTTTTGACAGCAGTTGTGGTATGTCAACACTGTTTTTTCTCATGCTTCCCATTCCTCAAGAAAATGCATTGTTTTGACAGTTTAACAAGTATCTTGTGTCACACAGATTTAGGCAGTTCACTGAAATACCTAGATTAGGAGGTTAGCTCCTCTTTAATGTCAATGGAAAAGGAAAGGGACTTTTTCGGAGAACATTTTTATTTCATCTCTTCTTTTAAATGAGATTGAGTCAGTTCGATTGTCTCAATCCATTCACTTCACAGGGGACCGACCTAATTTTGGGACTCTGTAAAACAATCACAGTTGGCACTGTTCAGATTACCTCCCATCTTTCCTTTTACTCCATCCTACATTTTCCTGTAATTTAGGGGGGGAAATAGCCAGTAACTTAACTGGTGTGGTAAAATATCTTACGTGGTGATTATTTTCTCTATCATCAACTAGCAGAACTTGAGTAAATCAGAAAACACCACCATTTAAAGAAGAGAAACTCGTGAATGAAGTAGTTTTCTAGCTTATGCAGTCCTGTTGACAGAATGAACCAAATATACATATTTCTTTAATTTTATTTTCTTTCCTACCATGTCCTGCTTTGTTTGAGGCTCAGACCTTCAGACCACAAACTTCTGTTTCTGTTTGAAACAGAGAACCATGCAGCAAGAAGGTATGAGCTCTCTAAAAACAAAGATTGTCTTGTACTTCTTATTATAAAATAAATTACAGGACAGAACACTTATCCTAACAAAGGTGTTTTGACAGTCCTAAATAATGAATAATTGGGAAAAAAACAAGCTGAAGCCTTCTGAATCCATTGCCAGATCAACATCTGCAAGCAGTTTTACTGGGTCCCTTTCTCTGCTCCTCAACTTCCTTCTCTTCATATGCCGGGTGCTGGAATTCTCCATTCACTGAGACTATTAACAATTTGCCAGCTACAGGGTATATTTCTACTGCAGTCAAATGCATGAGTGAAGCTCAGGTACAAATCCTGATCACACTTTAACTGCAGAGGTATCTTATAACTAGGGTCAATTGTAGCTACTCATTATTCTCCGCTTCAGCGGAGATCTGAGTGTGTGTCTGAAGTCATCCAGGTTTCAATATACCTTAGTGTATATCTGGACAGATATTATGACTTTAGAAGAACATCATCCATCAGAGAGATGGTGTTAAGAAGCACATTCTTTAAAGAAAAGGACTGCAAAGTTAGTGAAAATTTTTTTACACAAATAATTGTTGATTAATACAAGAACATTATTTCTGCTGTGTATTTTAATATAATTAATGAGATGTATATATACACACACATACACACTCACACATGAGTCTTTTTAGATACCTATCTACCTATCTCAAGGTCCTGGAAACAGGATGAAGTAAAGGAAATAAAATACATTCAAAATATGTCACAAAAAGCATACTGAAAGGCTGTAGCACAACCAGGAATGGAGCCTATACATCCAATTCCTCATTCCATATTAATCTCTCATTCCTCTGTTACCATGCTTAGACTCCACAACACAGATGTAGCAGTTATTTCTTGTACAACTTTTGCTCTGCGGACTTTGACAAGTTTACTGAAACCTGATAAACTAAGTTAGTGATAACCTTATTGATGTTAGACCCGTCATAACAGGCTGCATAATAAGTATTTCATCAAAAACTACCAATAAGCACAAAATGTTGGAGTGTAGTTAATACACAACACGAGCAGAGAGTCATCTTGAAGGCTAGGCCATTTGGGAAGGGGGAGGTGTGGGGTGCAGCTAAAGAATTTTGCCTTCCCATGTCTTAGATGTTCTCCTAACAACAAGCCATGCCAGGCCCCTGGCTGCAATCCACCAACAGTTTATTGTTTACAGAAGTTAACCTTTATGTCATGTCTCTCTGATTCTACACTTAGTATTTTTCCATCTTTATAATTCCTATAAAGCACACAGAGTTTGAAGTTCAGAAAGCTAAGTTTCAAAGTAATGGAGACAAAAATGTATATGGAAGGCACTGAAAAGTAGTTAGTATTTATATGGGAAAACAAAGCCCGAATGCAGAATTAGAAATTCTTAGAAAATGCCCTAGTAAAAATATCTCTGTACCTTAGCTGTAAGAGTTATTGAACATATTTTCACATCCACAGAGAAGATAAAAACCTTTCTCCAATTAAAATCAGGATTTTTTTTTTTAAATTACATTCAGAACTGTTGCAACTAAAAACTTACTTGTGGAAACATTGAACATCACCTTATATATTTTTACCGCAGTTAGCTTTTAGACTTAAAAACGGTTATAACCTGCTGGCAGTCACATTCAAAATAATAAAAAATTTGCAGTTCCCAGGCAGCAAACTCTCCAGCTGCCAAAACACATCCCAGATCAAGCTCTGCCTTCGCTATCTGTCCCCTCCAGAGTCAGCATTCACTGCCAACTTGCCTATGCAACATGTTTTTTTCTAGGTAAGCACTTTTTTCCTTGAGAGGAATAATTTTTTTTTTCCCATTTTTTTTCATTCAGTGCTTATCACTAATTTCAGCATTATTTTCCAAACTGACTTTTCAAGAGACAACTAAAACCTCTCCTAAGATGATCAGGACGCGCCTCCAAGTCAGGCTGAAGTTTGCCGCTGGCACTGCGGACCCACTGATGCTGCACGACCCCAGGAATCACTGGCGAATCACTGGCGAGTCACCGGCGAGGAGACCGCTCCCTGCCCGCTCCCCCCCACAGCCCCCAAGGCTGCCTGACAGACCCCCCACCCACAGAACCCCCCGTTCTGCACAGACATCCCCCCCAAATCCTAATGGCAAAGCCAGTTCCCTTTCACTCCTGCTTTTCCCAAGAGCCCCTCCTCGCTCAACCATACCTGTAGGGGCCCAGTGCAGGGGGAGCCTTAGCAGCGGTGATTATTTTCTTCACGAGCGAAGCCATAGCCGCCACCAACGCCTCTCACCCTCTGCTCAGCGCCCGCGGGCTGCACCGCCTCCGCGCACGACCTTCTAGGAAATGTAGTCCTTAGGGCGTTCCTGCGCCGTGCGCGTGCGCCATCTGCCGGCCGCACCGCCTCCCCTCAGGGGCTCTGGGAAATGCAGTCCTTCGGGAGGTGGCGGGGCTGCGCCGCGCGCATGCGCCGTGCGCCGCTCCAGGCGGCCGCGTGCGATGCGTGCGGGACTCGCTGTGGGTTCCAATCAGGCCGCTCCACCCGCGGCTACACCGCCCGTCACCCTCCCCTCCCAGGCTGCTCCGCCCGCTTACGGAGGGGCCGAACAGCCTCCACCGGAGCGGAGGGTTGGTGTGACACCGCCCTGCGCACGCTCCCCGGGCGCTGCCAGAGATGTCTGGGGCGAGGGAGAAGAAACGCGCCAAGAAGATGAGGAACCAGCCGGCCAGTGTCACCCTTCCCGCCGAGCCAGGGCCCTTCCCCGGCGGCGGGAGCAGAACATGCCCGCCCCCAGGTACGGGTGGGGGGGCCCGACCCTGGGCCGGGGTCGGGAGAGGGTGTTCCCCCTTTCAGGGCTCAGTTTCTCCCCCCAGAACTGGGTATCCCCACCCGCCCCCTTAAGGCTGGGTACTCCCCTCCTCAGGGCTGGGGATCCACCCCACACGCCCCCACCCCTTTCCCCAGGGTTAGGGATCCACTCCACGCCCCGCTCCTCGGGGCTGGGGATCCAGCCCAACCTCCCTCCCCCCGCTCCTCGGGGCTGGGGATCCAGCCCCTACCCCACCATCTCCTCCGGGATGGGTGTCCCTATCGCCTCAGCCTCTGCGTCTCCTCAGTGAGGAGAGTGACCGTGAGGCATGCCCACTGTGGGACCGCCCCAGGGCTCTTCTGCCACTGGCTTCTCTAGTCCTGTTTTTGCCACAGATCTTATTAATACGTGCTTCTCTGTGTCATGCCTTTGATTAGACAACAAATCTCTATCTGCCTATTGTGGTTGCTAGTTTTGAAAGTAATGTGGATGTTATACCCCATCCAGTGACCTCCCTCCTCTTTCTGTCAGACCTAGGAGCCACAGACCTAGGAGGGGCTGGTTTAGCCTGCTGGCCCTATGATGAATGCACTGTTTTTCTCTCAAATCAGCATGCCCAGCCAATTTACCTTTTCATGGTTGTGGCTTCTGTATTTATGAAATAGTATTTGCAGGAGGCAGCAAGGCCTTTCCCTAAAATGGCAGTGTTGCTAGGTCATTGCCAGAACATTTTGTACACAGGTAACCTTTGCAACTGAGGACTGAAAGATCCTGTCAACCTGTATGCCCAGATGCTTTTTCGTCTGTGTTTCAACCTGCATCCTGTATACTTCAGTCAGACTTCAGTTTCCGCTCTCCCCCTCACTTTTATGTTTTTATTTTGTTACCTATATTGTTTAAGAGGGAGAAAAAAGCAGCATAAGAGCAGAGCCTGTTCCTCTGAAGCCTTCGGAAGTTGACAAATTGCATCTTTGTGCAAAAAAAAGTGTCATTATTTAGCTGTCTAAAGAGTTCCTAAGCAGACAGAATGACATAGCAAATTATGGTCACCCCGTCTGAAGATTTTGGAATGTCATTAGAGGGGCACTGCCAGATTAAACACATTTTTCTAACTTTATTTGTAGCAGGGAACTTATAAGATTACGTGATTGTGGTTTTCTGTCCTGTTGAATAGCACGTGTTTTCATCCATGTTACATTCTTCTGTAGTGTTAGTGAGTATCTTGGTTTTATAGGAAAACTAGGTAGAAACAGGAAAGAAAATTCCTAAATAGGAGTTCTTAAACTATGGTTCTACATAGTACCTGAAATATTGTAATTTTTCTTTAGGTATTAAGTCAGTCATTGTCTTTTGTAACACTTTTCCATCTTCTGATTAAAATATTTGGTTCCTTCATTCTTTGACTGACTTGCTAGTGAAAGGGTGTGTTTGTGATATGAGTTGATTACTGTCCAGTTACCCTCCCATGATTGACTTGGGCTGTAGGTCTACGCAGATTTGCTGGCTGAGGCAACATCCATCCCTCTCTCCCAGCTATTCCCTTTTTCACCTTCACCTCACTGTCTGGACAGTGCTGCTCTCAGCCACGTGGAACACTCAGATCAGGGAATTATTCCACATAAAAACTATCTTCCATTTCTACCCCAAATTATTTTTTCATCTGAATTACTGCAGTTCTGCATGATTTGTGATTGCATTAGGGCTGCAACAACATTGCTGCTGAACATAAAACTACAGCTTCATGCTTATTTGAAATGGAAAAAGGAGCTTCCTTACCATCTTAAGCTCATATAAATTGAGGCTCCTGGTAGTGAACCTGTTCCTGACTGTTCCCCATGTCAATGGTAGCATTTTTGAGACAATGTGATAGGCTTGTTTAAGAAGCCGATCAACCTGAAAACTGTTTTTTATAGTCTCTTACCCCATTTCTCATCATGCAGATGTTGATTTTCACTAGAGGAGCTCCCTGAACTGTATGACCCCTTGTTCCCTTAAACACTCCTCTTAATGCAGTTGGTGGGGTGTAGGGAATGGTTGTCTGGGCCCTTTTTAGTACAGTTGTCCAGCATGAGCTGCCCAAGAACCATATCTCAAGTTGTACTAGAAGTTCTAACGAAGACTTAACTGAATAGGTTGAATATAAACTAATCTTTAAATATGGACTTCAAGGACTCCTTTAAATTGAAGTACTGTTAGGTGCTTGTCATTCTTTAAAGGTATTTCTCTCCCTTAGAAAGCTTACTGTAGACTAAAGTTATTTAATGTAAATATTGATTTAAATGCCTATATCAGAAAAGTAACACTGCACCAACATGCTTCTGTCGTGCTGTCTTATTTATTGCTGTAACAGAAATACATGTAAGTAAGACAAGAATACATTTGATCATGGGGGAAAAAATTAAGCAGCAAGACGGAAAAATATTACGTTTTCTGGTTTAGTACTAAACCCCTGACTAGACAATAGTAAAAATATCTACTGATGTTGTATAGATCAGTTTTAGTCTGGTCTTTCCTACTGGGTCTAATAGAGTTTTAGAGACAAAGTCTGGATAACTGACAAAAGTTACTTAACCTACTGCACGCTTGCTGCAGGACAGTGCAAAATTTTTGTTTCTTCCTGTAAAAAAGAACTTAATTTTTCTGATTTCTGATGGCTTTTTCAGGTACCTTATTAAATATAATAGGAGGAATATGTGAAGCAATCTTATTAGCAAAGACTATGTGTAGTTATCAGCTACTCAGATTGCTTTGCATTTCTGTTACCTTTATTCATCTCTAAACCCTCCAGGAGGTGTTCATTCTGAACAGCAGTATCTGCAGCAGAAATTTTTGAATCAGTCGTCTGGGACGTCTTACAGGAAAGACCAGTATTTTCCAAAAGGGCAAAATAGAGGAGAGAGAGGCAGAGGAAGAGGAGGATGGCAAGGAGGACGCCAGAGTGTTTCTGAGGAAATGCCAAAATACATAACAGGTTTGTATATAAGAAAAAGGTCATGATTTGTATGTCCAGGGCAGCTTGCTAGTGATTAAGTTTGCTGTCTGTCTTTGTTCTTGTGCAAGAACAAAAATTAGAACTCATGCCGTGTTCTTCTGTTTTTCCCTGTTTTCTCCAAAATACAGAAGTATTTGTGTAGAGGAGTGGCTGACCAGCTGTTTTTCAATGAGTTCTTTCAGACTTCTGAGCTGAAAAGTTGCACTTGGTTGTGATGAGGGATATGGATTTTTGTTTCTTTTTACTAGTAAAATGAGTACTGACAGTCACCTGTTTTTAATGCAGCCAGTGAATCTAGTTTTGTCCATGATGTGAGTTAAAGACAACTTTTCATCTAACAGAACATTTATTTAGCAGAACAGATAAGCTTTTCAAAATGTGGTGGTGCTCTGATAGTAGATAAGCATCCATA
This sequence comes from Dromococcyx pavoninus, assembly GCA_033558185.1. Lineage (NCBI taxonomy): Eukaryota > Metazoa > Chordata > Aves > Cuculiformes > Neomorphidae > Dromococcyx > Dromococcyx pavoninus. Next base: position 1,138,919 of record JAUMJL010001251.1, on the reverse strand, counting down.
AGCATAAACCAAGAGCAATCTAGATCTTTTATTGGGTCATTTTAAGTCTGTAATATGATTACTGCATACGTTTCTTCCATGTTGAAGTTTTTTTTCATCTCTCTGAATACTATCTGAAAAGATTGCTACTCTAATTTAATAAAGAAGTAATTAATGCAAATGGGATTTATTGGTTATACCACGTCTTTCAGATTCATTTATGTGTGAGTGTTTGCTTAGTTATATTGGTGAGCTTCAGGATAGCTAAAGAATTGAAATTTCTTTAGTAATAGTATACAGTATTTACTTTTATCTCAAGAATTCATTAGATTGATGTCCTAGGAATATTCTGCTGCAATTCAGTAATTTACGCACAGTGTCCCCTTCTTTGATTTTTCCCATTTGCCATGCTCTAATGCAGTTCTTTTTATTCCAGTGTCTACATTTGCTCAAGCTCGTGCTGCTGAGATCAATGCCATGTTGAAAGCAGTTACACAGAAGTCTTCAAACTCTCTAGTTTTCCAGACTCTACCTAGGCACATGCGAAGACGAGCTATGAGTCACAATATTAAACGCCTGCCCAGGAGGCTCCAAGAGATTGCCAGGAAAGAGGTAAAAGTGTGTTTTATAGTATTTGATAAACTATGTAGTGGGCATAGCTGATGCCCAATATTTATCTGTATGGTTATTAATGTTTGGACCTGAGCTTATCTGCAAAACTTTTCCTGCGTATGCAGGCTCTCAGACTTTGACATCTGGATTCAAAATGCAGGAACACCTCAGTTTTAGATGGGAGCTCAAATAGGTCTCACTAATCACTTCGTTTTGCAATTATTGGAGATCTTGGAAAATAACTAGAATGGTGCTGATTAAATGGTCCCGTGCAGGGTGTTGTTCAGGTAGTACGTTGGTCTCAGGTGACCCAGGAGTCCTTGGTTAACACATGTCTGCCTTGCACCTCACCACAGCTGTCAGATATGACCTGCTGGCCTCAAACCCACGCAGCCTGTCTGTGACGAGCACAATGGCTCAGACATGGGAGGTATGCTGGAGTTGTTGGCGGGCTGTGTGCAGCTTAAGACTTACTAATTGACTGTTTCTGGTTGCTCATGAAACTAATTTTGTGGCAATATCTCAATGTTTAGTCAAAATGTTCCTGTGGAGTTACTTGCTCCTTACTCATCATGACGTTCCTGTGTGTTTTAAAGAAATATATATCAGAAGTTGGTTCAGCAGTTGTTCTGTCTGATGTTTGGCATTGATCACTGTATCATCTCTAGACACTTCTTAAAGTGATCAAGTGAGTTTTCTTCATAAGTTTTCTGTTTATTAACATTGGTTGATGAATGTATTTCTTGCATTCCTTTTTTTGATTTGCATTGTCTTTTTAAAGTTCTTTGAGACTTTATCCCCTCCATCCTGAGTTCATGAAGAAGATCGTAAATGATTCAGAAATTGCTTCGGGTGTTTCTACTCATGTTTGTCAGGGTGTGTTTTATTGGAGCTTCATAACCTGTATCTCTTCTTTTACTGCTCTGGTTGGCATTCTTTTTTACTTTGTTAGTCATGACAAGAGATGCAATTTGGCCTGTTTTCTGAGAAATGATGAAAACATGGGCTGTTTTGCATTGTTAGTTATGTGCTCTGTCCTTGTTAAATATCTAGATTTCTTTCATGTTTATGCTTGGTTCTTTTGTGTCCTGCTTTTTTAGCTCCTTTCACATGATAGCCTTTCTAACTTCTGTGGATGCGCCAATATGTTTGTTTCCACTCCTTGTATGATTCTTGGATTTTTGAGATTATTTAATTGGTGCTGGTGCAGCTGTATTTCTTCTGCTATGTTTTCTCTCCTCATTTATTTTTAGTGTAGTTTGTGTGTTCACACAGGCTGTTCTGTTTCATGTTTTCTTGCAGCTTGTCATATTTCCTGAGCTATTTCCTTTTGTGAAGGTTCTGCCTATTACATTTCAGTGTTTTAAGTTGGCTTCTTCAAATTTAACTGTTCCAATTCTGCTGCATTTTCTTCATTTTTCTTAGATCCTTTATCATGACCATTTTCATCCAAACATTTACGTAGACTGTCTCTTCATGAGCTTAAAGACGTATGTTTTTCATGTACAACACAACATCCGTTTTTCTCTAATTGTCTTTCTGAACCAATCTGTCACCATTGATCCAGTGGCTTATATTGTCTACTCTGTTATTGCCTACTCTGTGGTGAAATGACAGGTCCGACGGGAACATATTTTGGGGTTTTTATGTGCTTGTATTTTGATGTCATTGGTTATTGCTTCAGTGTTTTCTGTACTCTTGACAGTGATCTTCTAGCATTCTCATTACTTTGCTCTTATAACCAGTGGTCTGTTGTCAACTGTTCCTTAGTGAGCTTACAAAAGACATCCTAAGAATTTTTTGTGTCTTGTTATCCCTGTTTTTACCACTTCTCTTTGCAAAAAGACAAATCAAACTTTGATTGAGAGAGTCAAGCCTTTCTCTCCACCCATGCATTTACCCATAATAATTCAGACCTTGACTGCATATTTATGAAGAATTTGTTTGAGACATCACTGTAGTCCTCTCTTGTTCACTTCTACACATTGTAGAGTCCTTAAGGTCACACCTGGCAGTTTGAGAGTCCATACTGCTTCTGTACAAGCTCAAATCTCCAGGTGTTCGTAATATCACATTCATTTGTTCATACAGGTATATTGACATTGAGCAGAAACTTCACACAGGAAGTAGCAGATCTTACTCTTCAGTGGAAAGTTTCTGAATGTGGAGAATTGGGTTTATTTATAGGTTCTGGTCAAACCTTGATGCACTTGTGTGGATTTGTCTTGTTTCAAAGTGTTAGTTTACCTGAAGAAATAGAGAACTAGCATCAGAATAAAGTATTAACTAGTAGTTAGTAAGTATTTAATGCTAGTACTTCATGTATCCTTACATGTCAGCCTTTTTCTTCAACAGATGTTTGTCCTTTTGAGATTTACTTCAGTATCCTCTCTTGTAAAAACAGGCAGAGAAAACTGTACATCAGAAAAAAGAACAGTCGAAGACTAAATGCCGCAAAGCTAGAAGGCGCCACATAAACTTGGTAGCAGAGTTTAATCGCAGGCAAAGAAAGAATATTTGGCTGGAAACTCATATTTGGCACGCAAAGAGGTTTCACATGATAAAGAAATGGGGATACTGTTTAGGAGATAGCCCAACGGAGAAGAGCTACAGGGCTTGTTACCGAGCCATGACAAAACACTGCCTTCTTCAGGTACTACATTTACATGTTTCCTTTGTTATTTTGCGAAGGTGAGGTAATCAGCTGTTCAGTTATAATGAATATTTCAGTCTGTTTGAAGTACTGTTGTGTCAGCTGTTAGTAACTGCTTAGTATGAAATGAGTGATTTCATAATGGTGATGAAAGGTGGTGCGTATCAGAGAGAACAAAATGAACCTTTAGAAGAGTTTTATGGTAGCTGGCTTAAATACATCTTCGATATTCTCGAGAGCTGAGAGATTCATTGAATCACTCCGTCATCTTCCTGAGCAGGGTGCTATTCAAGACAGGCATTTTGTTCCATGTTCTTTTGGTCTGCTGGTTTGAGAGGCAGGTTGGCCCTCAAGTGAGAAATGCCCAACAGCTCTTCTATAACTAATAATTTTAAGTTCAAAATAAAAACTTGTTTCTCTTTGACACAAATTTTAGTGAATGAAAAAATACTGCTTCACTGTAAATTGTGAAACTCTGTCTGGTCATTCCTTGCCAGGGTTGCTTTTAAGAGTTGTTCTCAGTTTACCACTATCTTATTGTTTCAGGACTTATCGTATTATTGTTGCCTGGAGTTGACTGGTAAAGAGAACGAGATTCTGAAACAACTTGCTCGAATATGTAGCATTGATGCAGGTAAAAATTCCATAGTTCAAAATAAAGCTAAAATTCTGAATACACTAAAGGATGACCCATACTTTTCCTTTTTTAATTTCCTGCCAGTGTCAATAGTAGTAACAGACTTGATACTGAGTTGTGATTTTGGTTGAAAAACATAATTAAAGTGGCTCGTATTAGGACTAGATGTTCTTATTTTCAGTTGCTTATTAATAAATTAATTGTGGTACATGTTCTTTGATACTGTCCCAGCAGCCAGACTGAATTTCAATTTTTTTTTTTAAATGAGATTATTTTGTTTTTCAATAAGTATCTTCTTCTTTAGGATTAACATTTGAAGAGGCTTGTTGTCTGTCTGGAGGATTTGAAGGTTCCCTGAATCTTTACCGAGCAGATCGCTATCCTGAGGATATGCTTGGTCCCGTTACATTTATTTGGAAACTCAGGGATGGGTCTGAAAACAGACATTTGTGGATCTGGATGCATCCAGCTCTCAAACAAGTATATTTTCTTTATAGTTGAACTCTTGATTTCTTGATCCATTGTACATTTTTAATGCTGCAGATACATTCTTTAAGGTTTAGAAGAGCTGCATATAACACACAACTTTAGGAATTAAAAGTTGTAAGACTGTTTCTGCTCTAACAATATTTGTGTTCTGCAGCTTGTTTTTCATGTTTGTACAGAAGGTGCATGCCTGTGAGGTTTTTTCAGTGTCTGAGCTTGTTGAAAGTTTAGTGTTGCTTGCTCCAGGACACATTTGCAATATGAAGTTGCTTTATTCACAGCCTTCCCACTGGCACCCCCAACAGGCTAAATTTGGTCTCATCACAGATAATCAGAATGTGGTTCTTAGCTATGGACTTCAATAAAATAAAAATAAGTAAAATTTTGTGTACTAGCAATTTTTCTTATGTTAGTTTGAGTGAGAATAAATTTTTAGCACCATTCAGTACTGCTTTCAGCTCTTGATAGTAAGTTCCTGGACTTCAGTAGAATGAAGTTTATTCTCTTAAATCCATATAAAAAAGTAAAATAGTGGAGTATAATTCTTAAAACTATACTTAAGCTTTGCAATGCACTGCTTAGTATACTAATCCAAACTTCATTTTTCTTAAGGACATACTGAGAGAGTTAAAAGCGATTTTTCAGTGTTCAGAGCCTGAAGAAGTCTATATTCCTGAGCCTGTTACAACATCAATTCAAGAGGAAAAACAAGTGGATGTTGTTCTGAGCCTTAGCAAGAAAAGAAAGAAGGAGGATAAAGAAGGAGAAAAAGCTGTGCCAGTAAAAAAAATAGTTGGTGATGGCACTAGGGATCCATTCCAGTCCTACACTTGGATCTCGCAGACTACTGGCGTTGTAATCAGGTTTGTTTGTAGAAGAGTCAGAAACCATGGCCCTTAACCAGTTAATATAGCTGAATTCTGGCTTAACAGTACTGGGAAAATATTGTGTGTTATATGATTGTATGTTTGTTTGCAATTTTCCTCTGTTTCAGTGATAGAACTACGGAGATTCTGAGATATCGTCTGATTGGCCCATTATCACACTCCGTCCTTACAGAGACCTTGAAAGCTGCTTCTCTCCAAACAGTAAGGAGATTAGCAGTGTGCATAGCACTATAATTTTCGTAAGGCTTCTAGTACATGCAATCTTGATTTTACTAGAAAGAATTATAAACTATGTAGCCTTACCTACTATAAAGGCTAATGTGTGTATTTCTACTCTGATAGCTTCTCTCTATTGAGTCACTTTACTAATGCTGATCTATCTGGATTTTAAGTGGAGGGAGGAAAGAAATAGAAGCAGTGGTGATGTTCAGCAGGCTGTGTAGTTTCTGCTGAGGTGATGTATTGCACTGAGAGGTCCAGAATAATTTGTATTATCTTTGGCAAACTGTAGGTCATGTTTCTCAAGCAATGAGCTAGAGCACCTAGAGCCAAAGGACAAGGCATGTAAGATATAGAAAACTTGTGTTTTCAATCAAATATGCAACTTCTCCAGGATTTATTATTTTGTCCACCTCTGAACACATAGCATTACTGTGGGTTTAATGGTTTTTTTTTTTTGTCTTTTGCAGCGAACATGATGAGGCCTTGAAATCTCTGGCTTTCTGTAAGAAATAATTAATGATGGAATTAGAAATCATTGTGGATTGCTTTGTTTATTTTTGGAACACAGCTTAAACTGAACTTGAGGATTAGTGTTAGGTGGAGTATAGGGATAGACTGCATCAGGAAAACATATTTTGGTTTGAAACTTGAAGTGGAAGAAAGTGATACTAGTGCTTAAGGCAAACTGAGAGTGAACTTATATACTGACAGGAAATACTAAATGACCACTTGAGTTTAATTAGATGTGTTGTTTTCCAGGAGGTGGTGGATTCAGAGACAGAACTGAATAACTGGTGGGTAGAAAACTGCAAGGACTCTGAAAAAGTATCTCTTCATCAACGTCAAAGTGCTATCTTTGAGCTTTTAGAAGGTATTTGGGCATGTGGGTGATATGGGAGGAAGGCGAAGCTTAAACTCTAGTGGTCAAGACTGAAATGCTAATAGGTTGACTTCAGTTTGGAAGTGCTTTTTTTTGGCTTGATTGAGAGAGTGATGCCATTGAACATGTGTCATGGCATATCAAAGATTGGAGAAATATTGCATTAATTTTTTTTTGAGGGAATTTTAATACTCTGTGTAGTCCAAACTCCTAATAGGTAAACTGAATCTTGTTTCTTATCTTCATGAACTTATTTTCATTTGAGATTGCTGATGGGATATGCAGTCCGAGGTATACTCTCACTCTCTCCCCTATACACACCAAATTAAGGCAGTAAGTTGTACAATACCTCCACTGATAAAACGGTAGACTCCTACACAAAGTGAAAGTATTATACCTTGCTTTATATATTTTCTAATGAACAGTGGTATATTTCTTTGAGTTGTAAAATATTACAAAGTTAACAACATTCCACACTTTCTAGCACTGAAGCAGGTAAGGAATTGGGTTTGGTAGATCTCGCAGTATACTCAGACTATCTAGTGTGAGGCAGTTAAACAGGGATGAGGTAAAACTTATAAAAAACATGTTTTAATTTCCTTTCTCTGGAAGACAAGTATAAAACCAAGTTTACTTGTTCTTTAAGAGATGCTCCAAATGTAAAGGATGATTTGAGTCTTTCAGTTGTGAGAGTGACCTAACTTCCACGCTAAACATAAGTTTAATTGCAAACTAAGTCTTACCCTGTTATTGTTGTCTTTGGTTATTGGACATTTAACAAGCATCGGTGAGTTTTCAAAACAGGGTAAATTGAGTACTCTGGCTTACAGTGATGTCACATCCCTGCAGGCAAAAATGCACAAAGCAGTAGTGCAAAAAAAGATCACAACTTAATCAGTGGTTTCATGGCAGTGTTCATCTGTGTATTTTTAAAGGCATAAGTTCACCATCGGAAATGCTACCAGGTACAATACTGGGCCTCACCGTTGGAGATCCTCGAGTCAATTTGCCAAAAATGAAGACAAAAACTATGCCAGACTTTGAAAAACACCAAGGTAAAATGCCTTGCTTACATTATGTTTCTGAACTACCAAAGGCCCGAGATTTCAGTTTCTCTCTACACTTCTGCTTTCATTTACTGTCATATTCTGCTGATTGTCTCTTGCTATTTTCCTCCAGCATTAAATTTCAAGAGTATTTCCCTCCCCTTTCCACAGCCCCTGACAGAATAGAAACAGCTTAAAAGTTGCATAGGTTTTAGAGCAGCAGTTTGAGGGAGGGATGTGCACCAAAGCTGGTCTTGTGCTCAGTGGAAGCCTCTGTCTGACCATACAGATGATCCAGGTTCGAATCCTGGCAAGGCCAACCAGGTGCTAAAAGTTACTTAGTTTCTGTTTAGCATTTAGTTTCTGTCTGACATTTAGTCTTCCGGATGCTCTTCATCTCTCCAAGAGAATATCTGCTGTTTCTGGTTTAGAGTTCTACAATGATGAAAGTTGCAATTCCACTGGAAAAAAAACCCCAAACATTACAAGATTAGCATTTCAGATGGCCAAAATGCTGGTTGTGTTAAGAAACCAAAGATGCACATGTGAATTCTGAAACTTTAATTTCAGTGCTGACTTGCGCAACGTTTCAGTGCAAATTCAGTTGGGCTTGAATGTCCTTGAAAAATATGCAGGAGCATATACAATATATAGTGGGGTTGGTGTACGGCTGGTGTACAGTGCTGTGTAGGCATTTCCAAGTAGGTTGACTGGACACAGGCTGTCTCACCTAATAAGAAAAACATAGAATCACTAAGGTTGGAAAAGACCTATAGGATCATTAAGTCCAACCATCAACCCAATACCACCATGACATGATAGCCAGCTTGCAAGCAGTAGCACATAGGACAAGTTGAAAGTTCAAGAGACTTGAAAATACTTCATTGGTTTGGTGTTGTGTTTGCAAGACACTAGAAAATTTAGCCTTACCTTTCACTTAAATCATGTTGAACACCTATTTCAGTTACTGTGTTTTAGTCTCTGCACAACTGTTATTTGGGTTTTCTGACATCCTCCTATTCTGTCTTCTATCTGGAACAGCCTTTCTCCTGTTAATTAGTTCTGCTCAGCTAACTTTCTCATTATTAATGTTCCTGTTGGAAATGCAGCAGCATACGTGACCTCTACTTTGGTTTCTTCCTGCTGAGAAGTAAGGTGAGCTAAATAGCACTTGTTTACAGGTGCTGGTTTGAGCTGGTAAAGGAGTTAGCAACTACAAGAACTAAGTCGACTCCTTTCATTCTGCTTGTCATGTCAGTGAAGATCCGTTCAAGAAAGCAAGATCAGCAGAAGGCATCTAGGCATTGGAAATGTCTCATAGTAGTTTCTCTCCCAGTGCCAGAGCTGGTTGTTCTCAGGAAGGACCATGGTAAAGAGGTGATGATGTAAGATAGGGAGTCAATAGGAACAAAATACCTCTGCGTTTTTTCTTTTGACTGGCTAGAAACAGCCATGTTCAGGATCTTTCTGCTCGGGGTTATCCTTTGCTTGCAAAAAGTCTTTTAAACCACAAACATTCAGGAAAGCTGGTATTGCTTTCTGGTTCTTTTCTGAGTAGGTTTTTTTTTTGTTTCGTTATGAACTTAAAACTGCATCTGTCCTTTTAAAGAACATTTTTTACTTTCCTTTCTCTGAAATACAAGCTAACAAGGAAAGGTAAACGGTATGATAACCTTCTAAGTTAGGCTCTGCTAAAGGACTTGGTGTTACACAAGCACATCACTGCTAAGTAAGTTGAACAGGCAGAAGGATGAAAGAACACAGACAATACAGTTGTCCTCTAGTAACAAATCAAAAGAACACTATGGTAAGGGAGTAGAAAAGGAGAGGGCATCCCTACTACAAGAAGCAGTTAAGGAGACAAATTAAGCATTTAAGGATGTACTAATGGTTCAGAAGGGAAAATGACTGCTGTTTTTCAAGTTTCTCACCTGATTGAATTCCTAGTGCTGTGTAGGAAGATTTACAGGATCATTCACAATCTCCAGCATACATGTTACATGTGCAGTGAGGGAATGCTGTGACATTGTAGTTTATTTCCAACCTGGAAAACTTAAGATTGAAGTCCAACTGCCACTCCTATCTCCCTCATTGATTATTCTTAGGTGTTAGTTGGAAAGAAAGACACTACTGTTACTCTCCAAAGATTCTTGTTCCTAACCTAATTTTGTAGTTAGCTATGTGACAGCTACTACCTGTGCTGTATCTCAGCCTTAATGCCAAGCAGAGAAGTTATATTTTTTAAATGTAACTTCTAGCAAATTATTCCATGTTAGATTATTAAGTTCAGATACTTTTATAATTTTCTAGTCAGGAGAAAGCTTTCAAGTGCAGTTAACTCGATGTTTTTGGAACAAAAAGTAAAATTGTATAGGTATTAATAAAAGGAAGCCTAGACATAATCAGTTCAGGTGCAGGATTTATTTTATGTCTAATCTGTTTTCTCTATGCAAACATTGTGCTTTCTTGCCACTCTTCACAGTTTCAGGACCCACGATACGGACTTCCTGAACTCCATCAGCTTAGTTTGTAATCTTGGAGCATGGCGTCTTGTTGAATATCTCACTGCCTCTATACACCAGCTAGATTTATTCATTTTTCCTATAAGTCTCCTTGATTGGCTGGCAGGTTTGAAGGAGCTAAAATATGAATTATACACATGAAGTAGAATGTACTGAAGGCCACCTAGTGCAAAAGGATCACCTGTAATTGAAGAAGTCTGTAAGACACAGGTGGCAAGGAACTGGCAGGGTGAGGAAATGCAGCTCTACATCCTAATTCTAGTGTTGTGCTTCTGCAGACATAGAACCTGAGTCCTTGCCTGTAAAAACACCACGTACAGAGGTGTAGGTATCTATCATCGATTGTCCTAGTACCATGCACCCCTGCATACATGTAGCTGACACTGCTCCCTAGCAGTGCTTATATTTTTGCTTTTTCTGCTATTTCCTCACAGAGGGAAGGAGATACTTCAAATAGAAGAACTCTTATTCTTAGGCCAGTCTTGTAAGACTGTTAATCAGCTGCACAAATCAGAACAGACTTTCCTCTATCTGCCTGTATTGTCTAAGCACCAACAACCCTGGAGGTGTTTTCCGACCCTGGAGGTGTTTAAGGGGAGACTGGATGAGGCACTGAGTGCCATGGTTTAGATGATGGTGTTAGTGTTCGTGTTAGTGTTGGGATATAGGTTGCCCTCGATGATCTCGGAGGTCCTTTCCAACCTTATGATACTGGGATACTGTGATACAACTGACACCAGCAGGAGTAGATAATGTGCTGATTGTCACTGAGCTATGTGTGCTTAGTAATACAACTCCCTGTTTCCTTTATTAGCTCTAACATCTTAATTCTACTATGATCAGCAATTTATTCATCAGTAGGGTTATTTCCCCAGCAATCTTTAACTATGGACTGAAGGAAACAGGAGAGAGGTAAAAAATAAAAGGAACTGGTGTAAGGATTTGTGATTATTATTTGAATTATAGTACGCTTAGTAGAGGATCAAGCTCAATGAGGATCAAGGAGAAAGAATGTACCAAGTTAGAAAAGGATGTTTTAGGGTAGTGAGAGGATGGAATGTACTGATGGAAAGAGATTGACTTGAAAGGGCTTTCTAAAGTGGAAAAAAAATACTCATGCTATTATAGAATATAGAAATTGTAAAGAACTCCAAGAATATGACAGGAATAGACTGCCTAAACTCTAGTAATAGAAAGAAGTGGTAAAAAAAATGAGAGAGACTTAACAGGGAATATTTTACAGTTGAAGGAACTATAACATTACTAAGTAATTGAACGCAAAGTGATTCTTGTGTTCATGAGTATTTTCTATACAGAAGATGGAAAAGTTACTTTCCTTACCTTATGTTTGCATGTAACTGTGTGCCGTTTCCCCTTGGTTATCTGTAACAATCAGTAAGGAATTCCCCACCACCACTCCACACAGTTTTGTTGCTATCTTTTTTTCCTTTCTTTGAGGCACTGGTATTTGCTGTATCTCCAGACAGAATGTGCTTTGCCTTTAAGAGTACTGAACTCTTTGTTTTAGGTTCCTGCTCAGGTTCTTGTCCTTAGTTTTTGCTCTGAGAAGGAATTTTGGCTTAATTGGCAGAGAATTGGCAAGGATTTCCTCTTTATTTGTATCGCTCTTAGTTTGAAGGCATCCCACCCTAATCTGAATATTTCTTTACTGTTTCTTCCTCTTACATAAACGTATCTCATCAATAAGAACGCATAACAAGTGTCATCTTAATATCACCATCAAACTGTCCAGGAGTGCTACTATATTTAATATTTGTTTTGAAGGATTGTTCAGCTCTTATTAATGGGGACATCTTAAAGACTATTTCAATTATGTTTGGCAGCACCTATTGTGTTGTTAATAGCAGTGAATAATCTGTATCTTCTGTGCTCAGAGTGTTTGTCAACTTTAACTAGAAAAATCAGCTGAATCTTTTGAAAGGAGTAAGTGATTTAAAAACCAAAACCCAACACATTATGTTCCTTTAATATGTAAGACCTTGGAGATGACTGAATGGGCAGCAGTCCCTGTAAGTATTAATCACAGAACTATTAATAGGTTCACTGTATTTTTTTTATTGGTAAGAATTATTTTACTTAAAGTATGGATCAGCAGGCATAGCTGTACACTGAAGGCTTTGAATCCATAGATTAGCACTAAAGGTAGGTATACATTTTCTCTGCTTTAGTTAGATGGCGGAGCTGAAGAAGGTATAGGTTTTTTAGTACCTCAATGGTCAGTGTTAAAGCTAGAAGTGTTGTTTGTCTTCAGTACAGAATAGCAAAGAATAGTCCCTTCCTTGAAGTGCTGAGCTTGAAAAGATCTGGAGTGGGAAGCTAGTACTTAATAAGTAGTTGCACGCTTGGTATATCTACAAAAATAAATCTGTATGTACATTTCTTAAAGGTCACCCTTGCTTCTCTTACAGGTTTACTTAGGCACACTTACTTCCGACTTTGTAGTGTTACTCTTTCTGATTTCTACCAAACCTATTGAGTTTCACACTCTGCCTGAAAGGTCTCATTCCAGAGCATTAAAGGTGGCATGCTAAAAATGTAATTTACCTTGCCAAGGGTGATGTCATTTGTAATAAGAAATGCCTATAAGAATGCTAGGTTAATGCTTCTAAAACTAACAGTTTATTTCATATTTTGTATTTGGAAAAATGTGATAATAAGGTATTCCAGATGCAGTGATGCTTGTTAAACTTTTAATAATCTGTTTCCTTAGTTGTTTGCTCATTGTACTTATGAGAGTGGAGTGGTTTTGGTAATTCTAAGCTTAAGCCACAAAAATTGTTTGAATTTTGCTTTAAGATTCTCTTCTTTTGTAGATAATGATGAAGTTAGGCAGCTGTACCTGGAGGGTGTACCTGTAGACTGTGCTCACAGCTTTATCTGGGACCAGGACATCCGTAAGAACGTCACTGAAAATAAAATCTCAGAGCAGGTAACTAAGAAGGTGGATTACCATGGAGAAAATGGCAAATGGTCCATAGAACCCATAAAGCGAGACTCCTGAAACTTGTATAAATCCAAGAGCAGTAGTTTTCTAATGTCATGGTATCCAGATTCTAAATTGAAGTGTTTATTTTGTAGCTTTTGTGTAATGTTCTTGCACAACCATTGTTCATGATTCAATTAAAAGAAAGCTTTATTGGATTATCTACAGGACTAAATAGTTGTAGGTTTATTTATCAGAAGCATTTGGAATTGAATTTTCCTACATCACGTTGACTTGTGCAGCAGAGTCTGGCCATTCACTCCTGAGCCATAGTTAGGACAATTCTCCTGACAAAAGAAATCACAGAAGTTCGAAGGAGGTAAATCCCTTTGGTTCTGAACTGCAGCACACTGGGCAATACCTGTGATTTGTAGACAGCTTTAAACGTGCTGTTACAGGTTTGAAATCTCTTGGTCATTTCTGTTGGCAATGGAAGAGCAACCCAGAAAATGCATGGGTAAAAAGATGATATACTCACAAGAGATGATAAACTTTGGCAGTGCTGTAATCAAAACCAGAAAGTATTTATATGGCAGAAACTTCTCTTAATGAAAATCAGTTTTAAGCTTTTTCAAACTGGCTGCCATAGTGTAAAAAAAAAAACACCAACCTGCAGAGTACTTCCTAAATACTATACTAGCACATAACAGGTATCAGCACAATCTTTTTGTTTGACAGTTGTGTTGACACTGTTGTGAAAGATAATGTTTTACCTTCTAATACAGCTGATGCAGAAGGGGCATAAGAAGAGTCTGATGGTCTGGGTTTTTTATAAGTGTGTTCATAATATGGTGCAAAGAACCAAAACAACTGGTGATTGACAAAGCCTTGGTGCCATCATGCTTTAAGTGAAACTGTTTTGTGATTAAATGTTCTTTCTGTCTCCCTGGATGTAGTTCAGATTTACTCCATGTATTGACAGACTGTCTGAAAGCAGTTCAGTCTAGTCTTGTGCATGAATCTATAAATACCAAGTTGCAATATTTGTTTTTCCTCCTTCATCTGTGCTGTACATTTTTGCTCTTGAGTTTCAGTACTCACCCTCCATCAAGGTCTATGGAAACAAGGGAAGAAAAATGATGCTTAATATTTTTTTCTTAAAACATTTTTCATGCCTCAATGATGGTCAGTTCAAGTATGTAGCGTATTACTACTATATTTCTCCTAGTTATAAAGCTCACCTCCTCTCTGTGTCTTGGATGGGTATCTGAAAGAGGGGAAAATGGTTACTAACTTATGGGTAATGTCTCCTTCATTTCAGGATTTAAACCATATGAGAGCTCAGTTACTGGTACCTGGATCGCACCTTGATTTAGGTCCTAGTGAATCTAAGATTCCCATACTGTTGGTTCAGCAGCCAGGGAAAATGGCTGGAGAAGATCGACCAGGATGGGGGAGTGGCTGGGATATCTATCTCCCAAAGGGCTGGGGCATGGCTTTCTGGATTCCTTTTGTAAGTGACTTTCATTGCAAATTTCAAGTGAATATGACAAATTATATCAGTTCATTCAAAATAATTTTAGAGAGTATACTTGACATTGTGTAATCAGTTCACAATTACAGGATCAGAATCCCACTTTAAAAGACTGAGTATGAGCTGGTTGATGATGGAGGCTTGGTCTTAAACTCAATAGCTTTCCTTATCTTCTGTTGTGTAACTGTGGCCACATGACCGTCTAAAGCAGGAATCAGAGTTGGGAGTAAGGAGAGAAAGCTGATGCTGTAGCTCTTTGATTTTCTGTTTCTAAGGGTATACATCTGTAAAGAGAAGTCATTTTGTGCCTGCTGCTAATCTGTTTTCAGTTCGGCTATATCCACTGCTCTGTCAACAAATTGGTTGCCTCTGATTTGGGAGAGAGATTGAAACACAGGGTTTGAGTTAAGCTTGACTACTCCTTTTGTGCTTTTTGAAGTATCCTGCTTTGAATGTTTAGATGGCAGTTTTAATATATTTCTGCAGTTTAATTCATGCTTTTGAACATACATAGGATTAATTGTGGTAATACCTATTGTACAGGTAAAGTAAATTGAGCAGTGACTTTAGAAGCAATATGACATTCCTGGCAACATGTAAGATCAGAACCTGTGAGATTCTCTTCAGTTTTGTTGATAGTTTTTCAGAATTAAATTTAAAGAGCATGACTAACATTTTTGTTGAAATGAGCATCTAGAACTGTGGAAAACGTAATTCAGTTTTTCTTTTTTTGAAAGCTAAAGTGATAGACTTTCCATTTTCTAAGGCAGTAGCTTTTGAAGCGTTAATATTTTGTTTCAGTTAGGAACCCAAAAGCAGTACAAACATTGCTTTTTTTGGGCTTTGTTTTTTGTAACAGATATATCGAGGTGTACGGGTCGGTGGCTTGCAAGAGGCTTTAAAGCATTCTGAATATCAAAGAATACCTCATACTCCAAATGATTTCCCAGACTGCCAGGCGGGTGTGCAGTTTGCCAAAGAACTGGAAGCCAGTCTTCTTGAAAAATTCAAACGGTAATATTAACTTCAAAATTAATTGCAAGAATGAAAGAAAATGAATGGTGCTAAAAATATTCCCTTAATTATCTGTTGTTGTGATCATTTAGACTTGGACTTTATTAAGGCCTTTCACTAGCATTTTAAATCCTAGAATTATAAAAAAGGAAAAGTCCTAGATGTATTTAACAGAAAAGCTCTGCTAAAGAAGGCATATAAAGTAACTAAAACCTATTCCCAGACATATGCTCAGTTATAAGGCTGTAGAAAGGCTGCATAACAATAAAATAAGCAAAGCTATTTCGGGCTCCCTTAGTAGCAAATGAGGGAGGAGGTAGGAGAAAGCAAAGGCAGTGTATACTATGTCTTAATGAATAAAATGAATGAATATTTGTGTCCACTTCTTAATCACCAGAAGTTCTGAAGTTTACCTGCGTTTCCACTGCAGTAAACTCACACTCTTTACCATGAGTGTGGGGTAGTTGGAAGTGTCCTCTGCATCTACCGGTGTTGGTTCCTCTTTCAACTAGAAGGAGGAAGTGGGAGGCGTTTAGAGGAAGAGTTGGTGGTGTTGGACAGAAAACATCCAGCATGGCTGAAAGGTTATGGTGGTCAGGAAAAAAAGCAGTGCTGTCTAGAAGTATAACTTTATAATTCTTACTCAGTGAGTTTCCAAAGGGAATGCACAGTTGACTTCCTGTTCTGAATACTTGATTTTGAAAATACAACATTATCAGACCAGAAGAACAAAGCAGAGAGTTAACCTTGTCAAGTGCTAAGGACTGAATAAGGGTTCAGAAAACAAACATTACCTACTTAATTTATCATTTAGACGTCCACCTGCAAAAAGGGCAAATTACGTCAAGCTGGGCACTCTCTCCCCTTTCATCTGCCCTTGGAGGCAGCTGACGAAGAACTGGGAAGGAAGAATGAAAGCTTCAGGACAACTGGTACATCCTTCTTCCCCACATCCTGATCACTGTGCAACTGAAGGGCATAGCTTTTGTGACCCTGAAACAGGAGCGATCAAAGAATCTTCCTCTGAGACTAGAGAGGTAGAGACGACCATGGAAATAACAAGCTCTGAAGGTGTTGTAAAGAAGGAGGATGCTACAGGCACCCAAGGCATTGGTGAGAGAGATCAAACTATGAGAGCAAGTGACTTTATTGTTCTCAGGTATGTCAAAAAGATACATGTGAGTGAGGCATTATTTGTTTATTGGGAATTCTTGAACAGGGGAAAACAAGACCTCAGCCTTGATTCGTAAGATGAATTGTTTAATCCAAATATAGCAAGGAGATAAAATAGTTTTTTCATGGATCAGATTTTGATATTGGGTGGAAGCTCATCTCCTACTTTTCCCTAGCAAACTTGGTGACTGGATGAAGTAAATTTCCTAAATTATCTTAAATTTAACACTCTGGAGTTTAGTATGTTCTTGAAGTTAGCATATTCTGTCTGCTTCCAGGTGGGTGAAGCTTTTAGAGGCTCATATTAGTGATTTTAAAACTGTTGCTGCGTAAATCAGCTTGCATGTTTTTTTCTGATACATCGTCACAGATGGTTCTCATGGTACTGAATAAGATTTATAAAGAAAATAGTGAATTCCCTGCATTCCAATGCAACACATGAGGGCAGCAAGAGTGTTTGGAAAGTGCCTTTCCTTCTTGTGTAGTTATCAGAGGAAGAGCACATTGGTAGTTCTGCACTGCATTAATGTCACTGAAGCATTTGTTTTAGAGCATTTGTGATTTAACAAGTTTTGGGAATTTTAACAAGTAACATCTCCTTCTGAAGAAATAGCCTCACATATGAATTTCATTCACCCATGTTCTTTTAGTGTTCAGAGCAATATAAATACCAGCTTGGAAGGTTACAGAAAGCTCCAAGGTTTTTTTTTTAATCATACTCTTGAAAATATGCAGGCACTGGATTTCTGTTCTATTACTTTTTAATACAACTATACTTGATTTTTATTTTTTAAATTTTTTAATAGGAGTGAGAAACTACTAATGCAGTTATCCGCCTGGTGCTATCCCACTGCTGGAAAAGATCGTCGAATCCGTCTTATTTCTCGACTGGGACAGAAGGAAATGACTGAAGATGTCTTTTTGCCAATCTTGATGAGTTATCCAAGGGCTCTTGTATGGGTCAGCTTGTCTCTCTTGAGAAAGGGGAACCCTGAATTACATTCAATGATTTGCATCCCAACAGAAGGCGACTTGCTGCGTCTAAGCAAAGACAAGCTCTTTTGTGGTCCTCAAGAACCCAAACATTGTGACATATTCAAGAACAAGATGCAGAAACTAAAAGAGGAGAAAAAGAAGGAGAAGAAGAAGAAAAAAGATAACATGAAGGCTCTAGAAAGTGACTCTTCAAGCTTTCCAGATAATGAAACAACTGAGGAGCATGAAGATCTCATTCTTGGTCTTTGGTCAGATACTCTCCCAGATGTTACTTCCCACTGCTCCAGAACTCTCTTGGGATATGTCACTCGAGGGGATTTTTCATTGGCTGCGGGCTGTGGAGAGGCACTGGGTTTTGTTAGCTTGACAGGGTTACTTTATATGTTACACAACCAGCCAGCGGATAAAAAAGGTCTTGTTTTGTTAAGAACTCCAGCATCTTTACAGTACAGATTTGCAAGACTTAGTGTTGAGATTTAAGTACCATTGCAATGCCATAGAAAGCCAAAAATACCAAAGAATGTCTATTTGGTCTTCTGTGGTGATTTTGAGCCCTAACAATGTCTTGAGCATTATGAAATAATTAAAAACCTTTGTGGCATTACCCATGAAAATAACTAATGCATAAACAGACATAGTGTTACTTTTGATGTCTGTATTGCTAAGGATTTCTAACAGTAACACAGCCGTTGTCGTGATCTTCTCTGTCTCTGAAGAAGCATATTGTTCATTTTTCATCTCAGAATAGCGGATGCTGGAACAATACACCGAGGATCATTATTTTCCTTTTAGAGGTCTTTTGTTCAGATGTATTGTAACTTTCCAGTGCACTTTCACATGTAACTGCATGTGATCTGGACTGGTGTACGTAGCAAGTGACTTTTCCCAGTTCCTCGTGTCTGAATACATGTGGTTGCAGTGGGACAGAGCTGAGTAGACAAACCTAGCACAGAAAGCAGAAGGTACTTTGTGGAAAAGCTCTTTGTATAAATGAAATGCAAATAAAATATAGCCTGGCTATGTAATCTTGAATTATAGCAACTGGAGCTCTTAAATTGGAAAGTATATCAGCCACTTTCTCTAGTCTGAGAGAGTAAACTCTCTTTTTGAAAGATAATAAGCCTTTCAGTTGCAAATTGCTGTTGGTGGGTCAGCATATATTTTCTGTTAAAAATACAGGATATTTTGTTTCCTTTAAACACAAGATTATTTTTATATGGAATGTCCTAGAATTGAAGGTTTCTTAATGTTACAGTATGGTTTATGGATGTTGTTCAGTCATAAATCTTGGAAAGTATGCTGGAGGGGTGAGGGGAGAAAGGTATTTGATTTGACTGGGGTGGATTGGTTAGTTAGTTGGCCGATTTTGTTATTTTGTTGGGTTTTTCTAATGATAACTGTAAGCTTCTAGCCAGTTCATGAGCTAAGCAGCCTGAAAATGAGTTTATGATAATACACTGTAGTTTAGTAAGAGCATGATACAAATATATGCCAGTTGGTGGAATTACCCTGAAATGATCATGTACAAATAAAAACATAATCTGTTCTTGATTTAGGAGTCTACTGACTAAGCTTGATTCTTTAAGAAATTAAATGTGGATCAATTCATGGCTTTGTCTTTCTAAGTATCCGTTTGCAAATTATTTCCCTCATTCACAGTTTTGTTTGAAAAAATCTTACACAAATGGATTAATGTGAGCTGGAGTTGTTTGTTGGAGGATTTAGAGTACCTTAACTTCACAATTAGTTAAATTTAGGGCTGTTGTTGTATTAAACATGGCACACACGGGGAAGGGAGGAGAACATTTTCAGTGGTAAGGGAAGTATGGGAAGTGGAGCTGGATTTTGTTTGAAGACTTCAGAAGACCAGTTTAAGGATCAGCACCACTTGGAGTTATGGCGGCACATGGGACGGAAAAACACAACCTCCAGCACAGCTTGGACTACAGCTCTGTGAGAAGTCGTGCCTAATGGCTCTGCATCGCTCACCTTCAGTGCACTTGATAAAGCAATCATCATCCCAGAAAGGTCCCGTGAAGCATCTGTGCAAAAGCCGGCAGATGGCTCCAGAGGAAAAAGCTTGGTGCTGCGCAGGGCTGGGATTCATATGCTGTTCACCGAGACTGAGCATGCAGCCTGTGCGAAACAGGACCCCTTAAATGTGACAGCCTGGCTGCTCTGATCAAGTTCTCTTGTGGTAATAATTCTAGATTTAAAGAACCTTTTGGATTGTGAGCCCAGCTGAAATATTTCTAGGATCAGAGTTTCCAGAGCTGTGCTCCACAGGAAGAAAGGAGGGAAGGTGATGTTTATATGGCTTTTTCACCCCCTTTGCCTCCCTCATCTTCTCAGTGGATACATGTCTTCTTGCCTGACTAGACCTGGCTTGTATGTGAGAAAGAAAGAGGACAAGCACCCCCCCCCCCCAAGCTATCATTTTTTTTCTGCTTGTAGATCTTTTGTTCACTGAATCCTTTCTAGGTTTTTATTTTTATTCTAGGTTTATCTTTAAAAGACATCTGGAGTCTTTTTTCTTTTCCTTCTATTGGTAATTTCTGCCAGGTTTTCATTTTGACTCTTCCTGTTACTTTTCTTTGATTTCCATTCTCTGTTTCTGATTTATGATCCTTCGCTCTGGTGAAGCCAATGAACAGAAACTGGAGTCCAAGTGCATCCTGTTCTGTATATCTTGTAATATTGTTACACAGTTGTTTTCCTTTAAGTCAATGATTTATGCCTTAAGACTTCATTCTCCTTGTAAAATGCACTGTGAGTCTGATAAGTTAAAAGTGCTCAAAACTCTCAGCCAAAGTTTGTCAGGAAAATAGTTTGACTTTATGTAGCTGCAAGGAAATTTTTGTCTGTGGTTGGGATCCTGAACATCTCAGGGGTGACTTAGTCACACAAACTGTGTCGACACCAGGTAATCAAACTGTGGATAATTAAACCTGTTCTCTGTGCATCAGCTGGACAGTACGCCTGTGTTCATCATGTTGACTCAGGTGTAGTTTGCAGCACACATTTGTTCTTAGGCTGTATCGTACTGCAGTTGACTACCCATTGGTTAACTACCCCAGAGCATCTGCATCGGCTCCTGTGGGCTCTGATACATGAGCATTTTCAGAAACCCAGGAAGCTCTGGCTCAGTGAGAGAAGCTTTCACAAGCTCTGTGGCACCCGTGATGTTCTCCAGATAACTTTCTCAAATAGATGCCAGCACGAACCTTTAGCTCTCATTCCTTGCTTTGCAAAAACATTTGGAAGCTGATGTGAAGCACAGAAGGCAATTCTGGCATTATCTGTAGTGCTGTGAAGAGCTCAAATGCTACTGCGCTACTCCGGTAGCTCTATCTACTATTCCCTCAGGCCAGCTGAATAAATGCTGTACTTGAGACTTAGCTGGTGAAGGGTCTTTTCCAAGCCTCAACCATGACTTACATGGTAGTTGCTTGCTATGTTAAGACAGGCATGGTGACCAATAGACCAAGCTGAGGGTCCTGTGGCATTCTTTACCATTGCAAATCCAGAGAATGAGGTTGCAGAAGAGAGTGGTGATTACTTTGTGGAATGAGGTGAGGTGGGACCCTGGCCAGATTGTTGTGTCTTTGTTAAAGATGTTAAGGGCAATCAGTTGGTTTAGCAGCGTGTAAGTAATGAAGTTACCTGGCAGAAAGGCAGCTGGGGCTGTTGAAACAAAACTGGGAAAATAATTGGCAGGGTAACAGACCACTCGATGGAGGTGGAAGCCTTATGGGATCATGGTACATGCAGACACAGAGTAGTCAAATGCAACATGACAGTTTTCTTTCAGTGCTCTAAATGTGGAAAAGCCAGATATGTCAAACCTGATCTATCCACATCTATAGGAGATAGGTAGTAGGAACAGAGCTTCGGGAGTAAGCCAGGAAAGCCAGATTTCTAAAGTGCTAAGACTGAGAAAAGCAGAAAAGCAAGAGCATTTTTTTATTTTCCAAAGATCCAACGTGCAGAAAAACCCCACTCAAAGCCCACAATATCCCATGCTTCTAAATGCTTTTCCCAGAAGTCAACAATCTAAACAGCACCTACAGTTTGCCTCTTGCAAATTCAACTCAGCTGTACTAAAATCGTGCTTTTTGAACACTGGTCTCATCAGATCGCTGCAAGAGCATGTGAACTTGGTACTGAATGATGAGAACTCTGAGAAAGGACAGGGGAGATAAGCTGAAATAATTTTGTGGCAGCTTTGAAAGTGAAAGCCTGCTTGTCTCAATGAAGTAAAATTAATGAGTTCAAGGTAGTTTGCAACGAAGGTGGGGTAACAAAAGAACAGCAAGACAAAACGGAGCCTTCATTTGTTGCATTGGGTCTCTTAAAGAAATACAATTTCTTCCATAGTAGGAAAAATGCCTACACAGGATAATTAAAAAAATAGGGTTTTTTAGACCCTCCAAGATCAATATAGCAGGTACCCGCATCATCTTGCGTGACACGTTTTAGCTGCCTTTTGGTTATGGGCTTACAGCAATGTTGCTAACCTGACAATTTTGCACAACTCGACCTGAATCTTAAGAAACAATTCAAAAAGACATCCAGGACACAGCAAGAATAAAGCAGAGAATGAAAAAGCAGCCTGAAAGAAGAGAGCAGCTCAAATTTCATGAACCAAAAATGTGGGGATTTGCTGTAATTTCTAGAAAGGATGGTGTAATTCAATGTTTCATTTCATCTCAAGAAGATCAAATAGCCAGAATGAGAAAGGCTCTGTTTCAGCTTGGTCATTCTCTCAGCCTCCTATTTCTTAGCCTAGAAAATGTTTTATTTTAAAAGATACAATGGTTGTGATTGATGGGAGAGCTGATGCATCTATAAACTTGTGTGCCTGTCAGCCCTTACTCTGGCACATCACTTCTGTTAATTTCTAGGTTTGTACTTTTTCCATACTGGGTAATATCAGAAAGGTGATCTTTTTTTCTTTTTTTTGTTGGGGTTTTTTGGGTTTTTTTTTCGGGTTTTTTTTTAGACTTTTAGCAAAAGGTTGAAATGCAAGCAAACTCAGGCAGGCACTATCAGAGTTATTTAAACATTTATCCCCCAAAACTAAGTTTAAATGCCACCTCAGTAAGAAACCACCTCTTCCTCCGCTGTTGAGACACTCCAGCTGTTTTAACTGTGGCTCTAGTGATGCATCCTACATGTCTACAGTTGTAATCAATGATAAATACCTATCCTCTGCACAGGAAAAGAGGTTATCTATATTGTATCGTGCACATACTTCTGAAAAACCATAATTTGTACTAGGTGTCACCCAAGGCAACTCCACCCACGGGCAAAGCCCATAGTGATTGGGTGAGAAGTAGTGATTACAAATACCAGAGTCTGTTACTTTTCCTTAGCACTCAAAAAAATCCAGAGTACATACACAGAGGAACAAATTTTAAATCTACAATTCAAAATATACTTTCCAGATTGGCAGTCACTTTACGCAATGATTTTTAATTTTTAATATGCATGTGGAAGTGGTTTTGAATATAGGCCAGTGGGGATTAAAGTGTTAACAATAGTTAATTTATTTTCCTGTAAGACAAAATCTACAGGAATCAATTGCATCCAGGTTTTCTGAATATTTTTACAATGCAATAATTCTTGTAAATTAGTTGGGAAATATATCAAGGGGGTTCCAAATGAAATCACAAAAATGTCTGAAATTCACTAAGAACTGTAACCAGATTGTTTTTCAAAGAGAAGCAGATCAAAATAAACATTATTGCATCAATAAAATAGTAGCTGGGAAGGTCTTAAAAGGTAATTAATAGTAGTTTCCATTATGCCTTTTAAGACATTCACTGAGCTACTGTATTTTATGGCATTAATGGTTTATAGGAATTAGAGTAAATTATTTTTTAAAAAAGTAGCTGTAGTGTCTATTAATGTCTTTAATAACTTACTTTTTTGCCCTTAGGTAGCACACAGTAGCCCAACTTCTAAAATGGCAACCCCAGGATTACAGATTCCTTAGGCCCCCAAACCTGGTGCTGGGACAGTCCTGAGACAGGGGAGGTTTCCTGGGCAGCACCCAGCATGAAAGGCCCAAACCAGAAATATCCAGAAAACAGCAATTCCTTGCCTGAAGGCTGGTTTCTCACATCATATGCAATCAACCCCTTTTGGTTGTACAACATGCTGGTGTAAAGCTAGAGGTCACCAATGTTCCAAGTTGTTGCTTTGCAAGCATTTGCATGTGGGCAACCACACCTGACACCCATGCTAAGAGGTTTCCTAATGAAAGCACATTTAAATAATTTCTTTGCTTGGAGTAAATGATTTTCTGTGATTGCCTGAAGAGCAGAAGAGGCTTGATACAGCCTTAAAATCAAAATTCCAAAGCCAGAGATGTTTTTAATCTCTCCTGGTAAAAGTACTATGGTTTGAAACTGGAGTTTTTTCTTTATTTAGAGAGGTAATTTGAATATTATTTTATATTTTAACTTGTAAAAGTGCCTCAAGTTCTGTTCCTTTTTCTGAGTGGAAGATGTCCTTGCAACCTGTTCAAATTATATTGCAGATGCAGTAAAATAGATCACATCAGAAAAATGGAAATCCTGAGAGAGGCCTTCTTGTAGCATAGAGCATAGGCCTTCATTTTGAAATACTGTTTCATTTTGTTTCATTTTTCAGTTCAGATTTCTTTCTGTAAAAGGCCGTCAAAAGCTGAAAGATGGCTGTCCCACAGTACAAGGAGGGATGCTGTTAGTCTGGCCAAGCAGCTATCAAAAATATGCAGGAAATACAACATAAATTCACTTTCCTCCAAATGTTTTCTACAGACAAGATCCCAGGCTATTAGGTTAACTCAAGGGGCTAGAAAGACCATAACTTGAAGTCCCAGGACAGTAGCCAGGTTTCATTTGGTCTTCAGGGATGGAAACAAAAAATCCTACTAAGAATAATAACTTCCCTTTCACCATTCACAACAGTGAACTCCACATGTCAGCTAGATGTCAGAGTTTAGTAAGAAGCGAGAGAGGTGATCTCTTCTATCTGCAAGGTCATTGAATTGATGACCATAAAAATTGATTCTTATCCAGATCCATTTGTAAAATAATTTGCAAATTTTCAAGAATATATATTAGTCTATGGGGACCTACTCTTTGAGAAAAACATGCAAGTTGCAGCATCTGTCTTTTCCTTTTAGGACCTCAAAATATTAAGAACACTGTGTATTGAAAAATATTAAAAGCTTCAGCCAACCTCCTGTTTGAAGTTTGAGTCTCCTTCTCAAACAGGAGCTAAACAGGATTTCTGACCTCACAAGCAGCATATACTTTTTATGTCATAACATAAAATTATAGAAAAACCTTAAAATATTCCCCTTTGAACTTCGATTACTATCGTTAAAATGTCTTTCCTTTAGGAAGTTACATATCTTCTTTCATAGACTGCAGTAGGCACCCTTCAGTCAAATGGACATTTCTCTCTATGCACTTACACTTTTTGTCAAGGTAAAATTGTTTCAAGAGGAAAACATGACAGGAAGGAATGAAAAGCAGGCATCTTCTTTACCTTTCGACATCTACATATTTTTTTCCCCAAATATGAAGCAATGTATCTTATGAAAAACTCTGTAGGAGTATGGTTTTCCAATAAATTTAAATATTAATTTAAAATATGAATATTTGAGTAAACTTTTCTGTTTCCACTTTCAAGCCCTGAAATACCCTTGAATAAATTTGCAGGGCACTTCTCTCCCCTAAGTCTCATTTGGGCACCAGCATGCACTGTAAATTGATTCCTTTCCTGTAAGGAATAAAACCATCAGTCTCTATTTGCTGCCACTTCAAATTCAAGCTGGATGCTGAAGGAAGAAAAACAGTGATTGGCAGAGCTTGGGGAGGGAACAAAGAGTGCCAGCTCATCCAGCAGAAAAACTCATGTGTAAC
Organism: Dromococcyx pavoninus; assembly: GCA_033558185.1. Lineage (NCBI taxonomy): Eukaryota > Metazoa > Chordata > Aves > Cuculiformes > Neomorphidae > Dromococcyx > Dromococcyx pavoninus. Next base: position 1,113,415 of record JAUMJL010001251.1, on the reverse strand, counting down.
AATTCCTGCCCAAGGAAACTGGACCAAAACTCTCACTATGACATCCATCATTGGTAGAAACAAAAGCTGTCGTGCTTCTGAGCATGTTCCGACTTAATGAAGGGATAAGCAACCAAAAGGAAAAAAGAGGAACCCCCAACTGTGACAGCACATATGAACAACATCTCTTCACGAGGGAAATAAAGCACTGAATTAAAATTTATGGCTTCCCAGTAGCATTACATACCCTGGGAAAAATGAATGTTTTGTTCCTTCCCAAAATGACAAGTGTTAAGATCATAAAATCAAGCTCAACTGGAGTAGCAAATTGATTCTAGACAATCTAGTTCTTCCAGGCTGTGTCACGCTGAGCGGAGCTGGTGGTTGGTTGCCTAGGGAAGCAAAATATTACGAATAACACAGTATTTAGTGACTGTTCCTTACGAGTGTGTCTCCAAGAGGGGAGGTGTGTTCATACGTTACTGTGCTTAGCACAGCAGAAACTCTAGAACTGAGTCAGTCCTAAATGTTGCCTTTCTAGCCAACTTTCCAACAGCAATGAACTAACAGTGTTTCCAAAGGTTAAGTTTTCTGTAACTTTGCCAAATGATAGGGTCGTGCCCCGTATTTCTGCTAATACAATTTACTTCCCTCATTTTTTTTCTCATGACTTTTTCCCCACTGTTTGCCACTATCCATTTTGGCCCTTTCCCATATTGCTACAGGCCTCTAACACACTGCTGGAATTATCAGCTTCATATTTGTGTTTCGCTCTGTCTGTGCGAGTGCTGCGGAACTGCTGTAGCTGTAATAAATCACGTGTCTTAAAGGCTTTAATCTGGCTTTAATGCAATATTAACTTGTCCATAGCAAGTACATAAGCATGTAAAGACATTGCCTTGGTATTTAAGCTTACAATTTGGTGGCACATCTTCCCCCAGCTGTTTTGTCTCAATGAGGCAACGCTGCATTCAGCCTAGAAGAAGGTGTTTCTAGAAGCCTTGACTCTTGATAAGGAGACCATCAACAATTTTCCGGCTTGCAATCACAGGATACAGGCATTCCTGCCCTTTGCTCTGGCATCATCTGATTGTGACCAGAGGTGAGATAATGATCCAAGTGCATCACCAGTATTATCTGATGTTGCATGTCACGTGTAAGTTTAGTAGTCCTTCAGTGTTGGACGATATCCAACATGTGGTTCTCAGAACTTTTCCTGCTGGTTCTGACACATCTTCTTAACAATATTCTCCACAAGTGTGCTTTTTAATCTTTTTGCTTTGGATACTACATGCTATTCCTAATATGATTTCTCAGTGGCCCTACAAGAGATCAGGACTTCTGTGCCTCTCTGCTATCACCTGGCTCAACAAAGCCATTTAGTAGCATGAACTGCAGGTATTTACTAAGAAGAGATGCACGTCTTAGGAAAAGAACGTAAGAGTCACAAAGAGGTGTTCCCTGTCCAAAGAAGTCACTTTTCTCTGCAGGTGTCTCTGAAGAGTAATAGCTGTGTTTATTTGGCACTATTATTCACTAGTTCTCAGAGAAATGTGTTCAAAACCATAGTTCCACAGTGACCATATTGTCTAATTAGAAGTCCAGCTTGTTTGCATTTTCCTCGGGAGCACACTGCATTTTTTGTAGCCCAACAGCACCTGCAGGTGGCACTATGCCCTCTGCTCTGCTCCGGTGAGACCACACCTGGAATACCACGTCCAGCTCTGGAGCCCTCAGCACAGGAAAGGTATGGACCTGTTGGGGTGGGTGAGGGAAGGGCAACTAAAATGATCAAAGGCCTGGAACACCTCCCCTGTGAGCAGAGGTTTAGAGAGTTGGGGTTGTTCAGCTTGGAGAAGAGAAGACTGAAGAGACCTTATTGTTGCCATCCAATACATGAAAGGGGGCTTATGAGAAAGATGGGGAAACACTTTTTACCAGAGTCTGTAGCAATGGGACAAGGGTTAATGGTTTTAAACTAAAAGAGGAGAAGTTTAGACTTGATATAAGGAAGAATTTTTTTTTTGCTGAGGGTGGTGAAGCACTGGAACAAGTTGCCCAGGGAGGCAGTGGATGCCCCATCCCTGGAAACATTCAAGGTCAGATTGGATGGGACTCAGAGAAACCTGATCTAGTTGAAGATGTCTAGTTGAAGAAAGGGTTAGATGAGATGACATTCATGGTCCCTCCCAACTCAAACTATTCTATGATTCTATGATCTCGTCTCTGTTAACGAATGATATAACTCGAGGCAACGGCAGGAAGATGTGCCAGAGGAGGTTTAGGTTGGGTATTAGGAAAACGTTCTCCACCCAGAAGGTGGTGGAGCACTGGAACATGCTCTGCATGGAAGCAGTAACGGTGCCAAGCCTGACAATATTCAAAAAGCACCTGGACAATGCCCTCATACACAAGGTGTGAATTTTGGGGTTGTCCTATGCAAGGACAGGAGTTGGACTCAATGATCCTTGTGGGTTCCTTCCAACTCAGGACCTTCTATGATTCTATGGTCTTACACAGTGAACAGGAGCTGGCCAACAAGCTCTAGTGAAGTCCTCATTTGCAGCCAATGAACAGTCAAACATCCTGATCTGAGACTTACAAGGGAGAGCACTTCTGTACAATCCCCCAGGAGCTCACTCCAGGCCTGGGCTTTGTTCTTCTCTCCAGACTCTTGGCTTCCTCAGACCATTTATTTCTGGAGATGACAGTCCTGCATGTGGCTGTTTGCTGCACAGAAACACACCAGGTGCAGACTTAATGAGTGAAAGAGTAATGCTCTATTGCGCATGCTCATTAGGTGATTTCCAAATCCTTCTAACTGTCAAGTCAATATGAAATAGTTCCTCTGAGACCCTGCCCTGTGTTGCACTCCACAGATGTATTTCCATAGGCAATTTCACTGCCTGAGTCTGTCATTTGCTATGAAGTTTTGCTTGGAGGGTGGGGGAAGGCAGGGTAAAAGCCTGAGTACATTTTTTATAACAAAGAGAGTGTTTTTTTCTAGTTACCGCTCAGACAGTAATGGCTGAACTTTGCTTCCTTTCTTCTCGTAAAGGAAATGTTCCAAAATAAACACCACTGAACTGCAATCAGCCACGATGCCTGGAAACCTGGAAATATGAGGCAACAGTTTCCTAAGGCTTTTTTACTATGTTGACCTCTGTCCTCACCCTAGGTTTTCATACAAACCATTGCCTAAATAACTTACATGAAGCCAACACAGAGAGAAGGAACTGGAACAAGACATGTTTGCAAAAAAGGGTATTTTGAATATCCCAACAATAGGGTGGTCTGGAGAAGGTGTAGGAAAGAGGAACATGGTCATCTGTAGATGCAGAAGGATGGAGGGACTAAAATGGAGAACAAAGCTGAGAGGGTAAAGGTGCTGGTTTGGGTTAATGAGAAGCCTCATTGTAGGAAGGACTGAGAGACAGCTGGTGGAAGATAAGCCTCCAAGACAAGGGGAACGTGCCTCTTTGAGACAGGAAGTTGAACAGAAATGAGAAAAAGGATGTCTCTGCCTACCTCCTCCTGGGACCATCCTGGTTGAACCGCTGGCCCCAGTCCTGTCTGCGTGGCAGTCACAGCCTGGCCCACCTACACCCCGGCTGCGCATCAGTGTCTTACTAGGGCCAACTATTTTTCATCTGCTTTTCAAACTCAGGCTTGGGACCTGTATTTTGCTCTAGGATAAACATTTTGAAAGCTGTCATCTTTCTCATAGTGCAGGCATGAGTTGGTTTTAATTAAGCTTTCTCTTGTGTAGTTGGTCTGTTTGTCTCGTGGAGCTGGCCTATAAACGAGTTTTTAAGGGTTTGTTGTATAACATTATCAAGAAAGCAATCTTTTAAAATAAATGAAACCACTTATAGCAACTTTTTTATTTCTTTGCAAGTAACTTCATAGAAGCCAAATGATCGCCACAGCTGACCACTCAAACCTGCTGGAAAATGCTTGCTCCAAATGAAAATGTTTAGGTTTAGTGCTAAAATATCTCAAGTGTTGAATTGGGCAGGAAAAAGAAAGTTCTTCCTGTAAGGGGATGAGAAGGGAGAATGAAGACTTCTTTAGTTTTCATAATTATATATTTTTGAGCCATCAATGCATTAAATGTGCAGAGACGTGCAAGTCCTGTGCTTTGCTAGATTTACACACACACACCAGCACACTCATAAAGAAAGCAAGCAATAGGGAGAGAACAGCAGTGTTTATTACACCTACTGGTTTTATTATTGGTTTTGCTGTGCAGATTCCTAACCACATGGGTGTTGATTGCTTTCTCAAGAGATTTAATGAAGGTTACCCTTGGAAATGTTGACATTCATGATGATGAATGTGCTAGTCACTTAGAGGGATTCACTTGTCTTAGACAGACTACATGAAATATTTAATAGTCTTTTTTTCCTTTGACATACTTCTGCATTACCCCTTTTCAAAGTTAATGCCAGTATTTTTCAGATAACTGTAGTTTTATTACTTTCCTACTGACAAAAGGAAAAGAGGTATCTTTCTTAAGTGCTCCACAAAAGGAACAGAAAATTAGGACCATTGTAATTACCAAAAGGAGATTTCTTATTATTTACATTTGATTACAATTCCAAAGTACATTTTTTGGGATGAAAGAGTACTGATTCTAGTCAGGTTATCCTTTTACTTCTTTCTGAAGTGCCTCTTACTCATTCAGAAAATATTCTTCAACCAAGAAAATGAAAGAACCTCACGAGAAAAACCTGGATCTTTTCAGGGGTCTGTACATTTGCTGTATGTATCTTCCAGAGCCCATCCACCTTTCTACCTTGGGATGCTCTTACACTGGTAACTGCTGATACAACTTTCCTTAAAATCTACACTCCATCTCAATGCCTGCGTGTTTTGATCATCATTGACAATCAGTTTTAGCACACAAGGCATTGAATGTATCAGCTCTGATTTTATATTCATGGGAATACCCAGGAGATCTTACATCTCAGGTTTTCCACACATGCTTGCAGAAGAACAGCATGGGTTACATTTGCATTGAGGTTTAAGCATTTCCTTCACTATGACAACAATTAGAGCACTATTTTCTGTTTTGATGTAAGTTAGAGCTGTGAATAACAATGAAGAGGTCTAACCACCCCCTGGTCTCTGGGCAATCCCTCAGGAACTCGGAAGCTTTGGGGAACAATGCAGTTCTGTTCTCAAATGTTTTTGTGCCTGTGGGGTAGTATTTATCATCTTGTGCTCTGGGGACCACTCATGGTCTGAAAAACTTCAGAGAATGTTTTGTGAGATCACTCTAAAACAAAGCAACGCTCACCACTATTTCCCCCATCCCAAAAATACCCAAACACTCACACACATATTGCCACAACTTTCAAAGGGTGGCATCATTTTTAGTTGAATATTCATGAAGACCACTAGATCAAGACTGTTTAAGCAGCCTGCAGCTTAGTCTTCAAAAAAATTCAAGGATCTTTGGTTTAAAAAGCATGGAGAAACACTGCTTTGAAGAAGCATGTTCACTATTTTATTTGTTTGGGATGACATAAAACACCTCTGCCTTGTGCATTGTCTGTATTCTTTAGAACCAATGACAGGTTGCTGCATCAGGCTTCCATCTTCCACCAGGTGCTATGACTAGATGCAACAGTGCTAGTAATAAAACCCAACAGTTTTATGTTATCTTGCTCCATTCCTTGTGGCTCTGGACACTGCCACAAACACTGCTGGAGACCTTATTACTGCTTTTGCAGTAGGATGGGTTAGCTTTTCCAGTATAAACATTCCTCCTTGAATATTTCAACTACTGCATAGCTTTGGCTCAAGTGGAAGTCTTTTCCCTTCCTCATAGCTCTGCTATATGGAGAGGAGGTGCTGGTGCTCTCTGCTATGCACAGAAGTTCACATCACAGCTTTACGACAGCAGGAAGCCGAGACTGAATATAACAGCTACAGCAGACTGTGGAGCGTAAGATGGGAAGAGACCTCCACATCAAAGGCTTCTGTGCTATTGCAGATAAAGAGATCATATGTTTTGCAGGCTCCATCTTAAGACTAGTTAGGTTTCTTGTACCCGTACTGGAAAGCTTGTTAGAGCCTTGTTCCAGAGCTTGCTTTTACCAGAGCTTGCTGGAAACCTTGTAATTTCAGACACAATTTTATGGTACATGCAAGTGTATTTATCCTTTTGTTCATGCTGCCTTCTATGTTAGTGAATTATTTGTACTGCAGTGACATCCAGGTACCCTACCAGATGCTGCAACTCTACCAGACACTGCCAGCAGAGCTGACCAAACAAAAGGATTCAGGATGAGACTTTAAGCAGAAGATGCAAAACACAAATGTGTGCAGAAGAGTCAAACTGCTGTCCTGTCTGCTGACAACTCTGGTGCCTCTTCCATTGCAGGGAAGATAAACACCCAGAAGTCCTGCTGTGAAAGGCAAATGCAGGGCATGAGGCTGAGCCAATGAGTGGTTGGAGGAAGCTGGATGTAGCCTCATTTTAATTATTTGAAAACAGGAACCGAAGCATTGCCATATCCATGAGCATGCAGGAATTCAGGATTATCTCTTACCGGTGCTGGGGCATGATCTGTTGTTCAGTGCAGGCTCAAGACAAGGAACTGAATGCCACCCACTAACCCCATCCCCAGCAACCTCCCAGCTCACTCCGGCAACTTGGTTGTTGTTAGTTATTAGGCAGCTGAAGGAAAGCACAGGGACTCTGCTATCTGTTGCGGCTTTTGCAATCTATGAGCCCCAACTTTTGCTGAAATAGAGTTAGGAGCATCTTGCAGAGCAGAAAATGTTCGTGTGCTTTATAGTACCACTGTATTCTTGTAGATTGATGTCAACGTAACCAATGCTTTACTGCAGTGTATGTTGCACATTTTACCTTATTTTATACAGCCTCATCTTCAGCCTAGCTTTGCTCATGCCTTGGTGCATTTAAAGCCACGATTGAGCATAACAGAACAAATTAACGTACGGCTGAGTTTTGGCTAGCCAGACATGACGCATTTTTAAGCTATGATTTTGTTTTGGCCAAGAGTTAATCATGACACATTTTAAAACTGTGATTTTATTTTGCATTAGAAGGTATTTACGCATAGCAAATTAAGTATTTTTTCCAGTTATAATGATATTTTCTGCACGTTGCACAACTTCAGTCTCTTAAAATATTTTAAAAAAGTGCACCCTGAGCACTGAGTGGGACAGCACATTGCATACTAACAAACACATGATAGGGCTAGTACCACTGAGGTGTTAATCTATGCCACAGAAGTACCCAGTTAACCAGACATAGCCCCAAACGCTTTTCCATCCAAATAGCACTATTTCAAGAAGGTAGATTTCCCAGACTCAGGCACAGCTGGCTGCACTACTTCATTCTCTGCTGTAAGATCTCATTTGGAGGTGAGAATAAACCTCTGTCAAGTTTTTACCATCTGAGCCAAATTTCTTTGTATGAGGTGTTTACCTTAGACTGCCACTGATGGTTACATATAATCAGTTGATTTAACAGTATAGTTTAACTTCTTTAGAGAAAAACATAATGAAAACTGTTTATTTCTTAGCAAAACAATAGCACTGAATTTCTTTTCTTTTTAAAGTAGGAGGAAAGAAGCACCTTGTCCTGATGGCCGTAAGTGCTACCACAGCACCCTCTGAACTGCAGCAGCAGAGCCATGGCCAAGCAGAAGTCATCCCTCAACATCCCAGTTCTTCCAGTTCCAGAAGACATATGTAATGATCTCCAGTTCAGACTGAGGAAGGATTTAAACTCAGACTTTTAAGCTTCACTTTAATGTTTTAACCGCTAAGCGGTACCCTGGAACTGTGCATGCCCTGAACTGGCTCAGGCTGTAGGAAGCCACTTATTTTGTAAAATGTTACTTATTTTGTAAAATGCTGCAACCTTTGAAGCTATGCCCACCTCCACAGTCCAGGGCTGCAGGGCATCCTCCCAGTGTAACTGGTAGACGTGGTTATGTGAATGGTCTCTAATCTGTTTCAAACAGAGCTGGTGAGATTAGCGGAGGTCTCCCTTCACCAACAGTGAAGGCAACATAAGGATACTCAGCACATTTGGGCTGTTTGGCTGGCAGAGACAGGAATTGTGATAGCAAGCAGCTCTGGAAAATGTTTTTTATTACTCAGCACAGCCTTTGCAAAATTAGAGTTTGTCTGCACTATAAGTGTCTAGGTAAATTGTCTGTGAAGTACACGTCCAGGATACTTCTGCAATTCATGTGAATATCTGTTTGACATAAATGGGATCCAAGAAAGGCTCAGCTCAGTTAAGCATCTGCATCATCAGTGTCTGAATCGGGAAGGAAGGGGCTGATGTTCTGATTACCCCAAGACTTCTTTCTCCCCTTTTCCTTTCCCTTCAAGGGTGCTCTTTTGGGTTGCCAAATTAAGACTTTGCTGACTGTAGCTGGAATGCAAGGTAGAACAATAAACAGGAAAGTAACAGTCTATTTATCTCTGGCGCAGCCTGCCTTTTTCTAGTCTGGATGGAAAAGAAGACGAAAGTCCATGGAGCACTTGAACAAACAACAAATGGCATAAGAACAAAAGCAGCAAAAGGGAATGCCAAGGTTGTCATCCCCCGTCAGCAGTTTGGATGGGTTTCTTCCTCGGAGAAGTGCTGGGGAGCTCGAGGTGGGACGTTGTGCAGGAAGCAGGTGGTTTGCTTTACCAAGAGCCATGCGTAATGGTCAGGGAGCTGTGCTGTGCAACGGGCCAAGCTTTAGCAGATGGGCTGCGGTTCGCTCCACTCAAGGATATTTTTCATGTTATGTGTGGAAAAGAGCAGTAACCCTTGTTTGTTATATGAGGCCTTGTAGGACTTTGTTTGGAAAAAAGCCCCTTTTGAGATTAAAAAAAGCCATTAAAAATGTGAGTCACTGTAATCACATTCAAAATGCTCCAACATAGCCTTTTATTCACAAGGATTACACTATTAAAAGCAGCTTTAAAAAAAAAAATCCCTAAAAATTCCGCCACAAATTACCTCAACTTAATTGAGGTGACATAACTGATCTGTTCATTTGAAATTACTAAAAAAAAAATCCCAAACACCTCAAAGCACTGAATTCAAGCTTTTTACAGTGCAAGAGTACCAGCAAAACAGTTGTGTCTGTGCTGTGGTGTAACACGGAACCTTGGGCTCTAAACGCACCATAACATTCTCTCCAACACAAATGTATTTCAAAACTGAGGCCCCCAAAAGGTCTGGGTGAGACTCACCCAAATGGAGCGACAAGAAGCAGGACCAGAAGCACACGGTCCACCCAGAAGGACTTTGTGGGGAGCCTTGGGTACCTCAGAGTGGGGATATCCACAGCCCATGGAAATAGCTCAACACCTGAACAAGCTAAAGACACCAGGGCTGGCACATGCATCCCGCTGCTCTGTAGGGTTTGGATGCCCCATTAGGCATTAGCAGGTGCATGTTTCTTCGCGGAGAAGAGATGCTTTGACTGCTGCTTTCAAAACATATCCTTGCTGCAAGGCTGTGAGTGGCAAGGGGGAGATGGCAGAAGCCTTTCTGTCATATATGACAAATACGAGCAGTTTTTCCCTGGTGTAGCATCGTCATCCTTGAGGAGAGACCAACCGACCTGAGCTGGGTCACTCCTCATCCAGGCACCCCTACCAGAGCCCATTTACTTACTGCATCTGAAACAGTCACTGAATGAGTCAATGAGTCTCAAATCTGGACTGAGCTCTCAAAACTTTCAGGTGCTAAAGAAAGAGCAGCTCAGTGAGGTTGCTTACTACCACTGCCACTGCATCTGTGCTAACTCCCTGGGCCAGAAGGTTTCAGGGTCTCCTGTTGTGCTGGGGGGACCTCTGGCCAGGGGCACCTACTCTTCTTACCATCAACAAACTCAGCAACGAGTCAGAGGTCATATCACTGGAAACAATCAAGACTGCTGCATCTCTGGGTGTGCAAATAGAATCAAGACAGAAAGTACAGGCATCTCCCAGGAGGTGTGGCAAGCCTGTACCTTTGGAAAGAGGAGAAGCTGAGCACCCAGTCATGGTGTGTTGGGTCTAGTCCTATTCTGTGCTACTTCTTTATTGCTGCTAGGGTCTGATTTTACTCTATATTCGGCCAATTGCAAACACCGGAAAAATGGAGCAAGAGTAGAAACAACCACAGAAAATAATTTGAGGGCTGACAGAAATGTCTGATGGTGAAAGAATTAAAAGGTCCGTCTGTTTGGCTTAGCAAAAAGCCCAAGTCATCTTACTGTATTTTACTAGAGGGACTTACCAAGTGCTTTAAATCACTGGCAACAGACACGTAGCTGCAAGCTAAATCCAGACAAGTTAAAATAGACATAAGGCATAGTTCAAAAGCAAACAATGACTCATTGCTAGCACAAATTACTAATGGCATTGGTGGATCCTCTACTTTGACTAGAAGGAGAGAACGGTGTGTCTTCTTCTGTAGAGGGGCCAGTGGGTTCACACAGAAGTGTTTGGAGGAGGTTGTACAACTGGAGCTGTGCAGGAGGCCAGGTCAACTGACATGGAGTTGTCTTCTCGTATCAGAAACCTACAATTACTCACACCACTGTATTGAATCCTGCAGCACATCCAAGCACCCATCACTTTGTCACTATTGTCAGGATGTGCTTTAGTTAACCATTAAATATTGTCTGGAAAAAATAAACACATGCGTAACTGCAATGCTTAGTAATAGTAAATCATATTCCTCAGCTCCTTTCCCTTGCAAAACACAGAACAGCTGTTCTTGGAAAACTGAAGCTCCAGGATTTTGTTGTTGTACTCTGTACAATGTGTTACCAGCATTAGCCTCCAGTGGCAGGTAGAAACTGCCTAATAAGCAGCCTCTGTGTCATGAAACTTTCTCTCCAGTCCTTGACTGAGGGCATTACAGAGCATTAGACAGCATAAAGCCGTGGGCCTGTTACACAAGCTATTGAAACTCAAGAAAATAATTTAATTTTTTTTTTGAAATGGAGAGAGAAATCCTGACCTTGTGTTCATAATGTTCTGGATTTATGCCCACCAGCTATCAAACACAAGACAAATGACAGTGCTGTTCTTTCAACCAGTTTAATGATTCTGGCAAAAGACCTGGCAGTAGACTCCAAAGATTTCATCTAGGCAAGGCAATGCCTATTCCAAGAGTGGAATTCTCCAACTGGAGAGCTGGCAAGCATATGTTTGTGCTAGAGGCTTAAATCAATCATTTCTATTTTCCCCAATGTGAACTAGCAAAGTACAGAAATTCACTCCTTCACCAAGGGCCACAGGCTACTTTTCATGTTTAAGGTATTAGTGCCATGCGCTACAGTGATACATTGACTTAGCGATAGAACTGCCTGTTTAACCATTCTTTTTCAGTAGCTCTACTTTGAAAACTGTCCACAAATGTCTTGTGACTTTGTCAACGAGGAGTTCAGGAGACCATTGTACATTAGCAGTCCCCTGAAGTCATTCCTCTGTGTTCAGGCAAAAACCTCCTGCCACCACGATGTATTGCTGATTCTGCTACAGAATGACACCCCCCTCATTGTTACCTTGTGAACAAACACGAATACCCCTGGCACCAATGCCCAAGTCCATCAGCAGTCAAAATGCTACTGCATATTTATATTATTAAAAGCAGTTTCTCCCTTAAAGGCCTAGAGAAACTCTAGGGTCCTAACTGAAAAACTGGTATTTACACTAAATAACCTACCCAGTATTCACCTCTTTATTTAAGGTCCATCTCTTGTGCCTGCAAGTTCCTGAGGCGGCAATAGTTCTGTTTCTGTGGACATGCAAAATTACCCTTGCTTGCTCCAGTGGGTATCACAAACTAAAGGCTAAAAATCAAAGACTGTAGGTTTGTGCAACTTCCTTGTAGGACAGTACCCTGTAAACACTTCCCAGGTCAAGGCAAATGCCCTTGCAATACCATATCTTCTTATTAGAGTAACTCGTTGACGTGTAGCCATCACCCAGTCTAACTTCGATGAGGGAGGACCAGGCAGGAGCTCTGCATGCGAGGCAGCGCATGCCACAGAGGCACCAATAGGATGCTCAAGGGGCTCAGCCCCCAGAAACTGGTTCAGCATGTTTCGAAAATACATTTATGTGCAGCCTATGGGGCCAGATCATATGCTCTGAACTGATTTAAGTCGTGACAAGAGGACAAGGATCCTTTCTAAATGGTCATGACTGCTTAATAGGTAATGGTGTATTTGCCAGTGCTGCCTCCTTTATTTCAGTCAGGGTGCTTGGAAGGTGCCCTTACACTTTCCAGCTTTAAAAGGTTGAAATATCTCCCATCTGCCAAGGGAATGTCTTATTTCCTCTCTGCTTCTCTTAGTAAAGAATAGTAATATTTCACTCCCAAATAAGAAAGAAAAAAATTAAAAAGCCAAAGTAAAACCACATAAAAAATATATGGAACCACTATTCACTGAAGTCCCCAATTCTATGCCAGAACACAGAAATATTTCAAAACCAGGATTTCTCAAACTCCTGAGATTCCAGAGCACTAAACATTTTCCTGTCTTTTTCTCCTGAAGTGGCCTCAGGTTGTAAACCTTCCAGCTTGACCCTCCAATATCAATTATGGTAATTAGCCTCTCTCTCCTTTGGGCTAGTAGCTAACACAGTCCAGCTGATTTCTCCAAAAGGAATAAACAAACAAATTCAAACAAGAAAAATGCCAAACCTCAGAGGACAGTAACAAAAGGACAAACCTAGAGACAACCCAGTCTATTCATCTGCATCCCAGTGTTATCAGAGTCAACATTTTTCTCTGCGAGTAACCAATGATGTGTTTTGGAAGGAGAGATTTCAAGGGGAGACCATTTTGAGTTCCGAAGACTTTTGGTCTCAGTCCGTCCTTCCAGTACTGTCCATGTACCTTATAGCAAACAATTAATGGAAAAAATTAGACTGTAGCACAAGTTGTGTAGTTAGACACGTGTCTAGGCTTCTAGCTGGCCTTAGGACACTCTTCATGCCACAAGATGCCTATCGTAGCCCCACGTGTAGCCACTCATTGCTCCCTATGCACAGCCCAGTGAGTCTGGCTCAGAGTTTTCCTTCAGGATTCAGACACTTAAAAGTGCTTCAAGAAGGTCATTTGCTGTTGCATTTGGGACATGTTGACACAAGAGGAGTGAGCACAGCAGGATACTTGCTGTACAATGAAGCTCCTCAGAAAGAGAAAACTAATGTAATACTTCCCCCTAAAGAAGAGAGGTCTCACTCCCTTTCCTCATTTTCCCCTCCTTCCCACCAAACAGTCCAGTCAGCCTGCTTGGGTCAGCTCAGAGAGCCAGTCCAGAAAGGAGAAGAAAACAGCTGGCTTCTGTGAGTGGGTTGAACTGGCTCACAGAGAGTCACAGGTCATACAGGAGCTCACAGCCAGGGAAAAGAGGATTAGAATTTTAGCAGCAGCTCACCAGGTGTATGAAACCACAGCTTCAGAGTACAGACTCTCAGGCCCCTACACTCTCCGACTTCTCTCCTTTGGTTTTAGGTGACTAGTGCATGAAAAACATGAGTCCAACAAAAGCTGGGCTGTAGCAAGGAGCAGGCAATAAGCTTGTCAGGTGAAAGCCAGACACCTACAATGGGTAGAAATACAAATCCAAAATTCATTTATTTTTTGCCAGCTGAAACCATTTGGTAAACGCTTCCTGCATTTTCTGGTAAAAATTAAACAGCCTTGCTCTACTCCAGCGCTCCCATTTCCAGGCCCATGGCCAGTTAATACCTCATCTTTTACTGCAGCGTGACCAGCAGTGGAACAAGTGTTAAACAAGTCCTGCTGGTTCTGGTCTGTCAAAAATCCCGAGCTGGAGCCTGTGGGACCGCGTGAGCTGCCTGCCCACCACGTCTTCCTGTGATCTGATTTCCACAGATTTCATAGAGGATATGCTCAAGAAAATTCAGTCTGCAGGTGCAAGTTTTGCAGCTTATATCTGCCCCACATTTTTGATGTCAGGAAAAACATCACAAGACAAGAACATCATTAAAGAGAGGGGCTCCAGAGATGTTTTTGTATTCCAGTGAAAAGGACTACTTTTAGCAGGCATTTGTCTGTGAGGTTCTGAATCTAAATATTGCAAGCCGAGTCTGAAAATGACATTGATTAGAAACTGAGTTTTGAAACAAATCATACCCCTTTCTTGGCAGAGCACTAGTCAATTCTCATCACTGAGTTTTTTCCAATCTTGTGATACATTAATTAATTGGAACATGCTCACGTCTCAAAAATCACATCAAATCACAAGTTTTAATTGCACATAATTTCCGCCGGTGGTTAGCTCCATTAATTAATCTTAGTTACCTTCAAGGTTACAGAAAACAACTTAATCCTTATATTTTTTATAAAGCCAGAGGAAGAAGTGTCATTCAAGAAGAAATACAGTTGTTCAAAACAAATAATAACTTTTGCCTGCTTTAAAGAGAAAATCCTATACCTGGTAACCTTATTATCTCTTCCAGCTGAATCACGGTAACAGATTTCAGAAAGATGCCCAAGGCTAATAATTTAAAAAAGAAATAAACCCAAATCCTTTCATCTATTTCTTTCCCAAATCACAGAATGAAAAACTGTAGGCCTCCTATTGCCATCTTTAGCACACACACTCACTTGAGACTTAGAAAGTGGCTTAAATTTGACAGAGGCATAGAGGCATGCCCTTATTCCCTGGAGAAAGCATACAAAACCAATGTGGTTTTTTTTCTTTTTTTTTTACTTGAACTTAAGCTGTGAGGTGGGAAAGGAAAGCCATGGCCAGGCAGCTGGTACAAGTAGGGTGTAGACACTGAGCTTTGTCTTGTGCCAGCTGAAAAAGATTCACATTGGAAAACAGCTTCACAAGCCCCTTGCGTGCTGGCTCCTGGAACATTGCTGCATAGGAAAATTGCAGCTCTGTGTGTGCTTGGTAGGGTTTGAAATGGAACTGTCTTACGGATCTTCAGCTGTACCTATTTTAAAATGAAATATTTATTTGGAAAAAAAAAAGAAAGAGACCTCATTTCTTCATATTTCACAGAAACAAAACACAAAGTCTATGGCCCCTATCCATTCCTGCAGATTAACTGAAACCTAAAAGAAGTATCTCGTCCAAAGTGTATCTTTTGCGTTTTTCAAAAGCACATTAATTTGTTTCTGCAGAGGAGGTGTCTGACCCCCACTGCGTCACCTGACATAGACGGGTGCTACCAA
Source organism: Dromococcyx pavoninus (assembly GCA_033558185.1). Taxonomy (NCBI): domain Eukaryota; kingdom Metazoa; phylum Chordata; class Aves; order Cuculiformes; family Neomorphidae; genus Dromococcyx; species Dromococcyx pavoninus. The sequence continues at coordinate 1,098,228 of JAUMJL010001251.1, read as the reverse complement.
ACAGGTTGATGAATGCCCAGAAGCAGCTTTCTTGCCTGGAGACTGGGACTGAGGGACACCAGGACCTCCCAGATCTGAACACAGAGGCTGTATTGCCCTGGTACCCATCACTGCTGGCTCTTCAAATCAGTGTGGAGATGATACCATATAATGAAGAAAAAATTGTACTGTTACTGTGAGTCTTTGTGAACCTCTTTTTTTACAGCCTTTTCTCATGCAGATTACAAGCAGTTTAGGAAGGAGACAGGAGTTGCCATACTTTTCTTTTTTTAGGAGTATTTTTCCAAGACACATCAAGGGAGGGAGCTTGGCTACCTCATTCCCTCTGGAGAACTTTGCACTTTCTTCACTAAAACAGTTTTTTCCTGAAAACAGAGGCTAAACCTCAGGCTAGACTATACTATTAGATAGCATAGCCCAGCCAAGCCCAGGGCAGAGGATTTTCCTGGGAAGAGGTAAAACGTCAAGTGTGGTTCCCTATCTCCACCTCGGCTGGGCATCACAGATGTGTGCAAGAGAACATATGCCTATTTTTATGGCAGCTACTCTCTTCTTTCCTCCTCCTCACACAAGTGGTTGTTTCCTTGGAAGATAAGAAAATTAGTCCGATGGCGGAAGAGAATCAGGATTTTCCCTCTACACATAATATAATATACTTTGTACATATTTGTGTATGCTGTATATATGCCCACAGGTTTGACTTTTGAGTAGGAAGGATCAGATTATTAAAGGTATTTTCCACACAACAAAATACTTTGAAGTACTTTGTGAAAATTCTCCTCATTTCCCACCTTTGTCTTTAAGCGTCTACACAGATCTGGAGGGTTTCAAAAAGAGGAACTTTTATAATCCTGTTCTGTGCGTATTTGCATTTCAAAGCAATTAAGACTCTAAAAATATGCTCAAGAGGCGCAGATACTAGGAGAATATTCCATTTAATTAATGGTTATTTAGTTTTTCTTAAGGCTTCCTTTATCTTCAGAGCACATTTGGGACTGCCATGGGATAAATTAAGTAGCATTAAATAATGCTATGACTCATCAACATACAGCAGCTCAACATAAACTTGAATATGTCCAAGAAAAAGGTATTGCTGATCCTTGTTCCAGTGGCATTTCTTCAGTTAATCGCCACATAAGGTGCTTGCTTCTTTCAGCTTTGACTTTTCACTGAGTTGTCTTCATTACTCAAAGTGCCATAGCATGAACTGTGAGAATCTGGTTGTATTTTGCCTGTCAATTTTTGTCCTAAGGAAATGGGGTGAGAGAAGGGAAAAACAACAACTCCATGAAGAATTTTAATAAAACAAATCCCCCACCAATCCATCATTTAAACATTCTTTGCTCCAGTAATCATTGTTTTCATTTGACTGGTTGTAACAATAGCTTGGAAAAACTCTGAAAAATTATTTGAAAAATCTTTTGGGAACAGGAATAGAAAATAAGGGAACAGTATATTTATTAAGTATGACTAGAACACATTTGTGACTCAACTCTCCTAGGATAACTCATTTTTAAATAGAGAGACAGAAAAAAGCCCTCTTTACCAGGAATATGTCCACAGTCAATAAAAGGAATTTGTAAATGCTCCTCTTTCTTATTTCTTGCAATTACGAATACACCAAGAAAAGACAGGAGACACCTGCAAGATAGCAGTGGCATAGTATCATTAGAAACAGTTCACTGCATCTGAGATGAGAATATCATTCCAAGTTTCTTTTTCAGGGACTTTCAAACCCAAGCAGCTCAGTTTATAAAGAAACTTTTCTTCCTGGCAGATCTATAAATCCATTCTGGGCTCCCTTTCAGTCTAATTTTTGCCTCCTGAAGCTCTATTATCAGTTCCAAAGGCTCCACAGGAAAAAGTACACTTTCAGCGATGCATAGCTAATAAAATGCCTTTGAGTGTGGGACCACAACATTTGAATGTCCGAGCAAACCTTTACAGAGCATCTAAGCTACCATTCTAGCATTTGCAATTTCACTAACATCTCAGTCTAGCTGTAGACAATCAACATCTATGTTGTTTTTCTCATTTGCCTGTGTGTCTCAGGGGCAAGTTGTAAGCCAGGAGCAATGAGAAACTGCTATGCTCAGATAAATCTTCTCTCTGCTCTGTGCTGGACACACAACCACTACCTCTTGACTGCAAAATACATGGGCTGAATTTGCTTATCTCCATTTTCTGTCACTTTTCCTGCAGTCAAACAAGGCAGTGGTTGTGTGCATCTACTCCAGTTCAGCTGCAGAGGACGACGATGTCTGCAGTTATCAGCCCCATTTATTTGACAGCACTGACAGCAAGATACCTCCAGCACTTCTGGGAGTGGGAGATGCTTTTAAGCATCTCAAACCCTTTATCAGGTAACTGTCACCAGTCCCTGGAGTCCTTATAGTGCTGGTAACCAGCAGAAGGTTTCTTCTTTCACAACACCCAGGCCTTTCTTCAAACACTTATTGTGAATAGCTTCTTAGAATGCTCTGAACTTTTCTGCAGGCATGCTGTGTCTTTCTTCGAGAGGGAAGATGAGGGAGGGATGGTATAGTACTGCCTTGCCAGCAAGCAGCCCATGTAATCACCTTTGCCTAAAGACAGCAAAGATCAGCCGGAACACAAGTGGAAGGTAACATGGGAGGAGATTTCTGGCAGTTGTAAAAGGACCCCTGTATATCATGGTCTTTGGTGGAAAGCAGTAATTTCTCCTTCCTGCTTGAAGAACACATGCTGCTGGTTTTCCATTCCATCATGAGATTAGTAGCTCATAAGTGTCTCACATTTTTAGATATTTGGAATCAAACCCAGGCCTTCAAACTCCCGAAGTACAGACATCAATCTTTCCTTTAATGTTTTTTATCCTACCATAAAGGCTATTCCATAATACTTTAATAACAAGACGGGTTTCTTCTTACTGAGAAAAGAAGGCATTCTGCAAGGCAATGCTGTTTCAGTACAAACGTTAGCGCAGATTTTAGGTCTTACCCGAACAGAAACATGAACACGCTCAGCAAAGCTGCACTTTGGAATTCCCGATAAAATACGACACCTGGAATGTGACAGAAGCAAGAATTGCAGATTTTGACTGGCTTCCAAGTAATATGAATTACAGCTGAGAGGGTCAGGAACAGTGTCATGCTCAAACGGAGAAAAAAATCCCAAACAGAATATTAATACACATTGAGGTGGTTTCACTATATGCCCATATTCCATTATCTAGGCTTTCTCAGGATACTCCGCAGGACTGGAGAGGATTTAATCTATCAGGCTGGAGTATGTGCTGTGTTAGTAACTGCACAGATGCAAGTATTTTTTACATTGTCAGCAACAGGTTTTATGCAGGTCAAACTCAAGGTCTTATTCACAGGCAGAGTCATACGAATATAGCTAACAGAAGAATTCGTGAAATTCTTCACGAATTTAGTTAAGCCACTCTAGCAGACCATGTGGACATCTTAACTCCAAATTGGGAACAGGTTTTCAATAACTAGCTTTGTCCCTGATGTTTACACCAAGTTAAGGGTTCCAGCATCCAAGTTTGCTGAGTTTTTCTGGCTGAAGGGATTACTAGCTCTTTCTACTTGCATCTCTTCCAGGAATTAGCACCTTTGCAGTGGAGGTGACAGAACCAGATGTGTATCTGGATCTCAGCTGCCCCAATTCACAGCCAAGTATATTAGCTTTAAACCACTGATGAGCATAGTTTTGCTTAGAAACACCAGTGTGAACCAGTGCAGCTGACGTGTGACTGTATCTTGAAAGACCATAACTCAGGATGAGGGAATCATGGGATGGGTTATCTTCTGTGAGCACCCAGTAAGACTCAGCAGAACTTGTTCCTCTAAGCTTTACACTAGTTTAGCCAACCTGGTGCAAACGCATGTGTATCCAGTCTCAAAGCTATTAAACCATTCCTGAATAGGTACTTGTTTTTTTTAAGGAGGCACAAGGCCAAATTCACCATATGGTTACAAGAACCCAAACTCCTTTTGGTGCAAGACTCCTCTCAGTCACATAGTGTAGGTCTCCTCTAACACAGGTGCTGAGGCAATCTGTGTGTGAAGCTAACTCCCCTGCTCATTAATGGCAGCTCTGCATGAGAAACTCCCGCACAGCAGTGACAGGAAAGCCCCCAGTGTGTGTTAAAATGAGTCATAAATGTTCTAACAACATGATCATTTTGGCTCATTGCTGATACAGCATCTTAGTTGTCCTCCCTGCTCATGTTCTTACACTATGCACCATTTCCAAGAGTTGCAGTTCCCCTCTAACAACGCTGAATTCTCACCCAGAATAAAATGTTAAATGCTTAAAAAGCCTTTGGAGTTATTTTATTTCCTTCACTTAACCTAGAATTCCACCTTCTGAAACAGAATATACACTAACTACTATGAAACACAGCTGGTTGTCATTTAAGTACATTGACAGGCTGTTAAATTACTCTATCAGTTCGGATATGGAGAGGCTGGTGTGCACATGGTAATCGCATTTACTGTATGTCAAGATGAGGCTACAATAAATGCAGGTACTTCTAGTAAGCCAGAAAGGCACAGTAAACCATACATATCAATTCTGGTAATGCTAGAATTTGATCATTTTTATTTTGCTTCACAAGTTGTGAACTCATTTTTCAGAACTTAAACACCTGTTACTTAGGAAAAACTTCTTTTTGTGAACATAAACAGTATTGGTTTGTGTTCCTGTACACAGGCAGTAGTTCTTGAAAACCTGATGTTTAGAAAATCATTCTGTAAAGGCAGAAGGCCAGAAACAAACCTGAAATGATGGCACTGGTGGTGAAGAACACAAAATTCAGAGGCACAAATGCTGTTGCTTCATACAGATGCATTGCTTGATTCAAGAACCTGGAAGACAAGCATCATTGTACCTCATGCCTACAGAAGTTCATTGTACTTTAAGTCAGGTTAAACCACCTTAGGATAGTTTGAAAACAAGTGTGAGCATTTCTTACCAGAATAGCAATAGCCCTGGACAGATGGGTATGCGTATGGAATTTACCTTCTGTTTTGACTCTGCAGAGCACAAACAAATAGGCAAAAGCAAGAAGGTTGGCATGGATTCTTCTGACCATAGGCTGTCATTGGAGACTCCTATGAAGCAGCATTGGAAAAATTTTGTCTGCTACAGATAAGGGAGGAATGCTAGGGTATTACTGCTCATGGTCTGCATCAGTTCTTGGAAGAAGTGCTGCCTGCAAGCAGCCAGGGACAAGTTGCTCTAACTTAAACAGGTTGTGTAAGGGTATATTTCAAGCATGGACACGAACATGCAAGTCCTTGAAGGAACTGTTTCACTTTGCTGAAGTCCACATTGCTGCTACTGCTCAATCCAGCTTGGCTAAAACACATATCTGCACGTTTATCCATGCGTTCATACCATAGACACACTCTGTTCTGCTGGGAAAGAGCAGGAAGATGGTTCCAAGCCTGCTCTCCTTGGGTTGGAAAATGTCTGTTGTGCTTCTCAGAACGCAACACAAACTCTCACCAGAATCATGAGCAAGAGTGTGCAGGATCACAGAAGTGTACACTGCACATAAACCTGCAGGACCGAGACATCGGCCATGGAGCAGCCTGAACAGTCTGCATCAGTGGATAAAAAAAGCCAATGCAATTAACCCACTTGAATGGAGACCAGAGCTATCAACATTTACCCACAGGGTGATGAATGAATCGTGAGTGTGAACTCTCAGATGCACCAGCAAATACTCTTTTACGTGAACGGTGCATTTCAGACCAAAAGAGAAAAATTAGGAGGCTGCAGAGTGTATTCAAAACCTATAAAAACAACCATACTTAAATGTTTCACTAGTACAATACGTGTGCACAGTAAAACTCTAAGCTTGGATCTGTTTTAGCCATTGAAGTAATTGCATAGTTATTTTAGCAACTGTTGAACAGTCTCCATGGTGCTTTAAAAATAGAGAAATCCTACATATCCACAGGATAGTCAGGATTTTGAAGTCATTGAAAACACCTCATTATTTTCTCCTATTTGCAAAAAACTTGGTCACAGGGACTAAAACAGTAATATCAAGGCCCAGCACTGAATCCAGGAGGATGCTGCAGCACAGGCTGTTCTAAGCTAACACACAACAGTCAAATAAAATAAGAGAGGAAAAAAAATGAAATAAAAAAATTTAGACTGACAGCACAGTCGGAAAACGTGTCCAACAGAGAAGAGAAAAAGAGACACTGAGTCTAGGGAATGAATGGGCACATTTCACTCCTGTCTTAATTTTGACCCAGCAAATGAAAGTAAGAAAAAACTGGCAAGAAGGACAGCTTCCTCTTTAACCTACTTTTTAATTTTCTATTTTAAATGCCCTGAACTGTTCTCCCAGTGAGGACAAGCTGGATGTAAATCACACTTTAATCTGTTACAGAGGAGTTCCTGAGTCAGCCATGGAGAGTCACTGCATAATAACACATAGACTTTCTGATTCCACATGGGAATGGTATGTTCTGCCATGAGAAAGCTGGGTTGGCTCTTGTACTGGAAAAAAATCACGCAAGTAAACACTCCGACTCGCACTGGAGCAGTCTAGATGAGATTACTGAATGATGCTATCAGCACCTGAAGCAGAGGGACCGACATAAAGGGAATGGACTCTCTGTTCAGCTGCAAGCCATATTTTACCATGCTGCCACCCTTAACAATCTGCAAAGGCAGCATAAAACAATCACTTAACAGGCTAGAGGCCAACAGGGAAAACTCTGATGTCACATGCATACTAAAACTTAACTATTTCCTAAAAAGTACAGACTTACAGAGTAGCAAAATACAGCATGCAGATCTAACAGAGGTAGGGAGAAAGTCAGGGTAAACTCTTTTCTTTGATCTGACAAGTAACATAAGCTGGGGAAAAGAGATGCATAATGAGGGTAAACGTGGCCATTTCATTATTCAACAATAAAGGCTGCTAAAAGTAATGAAAACACCTATTACATAAACATAAATTTCATTTCATGAGTTCAAAACTTGTGCCAAAAACTAGAACTAAATTTGGAAAGACCTTGTATAAGGTGCTAATGAGATGAGGCAGCATCTATGTAATTAATCAATTATAAACTGAGAAATAAAGCCTAGATAAACAATACAATCAGGAATAGGCAATTCATGCATTTGTCAAAGCTCTGCCAGGAATTTGTTGCCTTTAAGTGCAACTTGGATCTGGAGTCAATATCAGTACTGAAAAAAAATGACAGATATAAGGGTACAAAGTTTAGGAGATACCTAGAAATTCACTTACTTGACTTGGAAAGCACAAGAAGTTGCCATTAAAATAATCATGATATAGAAAACAGGATAAGTCAGCTGCATTTTCCCCACTGCAGAAAGTGTTATCATGCTGGCCACAGCCTTCACAGCAATGACAGTCAGTGATGCTGAAAGGGAAAGGAAAGGATTAGCAGGGCAGGATTCACAGCAGGTACCTCAGAGCAACGAGGCAGGACAAGGTGCCAGGTCAAAGCCATGGGTCTGATCACCTAAAATGACACTGAGATAGGATTTGGGCATCTAAAACCAAGGGTGTGATTTTATAAATGCTCACTGAGCTACTGCCTAAACTCAGAGTGGCCTTAACTCCATGTGTGCTTTGTATTTTGCTTTAAAGTTGTTGTAGCACAGAGGTCTGCAAACCTGCATCTACTCAAAGTTTCCCAATTTTCACCAGAGCAGGTGAGGTTAGAGTATGATAAAATCTTGCAAGGTAGGACTCGTGTGCACCAGAAGCTGAGCCCAGGTAGAGGAAAAAACTGGTTCCATTTTCCACTGCTGGGTACAAATCCTAAACACTGCACTACCAATTGGAGGTAGTACAACAGCCTCCACATCTTCCAGACACACTTTATTTAGCTCCAGTAGAGGTCTGAGAGGTCTCTTTATTTGCTCAAAGCAGCTGGGACACCTCCTAATAGCAGCCTGCACATGGCACTGGCAACCTAAAATAACTCCTCACCCTCAGGATTTCTCCACTGAGACAGGAAATGGTCAAAGCTGACTTCTGGGATAATATCACAAGGACCTAATTTTCCCCAAAGGTTATATAGGGAGAGCAGGTAACAAACACACAGGGCTGCATTTTGTTTCAAGGGCCAGGTCCTTAAGACCATTTACTGGATTTTGCCCACAAAATAGAACACTTCAGTAGTGTGTCTGCAGTTCATTTAGCCATTGTCATTGCACCACGACAAACACATCTCAGACAGCAGGCAACAGTTTCAACACATCTCCAGTTCAGAGAAGTCTCGCAAGACACCTTTTCAATTATACAAAAGGGGATGACTTTTCAGCTAAGAGTTACTTCAGATTTCCTTTTGGAGTGTGTGCTTGGTTTGTTGAAGCTAATTCAAGTAGGCTGTAATTACTGCAAGTAAAATGTAACACATTCAAAAGAAACTAAAAATGATAAAAAGAGTTAGGGTGCAGGGAAAATAGTTAATCATCAGTAGCACCACCCTCCCACTGGGATCCAGCTCCAGCCTCTTCCAGAGCTGATGAGTGTTGGATTTTGGTGGTCTGATTCACCCTCCTATAACAGCAAATTCCAGATTGCCAAGGAGAGCTGCACTGTGCAAAAGGTTCAGGCTGGGAGAAAAAGTGGGGGAAGAAGAACAGATTCAATTGTGTGGTTTTGATTGCAAGCATTTTTCTTATAGCAAGCCCAGAAGTTCAGGGGAATTTTAGCAGTTGCATACATCTTGTGATGATCCTGTTCACCATCATGAAATTCACTATTTTCATGACAACGTTTCAGCCAAGTACTTCACTTCTTGCTCTGTAATTGAAATAGGTGGAGTGGTTTAACAAACACAGCAGTAAAAGTGAGCAGAGGAGGTCAAATGTTGGCCTGAAGTGGTACTGATGGCATGATAAAAAGCAAAATAATATTCTCAATCCTCAACAAGTAGACTATATAAAAACTGAGATTTGCACTCTAATGTGTAGGAGTTGCAATTTTAAAAGAACACTTACAGGTAAAAATTAGTATTTTGAAATGTTCAACTAAGGGTAAAGATTGCTGAAATATTGTTTCTCATGAAGGGGCAGTTTCCACCCCTTACAAATTTAAGAAATTAGATAAGAAAGCATAAAGGAGGTTTTGCTTTGGTTTTCTTTTTTTTGTTTGTGGTTGGTTTGTTTGTGTTTGGTTTGGTTTTTTGAGAAGTGGAATGATCTTTTAATTAAAGTAGCCCGGGAATAAGTTTCAAAACCTAGGAAATGGTTTTCCTATCTCCGTTGGAACACCACTCCCCAGGCTACTATGACAAATGATGTCACTTTCCAGCTGTTAGGCAGGAACCTCAGAAATCCAAATTCAACCTGAAATATTTTCCCCAAAACTTATGATAACTCCCAGTATATACATGAGGAAAGATAATTCTCACAAAATAACTTGCAGAGTTGTACTTGGCAAAATGTCAGCAGATTTTACAATCACCAATGTATTTTCTTCATAATGAAAGTAGTTTTCATACCCAGAGAATCATAAAGGCTGCCTTCTCTTTAAAGAAACCTTTCTACATTTCATCTACATCTGTACAAACCCTCTACCAGGAATGCATCTGTACAGACATAAGAAAAAGTAGAAATCCCCTGCTACAAGGTGCCACGGAGATCCCAAGTCTTGTCCACTCCTCTTTCAGCCAGGACCCTTCAAGAGCAGCGCAGATGTCAGATGGCTGGGAGCAAAGCTGCTGGGCCCTCTCTAAGCTCCCTATCATTTTGCTCAGCAGAACGTTCCGAGAGCAAGCAGAAGGCTCCAGACACAGCTTTGTGGGAACGGCCAGGCACCAGTGAGGTTGCAGGAACCAGAGCCAGCCACAGATCTGGGTTTCCTGCTCGAGGGAAATGTCAGTATTTCAAAATTTCCCATGAACCAGGATTTGTATGTTTGTGTCTTTTTTTAATGGAGCAGAAATAATGACACATTTTTCCTGAAGCTGCATGTGCTCACTAAAACTTCAGCAGCCATGGGCTGAAGTTGTTACTTTTGGTTGATTGCAGCCCAACAACCAAACTGGGGCAGGGGGTTGTAGCACTGCTGCTGTTCAGCTGCTCTTGGCACCAGTGACACCAGGACTGGCAGGTTCCATGGCAAAATAAGCACACAGGGCTATGCAGCCCAGTGGCCCAGTTCTCCCAGAGCCATGTGTTGGCCGTGCTTGGAACAGCCATCATGGTGGGTCTGGCCCAGAACTGCAGCATCCATGTGTAGAAGCTCATCGGGGGATCTTCAGGCTTCCAGTTATATGACAAGGAGGCTGGATCCGCTCATCCCGCAGGCATGCACAGAGCCTCACACTCCTCCTGGCAGGGTTGGAAGATGCAGAGTAGCTCAAGCAAGCTCTGCCAAAGCTCCCAGGCTCCGTGCAAGGAGTTGAGGGATGGCTGGACTCGCACTTTACTCCTCCAAACCAAGAGCAGTCGAAGACTTAGACCTAAGGCTTTTGGGGTCCTTCCATCTCTGTCTCATGCAGGCGGAATGCAAATCCTTCAAGGTTTCTGCAAAGCCTAGTTCTGGGAAACTTAAATGGGAGGACTGTCTCAAAAAACGTTGATCTGAAAGTCTGAGTTTATCAGCTGGGTAAGAAACCAGGCAGGGATCTGAAGGAAAGCAGTTAAATCCATAAGGGCTTTTCACATTCAGTCAAATGCAAACTGTGTAACTGGCAAACTTTAGTGAAATTCTGTTTTATCAAAATTCTCATGACTAGCTCCATTAGAATTGTGTTTTATTAGTTTTTGCAGATTGATACATGCACCCACTGAACTCGGGGAAAAAATAATAACTCGTTTCAATGGTACAGTTGAAGTGCACTTCGACAAAAGAAATGTGGTGTCCCATCAGGATTTCATGGCGAAGTGACAAAACAAGGATGGGAGAAGACAGAGGGTAGTGACAAATTCTTGACATATGCCTGCAAGCAGTGGAGCTTTCGTGATAGCCTCCCAACATTTTTCAAAACTGATTCAAGTTTAACTTTATCAAAAGCTCCCTGATAAAATGATCTCACTTGTTTCCCTAGGTATTGATTGTGGCAACATAAGAAGGAAAATTTCAGTTGCCCACTGATTTATTTTTATGCTTCTTGAAAGGTGTTAAAGTATGAAATGTTCCATATGTAAACAGGCCTAGATAATTCAAAGAAAAGGTCCCATACAGTCACAGCATATCACTACGTTTCCTTACAGAGTTCTTATAAGGTCTTAAGCTGCTCTCTTTTAAAGAACTGATTTTCACAGCTAGCCTTCTCTCTAAAACAAAGTTTAACATAGTCTTCTTTCCTACGATCTAAAGTTTAAGTGTTATCTAAAAAAACCCCTTCTGAATACCATTGCACACAGCATATTAAATGCAGGAAATCTGTAAAAAGAAATAGTTCCAGCAATAAGCATAGAAACTATGTTTCATAATCGGCTTTTCTCTTCAAAAACAGATCACAGTAAGAACCATGTGAAATGTTTCAATGATTCTCCTTCAGCACACTGCTTTGAAATATCCCTAATCTAAACTAGCTGGGGAGACTGAGAAGCAAGGAATCACCAAGAAGCAGACAGGAACATTAAAGTGAATAATACGTTCTTACCTAGTAGTGCTACCATCATTAACAAAATCACAATGTGCTTCACAGCCTTTCTTTTGTAAAAATAGAGGAGAAAGCAGAATATTATAATTTCTAAGATCTGAAAATAAAAAAAGAAGAAAGTTAGAGCTGTGAAAGTATGCAATAAATGCTTCATTCAGAGTCTTTGAGATGTCACATTCATCTCTGCTCTAACAGTTCAAAGGAGAATTTCTTTATTAAGCACCTTCTGCTAAAAACTAACCTTGTTACCAGTTTACTGAGCTATAAAACAATTGTTGTGATTTATCTTTCCTATTATAGCAAAAGTTAAACTTTGAGCATTTCTTCTTTCTTTAGTTTTTCTTTTTGCACTTCTAGCTATATTTTGTGACTGGTAGCACTGAGAAGAATATTTTAATGTGGCAGCAAATATACCCATATTTATTTGTGATAATTCTTTCAGAAACTGTTTATAATTCCTATAGAGTAAAGCACTTACCTAAAGGAACAGCAGTGTCTCTTCCTAGCTATGGTATTTCTAGTGTCACATTTTGTGACAGGCAAGTTTATTTTTGCTACCCTCTTTGCTCTTCTCTCCAGTCCCACTAAAAAAAATCCTCCCAAACACCGCCTTTCGTTCAAACTTTCTGTGATACATCGTAAGGAGGAAAACATTTATTCACGTGGTGGTGGTCCTCAAAGCACAGGTACCTGTCAGGATCTTACCTTGAAAATCTCAGTGACACACTAGCAGACCACACTGCAGGACTTTTACAGCTACAGAAGCTGCTTTACCTACACTGTGTGTGGCTCAAGCTTGCTCCTTCAATAACATCGAACAACTAAAGTGGTGGAGCTCATCTTCCACCAGAGCAACATTCCTCCCTATCAGGCTGGCACCTGGAGGTGCAAGCTGGGCCACCAGATGGTAGAAAAGAGGCCTTTGCTTGTCTAAGAGTAAGTAACTTGGCCAGAGTTTCAAGGTTTATTTCACAGTGTGACACCGGGTATATCTAAATCAGGAACCAAAGCAGAAGTCATGTTAAGCTCTGCAGACATATGAGCTCCTCTTGGCCTCTTTGTGGAAATGACAAGCTAAATGACGGACAATTACATTTACTGACTTGCTGTTAATGTGTATCTCTGCAGATTCCCTTAGTAATTCCAGTCTTTTGCCAATGTAATGTCATTTCTGCATTATCAGCTCAGTAGAAGCCCTCTGCCGTTCAATCCAATGCTATGTGATTCTCTGTGCTGGATAGCCAGGTAGATGACATCGAAGAGCCAAAAAACTTCTGTGAAGCCCAAATGTCTTATGAAAACAGGGGTAATGGACCTGAAAATTGAGAGATGCTCAGAAGCCTGGATGCCTTAGAGATTGCAGGGAGAAACAGAAGTTCATTTGTGCGTGTTAGAAAGTAATCAAATGGGGAAAACAAGACAGAAAATGAGATTGTCATCACTACTGACTCTGATTGTTGTCATTTTAAGCAACAAAACAAGTCATGGAAAAACCTCATGTCTATCTCCTTGGTTTCATCACCAACATACTATTTTATGTTTTATAATGCCACTCCATTCTTAAACCTACAGTTGCCTTAAGGCGAAGAAGTGACTGAACAGTTACTAGCAGTGGTTATATAATACAACATAGTTGTCTTATTTTGAAGAGAGGTTGCAGTGATTGCAGTGAGAACAATCATCAGCTACACTAAAATTCTCTGCCATACTCAAACCTACCACAGTGTAGTGCATTCAAAAATATGAACAGAACATAATCATGCCTTAATCCATTTTTTATTTACTTTCGCATTGATCCCTTGCTCTCAAACACAACCAAGAAACAATTGCATCTCAGAACATTACAAACTGAAATCTGGGGTTTGTACCACCTTTCTTTAAAAAAATGTAAATATTAACACAAGATTAAATAAAAGGCAAAGGAGACTTTTAAAAAAATGTTTTAAATAGAATAAAGCATTTTGATGTTGTTTAAAAAAAATGCATTCCTGGACTAATCCTTGTTTAACAATCTTTGCAATCTCTTGTGCAGTCCTGGCCTCATCTCCCACCAGAGCAACACCCCTCCCTATCAGGCTTACACCCAGAGGTGCAAGCTGGGCCACCAGATTGTAGGAAAGAGGACCTTGCTTCTGTCTCACAGTAACTTGGCCAGCCTCCCCAGCTTTATTACACAATGTGACACTGAATATATCTAAATCAGGAACCAAAGCAGTGCTCACGTTAAGGTCTGCAGACATGTGAGTTCATCTTGGCCTCCTTGCGGAAAACTATGGCAGGGTTTTGAGGGAACACAAGAGGAGAAGTAAAGGGAGCAGCTTCACTCTTCGTGCCACTGGCAAATGCATTTTAGGGCCAGAGAGGAATATCGCATTCTCACACTGCAGTCACAGCAGCCTCCAAATAGCTTCAGTTGCTATTTTCACAGCGAACAATTGCTAACAGAATAGAAGAAAGCTGTGCTAAATAAATATTCCCGACATGTTAAGGTACCTAGGCTAAGAAAGAAGCTCCAGTGATGTCCCAGGTATCCTTTTCCATGATGCACCAGTTCAGGAGCAGCACACAGGATGGTGTGACTGGGATGGGACCACAGCAGCAGCTGACACAGCACTGTGAGGTTTGCTTCTCCCCCACAGTAAACCTGAGCATCCCATCAACTCTCCCAGACTCTTGGGTGGGTTGCCACAGAGTGTTCACAAACCCAAGAGATAGCCCTACTGTAGGCAGCCAGCTACACCTCCGGTATTGATTATATCCCCTACACATCTTTAATCACAATACCAATGAGTAAAGCACCATCATCTGCCCTGCTGCTTAGATTTCAAACTATGCAAGAGCAATAATCTAAAACCAAGCCCAGGCAAAGCTGTTGGCTCAAACTACTCCATCACACCAGCTCTGCCACCCCACTCCCTCTTCCACCTCACTCCACCCTTCAGAGTGGCAGGTAGCTCCAAGAAGACTCAATTCTGAAACAGCCAAGCAAAACCATCAAAAGGACATAAAAGGGTTCCTAATGGCAGCTCTGAAAGGGGTGCAAAGGTCTGTGTGCTTGGCTGCTTTTGCCTCCTGGGGAAGCCCCAAAAGCAGCACTGGCGTAGGTCCAGAGATGGCAGTCCTGTGGCCAAATCTGGAGAGAAAGTTGATGTTTGCTTTTCAGAGCTGTTACTTAAGTTTACTCGGCTCTGTCAAGTCTTGCACGCCAAGCATGAAATACAAACAATTAGTTCTCGCCTCATGCTGCCCAATAGCCAAACTGTTCTTCCATGGCTCTGTGCCACTCAGTGACTCACAAACAGGTCACCTTTAATCACAAGACAAGGGAAAGGTCATCACATTAAGTGAAGCTGCAAGGAAAGTCCACGGCTCCTAACAGGACCTCATGCAGACAGGAACCCTCTTGGCCTGCCCCAGGTGTTATCTATGATTGTCACCTGAGAATTACCCAAAATAGTACTTGCTCTTATAGCTTATAGGTAAAAGATAGTGTTAAATACAGCTGATAGCCATGGTAGTGTTAAATATGAAGTCCAGGAATGGTAAGTGTGTAGATTATATCAGTATCACATATTTTGTTTAGAAGAATTGCAGGAACTTTAACTGTTTACAATAATATTCACTATTATAACCAAACTCTACTGAAGTCTCCTCAAGCCCACGTCTCATTAACATTTTTTTACAGTTCTGATGTTTCCCATGTTTCTAAGCATTACCAGAAGGCACCAGAACAGGTGTTTTCTAGGCACTTTGAAGAAAAGCAGAAATGTTTGAACCTGATTTTACGGAGATTAAATATTAACAACCCAATACTCATTACACTTCTGTTTAGGGAAACCCAAGAGCTTCATCTGTAATTGATGTCTTCTGTAGTGACTCAAAGTGCACATAAGCAAAACAGACAAAAAACCAGCTAGGAGAGTCACTCTTTCTCAGACGTGATTATACCACTACGAAGTCTCAGAAGGTGACTCAAAGTTTTCTAACATGGGAACTAGAGGCAATTTCTGCAGAACTCCTCTGATGCCAGCGGAGTGCCACATGGGGATGCTTCATCACCCACACAGAACATTTTGTACCACTGGTGCTTTGTATTTCTCGGCAGACCACACTTCGGGGCTACTTTTAGAAGGGGTGTTGGACTGCACTGTCTCCTCGCTTTATATTTATACTGGAAACTCTAATAGCTGCTGTGCTTTTTTGTATCTCAGCAGCCAATTTACGCTAGGCATTTTACAAAAAAATAATAAAGAGCTAGTTCCCTGTCCAAAGAGAATATTTACAGCTGGGTTTGCTTGAACTTCCAACAACATATCAGGCTAATGATGCTGGTATCTCAGAGTGTCTTGTGGAGCCTTTTACTCCACCCTCTTCTTCGGACAGAGAACGCTCAAAACAGAGCAGAAGGAACAAAGAAAGATTGATATGTTGTCGAGTCAGCAAGATTTGTTGTGTATTTGCTCCATCCTTCCCTTGCAACTTGTGCTATAATGTAGAATTGAATGCTGGGTGAGACAGGGAAAAGAGAGAAGAGGGGAAAGAAAATCCAGGGGCTGCCCACCACCTCCTAAGAACACAGTACAGCCTTCCTAAGGATTCAGTTGTGTTCTTACTAATTTTTCCTGAAGCAAAGTAAAAATTATCCTCAGATGGGGAAAATCCCCTTTCCAGCAACAAGCTGATTTTAAGAAAATGTGAAGAGTATATGGCACAGAAATTTCTGGTGTCACTGGGTATAGATGGGGAGATTTCTCCCTCAACCACATCTACACAAATGGATGAGTCATCAATCTAAAATCAGTACGTAAATGCCAGGCTGTTTTAGTATCTATAGATGGAATTGCAAGGTAGAGGGGGATATTCTGCAGGAAAGACACAGAGTCCTCTAGGGAGCACCAAGCTCCTTGCTCTGAACTCCCTCCTAGAGAAGTCCCTCTCCCTCTGGTGGTTACATGGATTGGCTGAAGCTCTTGATGAAGCTGAAGCTACCCTTACTAATTACACCAGAACTCTTGGGCATCATCTTCAAAAGCCTCTCTACTGCCTGATTGAAAGTGAATATTGTGATATATGCAGCATGATCATTAATGTCTTCCATTGAGCTATACCACCATCTTTCAGGACTTTGAAAATGCACAAAAAAGATAAGAAAGAGGATCAACATTTTTCGTGGTAGCACATATCTTTTTGGTTAATCAGTAGTCTCATGGATAATTTCATGCATAGTGAGATGTATTTATAAAATCTGCAGGTTGGCTGAAAGATTAAGGTCCTTAAACTGTCTACTCAGTTTCTTTCTAACTGACCTTCCTACTGAGAGAAGCCTGGGCACTAATAATCTAACCTTTACTGGGAAAAAGAGTAACTGTTTCTGAAAATCCTATATTGTACCTTTTACATTCAGCTGGAAGAACAATTTTCGGCATTCCAGAGGAAAAGAGAAATTCCTCCCACTTACTCTGGTCTTATTCCTGAGGCTAATTAAATACGTAAAGATGATGCAGGGTATTTGAAGTTTGCATACAAATGCAAAATTATATTTTTGTATTTAAATTCAAACTCAGGTTTAGATTAACCTGAGTCGCAGTGAAGCAGGCTGCCTTTCCACATCTCCATTCAAAGCTTCTTTCAGCCAGGCTTAGCAATATGGGGATAAACCAGAGTGATATGAAAGGAAAAGGCAGGACCAAGAGCATACATAGCCTGAATTTTAAAAGCAAAAGTCCATTACATTCCAGGAAAGCACTGTAATTTAGATGTACATGCAGACAACATGGCGTGAACACATACATAGGAAATACCAGCAGGGCAAATGTTTAGATTTTCCCTGAAGCCCACTATAGTGGAAAATCTTCCCATTCTTGTCAATCCTGCACAACTGTGACTCTTCCCTGGCACATAGTTTGAAAGACATCTTCCAGTTCAGCCTGGGTACTAGAGTGATGATCCAGAGACTTGCTCTCTCTCCTATGAAAATCATACAATTTATCTTTGGGAGCAGTTTTTCTGCCACTAGTTCATAATGCTGCAAAAAGCCCATTTTTTTCTGATTCAGGGAGTAGTATGAACCAGATACTCACCAAATACACCAAAAAAGGCCAGCTCACTAAGTTATTCTGTATTCCTCTTGCAGTGAGCTCTTGGGGCACATTTGGAGTGAATGTCACCAACAAGTATGTCCCTGTTACTGTCAGTGTTCCTCCTTTAAAGAAAAGGACATATTATTCTCGTAATAGAGTATTTGTTAATCATAGTCATCCTTGCTCTCCAGCTGATTTGGAAGTAGTTTCTAGAAGGAAATTTAAGTTCATTTAATCAGATACAGGCTTAAGTACTTGGATTGCTTTGCCTTTGTGGTATTATCTAGTGCAATTTTTATTAAAGACTTAAAGGATTTTGGAAATATGAAAAAAAAGTTGTCAGTACAGCCTCATAAATTAATGTTCCAAACCAGCAATGCATTTTCAAATATTCTCAATTCTAATACCAAGTGCATGATAAAGGAGAATCAATCCTTTGTATTTCTCACAGACAGAAAGTAGTTCATGTAAACTTATCCTATACTGACAGGACAAGTTGCTTCCAGAGGCAGTCAGCTAGATCATTAACCACTGTAAATAAATACAACTTTCCTACAGTTGCTGTGGCCACAGAGACCTGCACCAGCTATGGACCTGCCTTGGAAACATTACGCGCAACAGAGATCTTCCACTCCAATACTTATGTGAAGCTGTCATGAAGCCAACACTTTGGCCGCTCCCTGTTGTATTTGCAGACCTATGACCTGTTTTATAAAAGGTTGATTTGCAGAAGTCTGTTCAGCCATTACATTGCCAGGGCCCCTTTTCAAGGTCAAACTTGCATTATTGTGCTTCTAATAAAACTCTGGAAGTTCTGCCTTGTGGACAGCCAGCTGACAAACACAGATGTTTGTTGAGGTATCAAGATAGAAGTGAGCCTGAGCTCATAAACAGTATTGGATTAAGGAAGGTACTAAGTAATCTTTAAAATTCAAAAATTCTTTTTCAAGGAATCTTTAAACTTCTTGGCAAATGAACAAATTGGTATGGAATACAAGGCTTGGGAATACAACACAAAGCACATCCGGAGGACTTTGCAGGCACAGTTATGTGCACATAGTTCCTTTGAAAAAGCAGAGCTGTTCTATATTTATGTGCTTGCAAAACATCACCATATTTCCCATCATACAGCTCATTCTTATGGAATGCAGCAACATTGTTAAATCCTTCTTGCAAAGTTGAACTCACAGAAATAAAATAAATCAGTGCTGAACACTAGTTAAAGAAACATACAATGTATAAGGCCATAAGGGAAACATGATCAGCCAAGGGAGGGAGGATTCTGAATGTAGCAGCTGAGCTGGCAAACTTGGATCCCAAACCTAAATAAATACTATATTTTATTCCTGGAACAATACTAAAGTGATGTCTCCAAAACATTCGTAAAAACAGCCAGGACATTCTTGTTAGAGCACTGACAATCAAGCCTAGATATTAGGAACCCACAGACACACCAGGTGCCCTTTAACAACAGCAGGTGCACTGTCCCTAAGGAAATGGCTTGTGTAAATCCCATACCCTGAAATATGCTTTTCTCTCACTATTACTGTGTTCAACCAGGGCAGTCTTGATACGCAAAAAAATCTTGGACACAGACAAAAAGTTGACATGCTTTTACAGTGAATACCATGTTTCCCAACAAAACATTAATGACATGATTATTTGTCCTATGAAGTGATAAAATTAATACCAAAAGGGAAGTTGTCACTTCTAATTGAGCTTAAATTTTTGTGCGGTGCCTATGCATTAAGGAAAAAAATCTTATATTCAAATGAATAATTCAATAGCTTTATTTTTTTAATTAAAATGGTGCTGTACTCATAAAGATAATAGTAGATACAACCTCAGAGGAAAAAATAGATAATTAAAATAAATCTGAGCAATAAGGACACATAAGGAATGAGTTATGGTTATAAAAGCAAAGGATTTGAGAATGCAGTGTTTCCCATATACATTGAAGATTTTCTCTCTTTTTGTCACTTCTTCCCAAATTTGAAAGTATCTGCCTCAAAGCACTTGCTTGGGAAAGTGGGAGTGTGAAGGTGAGGGGCTGCGTGAGGATTACAGCTTGCTAAGCATATGGTGGCACACATGCCCGTATTAGTAGACACTTACTTACCCAATATATCCGCAGCCCTCATGGTCTTCTTCAGGAATAAGACAGAAATAAATGCACTACCTAGAACAGACATATAAAGACTTTTTTTTTAATATTTCATATCATATCAAGAGCTATAGCAAAAAGCTGCCCTGGGCCAAGTACAAATATAACTCATGGTGGTTGTTTTTGCACCATAGCATAATATAACCAGCCAGGAGTCCATTCCCAGTAATGAAGAAGCAGTCAGTTTTGTAAGATTTTAAACTTATCCAGCAGGCTTTTACACAGTTGAAGGGATGCAATACCCTTCCCATCTCCCACACAGACCCTGCTTAAACTCGTCTGATTCAGTCATATGTGGAAGCATCAGGAAAGTTGGGCAACGATCAGCCTTACTGTTCCACTCCTCATTTTGCTACCAGCTCACTATACGGACGTGCTCAAGGCAAATTGCTTCATAGAAGAATAAAATTATGTTTCTTCAGACTTATAAGAAAAGTAGCAACAGTACAACTGAGAGGAAGAAAGCCTCTGCAAAAGCATCTATTTTTTATGAACTAAGAGAGTGGTCTGCAAACAAGCAGGTGAAAGAACCATATGGGAGCACTGCTCGTGGTCTCCTAGACTGACTTGGAAGGAGGAAGTAGAAAAATTGAAATGAGCCCTGGAAATGACCTCCCATGCCCTGGGCAACTCTTTCCCTTGTTCAGCTCTCACGTCTTCCCCACGCCAGCCTCTAGATCTGCCTCTTTGGGATAGGCAGCAAGGGGTGGGTGAGAAGCAGGTGGCCAGGATTTCACATAAGCAGCTCAGTGTGGACATGTGCTAGAGAAGGGAGAAGGGGGTTGTACTTAAGATGGACAAGACCGTTGGCCACCTGGGAGACATGGCTCTTCTTCAGCACACACATCTACCTCTAAGAAGATACAAAAAAGGCTGAACAGATCCTATGCAAAAGAGAAGGTAAAGGACTTTGGGAGAGGTGCCTTGGTAATGTTAGATTAATTTAGAAATCTCAAAGAAATATTCTAAGCAGGAGGGACAGTGAAGGGACATATTGAGCCTAAATCATGGAATGCTGTTACAAGAGTTCTGTTCCTACCTACAGTATTGAATTCTTGGTTTATTCTTGAAATAACAGTTCAACATTTTTGCAAACATGTTTGCCACTATTGCTCTGATGGAAAAATTAACTTGTGGTTAGCTAGTAGATGTACTCTAGACAAATCTAGAGAGGTTCATAGCAAGAGGTAAACAGAGAACTGGAATTCAGTCCGTCTGTGTTATCCAGTCAGTAGAAATTTGCTACAGCACGTCATAAATTTAAACTGTATGAAGAGTCATGGAGATCTATGCAAAGGAATAAGTGCAATAAAAGAATCTTCAGCTGAAAATGCCTCACTGAAAGTAAGCTGCCTGAGATGGTTTTCTTTATTCAATGGTTCAGCGATAACTTTGCTGAAGAAAAGACACTGGTATCCAGGCAACACAGAGCTAGCGTTATCTAGGTTTAGAAAAGAGAGAAAGAAGCAGCAGCAGCAACCCAAGATAGTGCAGGAATTAATTACTGCTCTGACTCCCTGCTGTCATAGCTCTCCCACATCCCACCTCAGGCCACCCACTTAGGCAATCTCCATAATAGCAAAGACCTGTTGCTTAACAAACTGATACATCAGTGATTTTTTTTTTTTTGAGTAACCCCTTGTCTGGGCTCTCTGCATTCAATGGAGATCTAGTAAATGCAATTTAGGATTCAATTCCAGTGTTGGCATCCAATTTGGGGTGAAATAAGTTATGCCTAAAATTCCACTGCCTACTTCTCTGGAGATGAGAAACAACAGCTTGGGGGGATCCCAGTCTCCAAGCTTGGCAGTGGGCACAGGGAGGCACTGGAATGCATCCAGATAATGAAACTTGTAAGCGGGCCTGTCATCCACTTTAATAATGCATTCAAATGCGACAAGCTCTTTCTCCAGAGATAGCTGGTAATGCACAAGAGATCATGAGCTTAACAGAATGTATACATAATTAACGCTCTTTATGATGTGTAATATGTAGAGGAATCTAAAAATAGGAGAGGTTTTAAGAACATATTAAGCCATCTGGAACTAGAGTAAAAACTGAAGTGGGAGGGGAGGTGCAACACAAAGGTGAGGAGAATGAGACCCAGGAGAGACTCTGAACACAAAGGGCAACTGTCCCTGTCGATATAGTCACCAACACTTCATATGCATTCCAGTGAAGAAGAAAAGCAAATGAGATAAATCTAAGCAAAAGAGCTCCGAAAAATTACACAGAACTAATGAGAAGTGAGAGAACATACATGACTGAATCAGCAGCCTGGCAAATTCTGGCTATTACCTTCAGGGATGAATTTTACATGATTTACCTTAGCACAGCCAAGAAAATACCTGGCTATTACACGCTGCCTAACACAAAATTTAATTTTTATTTTCATTTTGATAATATACTGGGGTTTAAGTTCCCTAATTTTGACTTTTTAATATCCTTTTATGTTCTTAAGTTTTCAGGCTGGGTTTGAGCCAGGTTAAATCAAAGAAACCAAGGGCAGATTGTATTGCTTCAGCAGACAGTAGCTCACACGAAATGTTGGGCCAGAGGAGGAGGGGTAAGAAGGGAGGCTGTGAGCCCTAGGAGCTTGTTTCGCCTTCTGCTGGCTTTGCAGCTTTCCCCAGCTGCCACACAAATAGCAGGTACCATCCTGCGCCCCAGGAACCCAGTGAGAATTGCACAGCCCTCACAGCTGTTCTGCCCCTCTTCCTTAACTCCTCTGGGCTTCAGCCCACAGTTTCAGGTGTGTTTAGCTGCTTAAGACATTAACTCCTCCAGAAAATGCAGTTGCAGGCAAAACACTAGATGGCCAACACATTCCCTCCACCACCTCCTCTCTGTTTGGAGACCTCTGAGCTGACCTTGCTGGGAGCAGGAGGTTGGTTTGGGAACCTCCTGAGGTCCCTTTCAATCTGAGTTGTCCTAAGACCCTGTGAAACCTTGGCAGAAGAAGGCAGTTAGAGGCCACAGCTAAGCCCATCAGTTAAATACATGAGTTAAAGCCCTTACTGTGTGCCAGATTCAGCTCCTATATGCAGCCCTGCCAAAATTGTTGTGTTCCACTCCTTCCCCACCACCCCTCATATCACAAGCAAGGTGTCTCCTGTCTCCTCTCCTCCTCAACACTCTCTTGCTTTCCATCTAGACAGCTTCTCCCTCACTATGATTTCAACCCTTCACGGCAGTGAAGTCTAACTTCCTACCACTGAGCCCCAGTTTTCCCTTCCCCACATCAGGGTCCTCTTGTTTCCCCTCTGTCACAGAAGCTGTGTGCCTCCTCCTCCCACACCATTATACAAATGCGGGAAATAAATCACTGAACATTATATTCAACTCTAGGGATGAACAGACTGAAGAACTTGGGAAATTGCTGTGCTGAGAAGTATTAATATGTCTTTGCAACTGTTCATTTGTTTGCCTGTTTTTTATAAAAAGCAATACACAGTTATTGAGATTGTGATCTGTGTCAGTGAGAAATAGTCTCTCTTTCTTATTAATTCATCAGCAATAGAATACAACAATACAGAAATGCAGGCAAAAAATTGTCTTAAGTGTAAGCTGGCAACAGCTTGGCAGCAAAACAAACCACTTATCATTGTTCTGAAGCCTCATTGTTTTTTAACCACTGGCTTTAGCAACATAACATGTGCACAATTCTAAGCCCAAAGTGTCAGCCAGTAAGTTATTGATGCAAATGATGCATCCCTGGTCATCTGAGAAGACTTGTATACTTTCAGGTAAACTAGAATATTTTTAGGCTTTTAACTGACTGTTAAGGTAAAACTTTCAAAACTAGGCACAGATTTTATTCCCACTGAAAGCAGTGGCAGGCAGCCTGCTGAATCAAGAGAAGGGCAGAAAAACTAGGGGACGATCTGTTAAGGATTGAACATCAGAGAACAAACACATCCTAATAAAAATCTTGAGTTCATTTCATGCTGTAATTGAATAATATTTATATTAACAGCCACAAACTGAGAAGTAAATTGGTCTTGTAAAATATCTGTATCTATATGGCAGAGTCTCTCTGAAGGTTTAGGAAACTCTTCAGTCTGGACATGCAGAGTTAGTATTTCAAATGAAAAATACTATTACTTTGCACTGCATCAAAATAATGATAAATAAAAACTATTGCGTAGAAAATGAAGACAAAATTTTGTTCAGGAGTCCAATTGTTATGTTGAAACATGTCTTCTCATACATCAACACAACATTTATTATTGAATTAATATGTATACACTGTATACCGAATGAATATATATTCACTGCAGGATGTGATTTTCAATTTAAATTGAAAAAAAATGGTAGAAAACATCCATTTTCTGCATGATATGCAATTAAGTGCCTTAAGGGAGGGCTATAATGGTGCTACACATAGCTTAATCAGATGCTGGTTCTCCTAAAAGAGTGATAGTGTGCTATTATCCCAACATGTAGGTTTTCTCCAGCACAAATAGAAATAAAGATTAGTGTGATATGTGGATTCTGCCAATAGCAGACACTGAATGGTGAGAACTCAGCTCACAAAACAACTCCCCTGCCTCCTAGACGTGAAAGATGTAGTTAAGATTGTTTCTTGATTGTTTCTTTAAGAAAGGGATAATACTTAAAAGGAGGAGTTAAAGATAGAAAATATGTACTGATCCATGGAGTGTATTTTTTGTATTTTGCCCAATCTAGCCTTAAAAAACTCAAACGAAAGAGTGCCCAACACTTATTCTTCCTACCCAAAGCTACTTCACAAATAAGTATATTTCATTATTAAGTTGTTTTCCTGGTAGTGAGGCTATTTATGAATCTCATATTTTTACCTCTATTTTTGCTGTTAGGTCTTACACTAAGTAATTGCTTTCTTAACTTCAGATATTGGCATATCCTTCCTTTTCCTCTTTTCAGTTCTTAGATGAGCTTTATGCACTATTTTAAACACATTAGTACTCTCATAAATGCACAGACTGCTTTTACTGCTTCTGTCTTGTCCAACAATTTTCCAATAAAAACACAAAATTTAATATTTGCCTCAAATGTTCATTCTGTTAAGATTAACTGATTCAGTTAAGTAAAGGCATTTAAAACCACCCATTTTGCAGAATACTTTTGCATCCATTTCACTGGTGGTCTGGACGAAATACCAAAGGAGGAGTACTAGCCATGATTCAAAGACTATTGTTTAAAGTTTGCACTTCTCCCAGTTTGTGCAACAAGAAAAACATTTCACTTTGAGACCAAGCATTCACACTGTTTTATGCAACTTAAGGGTCAGTTGAATCAACTCCGTTGATTTTGCACTAAATCTGTTGAGTGATGCTCAAGCTGGAAGAATGCAGTTGCTGCCTGTCACATTTTAAGATGTGACCTTAAAACACACTTTACACAGACGGATCCTCAGTCTACCTCCCAAGCTGAAGAGATTCGGTACCACATCAGTGCAGAAGTGTTGGAGATGCTTAAATCCACTCCAACACCCCTGAACTCAAGCTACGGTAGTCTGCCACAAAGTCAGGAAGATCTAGACAGAAGATGAGACTGGTGACACATTTGATCACTGCATCTCAAACAAGGAGGAGGTTCAGGGAGCAGAGAATGGGAAGCAGGTCTTCCTGGGCAAGTATCAGCATTTCTACAGGGGATCCAGAGGCTGCACACTAAGAGAGGTGTCTGGTCATGAGAGGAATGGGGTTTAGCTGAAAGATAGCGTGAAAAAAATATTAAAAAAGGGCCCAAGCATTTTTATTAAGCACATTGAGAAGGAAAGGAGCTGGTTTGCAGAAAGGAACTGTGCTCACAGCTTTGAGGCAGACCAAAATATCTCTCTCTCATGCAAAGGGCTGATAGAGGGGACAGAAAGACATGAAGCACAGATTGCCTCTAGTGCCCATGCACAAAGCACAAAGACAAGTAGGTGCATGGGCACTCTGTAGGCACTGACAAATAAAATACAGTTGGTTTTGAGCACCTGTAGTACCATCCCTACGGTGAAGTCTGCATATAGACAATGAATGACCTAGAATCCCCTACCTTGAGACTATTATCTTAAAACCTCCTTCATCTTATGCTGCATACATCTCAGATGTACTGTCTTGCTCAAGAGGAGGGCAGAAGCTCGAGGAAAACCAGTCTGCTGATCTACTGTGGGTCAACTTGGGGTAGACGGGAGAGAGGATTCGAGCATGAGGAGGATGGATGCATTCAGACCTGGTGGGACCTGGGTCTCCTTCAGGGTCAGAGTTCTGTGTTAGGGAGGAGTAACATACTTTTGGAGAAACTTAAAGAATACCTGTACGCATAGCCAGAGTTAAACAAAGAGCTAGCTCTTTCCAGGACATCTGGGAACAAATTCATCACAGCTAATTGACTACTCAAGCCTACTCTTAGTTTATATGACAGATATTACCAGTGCACTAAATACACAGGAAGATACTACTGAATTTGGTGAGTTCATGCATGACCTCTTGATAGCTATCCTGCACACTGAACATGTGTCGTATCCAATATGATTAAATATTAGTACTGAAAAAGTGGTGGTTGAAATATTTTTCCCCATGCTTAATGCTAATATCCTAATAAACACGCAAGCCAAATGCCAGAAGTATTGCTCAAAAGAGTGACCATTAAGGTGAGCTTAATCTGACAACTGGATTATAGGACATACACACTGCAGAGAGAATGAAGAACCATCAAAATCCTTTCATTTCATCTTCTAGACAGGTACAAACTAAGTATTTTAAAGAACAGTCTGATGAATGTTCTCCAGTTCTCATTAGTAACACAGTTCTCAAAATCCCAGTTTCTTGGGTCACAAAGATGCTACATTACAGTGAGTGGGAGAAATCCATTTCTACTAGAATATCTGAGAATCTTTTTCCTAAAGTGCCATCGGGGATATCAATTTTCAAAGCCCAAAGCAATTTCTTACCCCAAAGTTATTTAAAAGGAGCATATAAAAATGCAAGGGGATCTCAACAACGTCAGTCTAAAGGAGTTAAATACAAAACAACTTCTACAGAAAGTTGAAAACTGCAGAATAAATGACCTCTCATAGCCTGATCTCTGGCCTTTCCTCATTCCCCCAACCCACCAAATTATTTCTGCATGCAAAAGTAAGACAATAAGCTGAAAACCACAGCAGCCTAAAATTAGCCAAGTTATATGTAAAACATTATTTTTAATTTTTAAGTATAAAAAGCTTTTAAACGATCACATCAAACATGTATTACTACTTCATTTTTTTAATTAAAAATTTACCAATTTCTCCTCTTGAAGAAAACAACTGTTGTCTTCTCACACTATTTAAAACCCTGAGCAGATGTAGAGCTTGCATCATTGCAACCACACAGAGAAATACTTCCACTGTGTAAGCAGAAAAATATAGCTATTGTAGCTGAATTCTAAGGAAAAAAAATAAAATCTACTGGTGTCATGCCAATTCATGGTCTGTAGTGCTGGTTTCTTTCTTCTGCCATCAGAATACCCAGCTCAATAGGATGAAATGCAAATTTTCACTAGTTAGTTGATACCCGGTTAAGTGCAAAATTCAGTTGGATGCAGTTAAATGTGGTAGCAGAGCATAATAGATGTTGGCTCCATCTATTTTAAAACCCATGATGCTTCCTATCTCAGAGGTCTGTAGATATATGATGCCCAAATCTGCTCTGGGCAGAGGTTCCAGTGTGTCTTATCCTCCTCCAAACCATTGGTTTCCAAGGAAAGGAAGCTGTCCATTCAGTGTGATGGGGGTTCTTCAGAGAGTCCCCTAGATGACTAGGCATACTGCAAAGCACATTTCCTCCCAGTACACCATAGGTACTGAGTACCCAGTGTCAGCAAGAGTCAGGTCTTATGGTGTGGGATGTGCTGCACCAAATTTGGAAAAAAAATTCTTTCCGTAAGAGTGGACTTAGGGTTCAGATACACCCTTGGAGTTTGTTATCAATTGCTCAATTTCTTCATTTTAAAATCTGACTTATGGAAGAGACACATTCAGCAATACCTCAAAACAACTGCCAACTAGATTGCATGAAGACCACCCTCCACCACCTAAAAGAGGTCACAACTTACTGGGGAAAATATTTCTTGATGTTTTAAACTGGAAGCCCTGCTGCCCAAACCATCCTTAGTCCAGCTGTTAGCAGATGATGTGCATATGTCTTGGTCAGTTTGTCACTGCCCCAAATGATGAATTCTTTTAAAATTAAAAGAGTTTGCTCTCTCTCTGGTTTTAATTTCAGAAGACAGGAAAGTATCTAGTGGTAGGAAGTGTTACTGAGAAATTATTGTTGTAATTGGCTGTCTACTTAATTTTTACTTTCCCTTCCTTAAGGGAATGTTTGCTAGACTAAACAAAATTTCAGATCTCTCTATTGTTTGGGCTATGAAACGGATACTGTCAGCTGATATATAGGAATGGAATACAAGATACTAATGTGCTTCCTGGGGTCTTCCAGGATAAGCATTTCGGGTCAGTTAAAAAAAAAAAAGGAAGAAAATTTTGATGTGATACTACAGATAGGAAAATGGTTTTTTGCTATTTGTCATAAGTAAGGGGAAGTGGAGAAATAGCAGAAAGAGATGTAGAACGGCTTTGCATATTGCAAAGGTAAAAAAGAAGGAATCTGCCCAGATAAATATCAATCCTGAATGTGACCTTTTCTTCATAGAAGTTTAATAACTAATGGAATTTTTTCCCTTCACACTGATTTTCACTTCTTTCTAGTTTTCTCTATATGTGCATTTTACTCAGTTTGGGCAATGAATTAGATTGGTCAATGTCCCTTATGTCCAGAGATATCTAGAAATGTCCACAGTTGTTAGAGATATAACTACTGCCATCAAAATCACACTGGGATATATTGTATTAATGTACATTTTCATCTCATTTCATATCGTTCCTTTCTTTGAGAAATCTTTCCTACAGCAGTGAACTACTGTGGCTTTGTATTTCATTCACCAAAGTTCTACAGTAGTTTAGCATTGAAGGTTACAGTAAATTGCCTACAGTTCTCTCACTGTCTCTCTGCTACACTGCACCCACATACATTTGCTTGCTTTCTTCCAGTACTGCCAGGCAGTCCACCATGAGGTTAATTCATCTTTTCTGCCTTCCCATGTAGAATCACTCCCTGTAATGCCGCTTCCAAGCATGAAACTGGTAGCAAGAGACAGATCATGAAATGTTAGTACATGTCAATAGAAAGTGAATGGTCTTCATGTACACAGAGTTGTTTTGCTATCTCAGCCCTGGATGTTTCAGTTAAGGAAATGAAGCAACTCAATTAAGGGATACAGCTGCACCTGGTATTCCTGTTTTCGCAGCCTCTCTACAATATTTCCCTGTCCACTCTGCCCTGGATTAGCACATGATACCATGTTTTAAAATGTATGTTTCTTTATCGAATAAACAAACATCTCATACTTCTCAACACCTTAACTACAAAAAAACACCAGAAGTAAAGGGTAAGATTATATCAAGTGAGTCTCAAGGACAGGACTCTGCTAACGTCCGATTAATCTGAACACAAAGGAATAAATTAATAACCTTGATAATGTCCATAAAGAAACGAAGCATTTCAGGAAATTTCTAGCCCCTTTTTTGTCACACACTGCAGAGAGTCAATCAAGTGTGCCCACATCAACAGGAAACATGGTGATGGGCAGGAGACAGGCAGCAGAAATCATTTGGTGTGACAGTAACATGGAAAACACGTTGTAGGTACTCAGGAACCAACCACAGCTCTGTGTAGTCAGCTGTCAACACTGGTACAGCACTGGGTGATCAACTGACAGATCTAGCAGAGCACAAAGAGACACAGAAGACAAAACTATGGAAAAAGAAAGATATTAGAAGAGTCTATGAGTTAAGTAGAGGGTTTGTGTTAAACTGTCAACTCATGTAATTATACATACAATTTCTTTTCAAACCACAACATTAACATTTCCCTCTTCTGTTCTTGTTGCAGTTCCTGTGGTACTATTTCTCTAGTCACAAACGAGCAATCGATTAAGGTATGTACCCAAGCAAGAAATGGCAAGTTATCTCACCTATGACAGATACACATCCCAGTGGAGCAACAAGGGCAATGGGGGCGAATCCATAGGCTGCAAAATTGCCCACCTCTCCAAGCACCAGGAGGGTAATCCCAAACCACCATAGCTTGCTCTTGTAGTAAGGCTTCGGCTCTGTTTGGCAAGCCAGTCGGAGATGAGCACGTTTCTAGAAAATTAATTGTTAGGAATAGGCATGAAAAGAAAGACTTCCATTGTGTTCTTATGTCTGACAAAAGTGGAATAATTAAGGGGGCTGTCAACTTCAAATTCCAGGTGCATCAAGGTTTTCTTTTTAAACGTGACTTTCAGCTTGCTGTTACAGACACATTGCTTTGTGTTAACTCAGTGCTGCTTCAGATGTGTGCTTTTTCTTAGCTGCGGCAGAAATGACAGAAAAATTAGACCTCTGAGAAATTCTGAAAATTATTAAGTGAATACTAGCTGGTGCTTCCTAGCTACCCCTGCACGTCTCTGTTCTTCTTACAAAGCAATGCTCTACAGTTGTGCTGTGATTTAGATAAAATCCTTTGTATAACAATAGAAAATCATCTCATGTAAAACATTATTTTCAGAAGGAGAACAAATACAATATATACCCCAGTAACAGTTGATCAACATTTCTTACATAGAGAAGCTATCATTTACACATGTTAGAATTGTTTTCTTTCTGGTTGTATGGAAGAATCTGTAAATAACAAGGTAACTGACTTTGACCACACTGCTCTTCTGAAACAAAGTGAAAGCCATCTCCATCAGGAAGGTGTCATGGTTGAGAAGGACTCAGCATTTACCACAATTGCATTTTAGATTTGGACACTTTGAGACAGGTTCATGTGATATCCAGTGGGACCACAAGTGGGACCTTATGGTACATTACAAGGAGGAGGAGGTATAGGAGGTATTATGAATTCCACATTAGTTCTGCAAAATACCGTTTCCTTTTCCAGATTCCTCATTAGCCTCTCTGCACAAAGAAATAGGTCAAAAAAGTTGGAAAGCAAATGGTATGGTTATTGTAGTGTAAATTTGTGGGAAAACACGTTTTTTTTCTTCCATCACTTGATGTTTGGTTTTGGAAGTGCCCTTGCAGAGCCTCAAAGAAATTGTAAACAATTTTCCTCATATTCCCATTCTATTCTGTAGACTACAGGATATGGGCCAAACAGTAACATCTGTGATACACCACAGTTTCAGTGGTTCTTCTTGTTGAGAGGACGCAGAATATTATTGCAGCTTCATACTGTGTAACATGCTAGGGGATGAAATCCTAGGAAGAAGTCTCACCCTCCAAGGAGAAAGGGAGCATAAGGAAATTAACTCCTCTGAGCTACAGACCAGTAACTCACTGTAACATTCAGGGTTTTGCATATTCCATTTTTATAAACAAACAGAGAAAGTCCAAAAGAGAAATCGATATTAAATAATATTGTGAAATCGAGAATCTAAATTTCTGCTGAAAACCAAATAGGACAAGTTCTGAACTGAGTCCTGAGCTCTGGTTTCTCCCCAGATTCTTGTAGGAACAACTCTTGAGGGCACAGTGTGATTGAAAAGATGTGTGACGAACAGAGGAAGGTGATCTTAGTGGCTCCCCTATAGCTTCTTTCTCCAGACAACAGCCTTCTTTGTGTTGCAATGTGTGTGGATGGTATTTAGGTGGAGGCTGTTTATAATCCAGCCAAAATGCATTGCAAATGGTGAGCTGTTCTTTAGCTGGCAACTAGCTAGAGGAAGAGAGGGGGATAATGGGAAAGGTACAGAGAACAATAAAATTTGGCCTGTTCATTTAATAGGAATGTGAAAATAAATGTTGAGATCCAGGGAGTTACTATTCATATTTCTAAGACATTGTTACTAAAAGGAGAAAACTTACTTTAAAGGACAAATTAAATTAAAATTTCAGTGAAAACTGTCAAATGGCAAAGCAGCTACTGGGTTTTCCTAAAGAGCATTTAAAAAGTTGGAAGATAGTTATCCAATAAATGCTGCTAATGATTACAAGTGATCAAAAGTCTGCCTGCATGCCTCTACATCCCCTGAAAAAAGCATCCACTTTGGCATTCAGTGCCCTCAACAGACAAGACTTGAAGTCTTAACAACCCCATTATTATAGGGAAGAATGAATTTCCACTTCACAAACAAAGAGCTTTTTCATTGAAAATGGAAATGCCTGTCCTACTACTGTCACCATTATCAGGTAGGAACTCATATTGGAGACAACGGTCAACTCAACCTGCCTGCCATCTCTGGCTAACCAGGGTATCCCAATATGGGATTCTCCAACTAGAGGCACTTAAAATAGAAGAGATTCATCGAAGAACCTTCCAGTATTAATGAAATGTATTATTATGAATAGAATATTTCATATTCCACAACTTTCTGTTTCATTCTTTACAGAAAAAACAAGTAGCTTTCCATGAGACATACACAACTCTTAAAATACAAGCTAGCAAAAATACTTTTTCTGGACAACTTACACAGCAATGTCCTCTACACTTTAAAACTTTTTGTCAGAAGACCTAAAAATACTATAATACAAGATACAGAGTATAATATTCAGGCTAATATTCAGACTAGATATTAGGAAGAATTTCTTTACTGAAAGGGTGGTCAGGCACTGGAACAGCTGCCCAGGGAGGTGGTTGAGTCACCATCCCTGGAGGTGTTTAAAAAACGGGTAGATGAGTTTTTGAGGGACACGGTTTAGCGGTTGGACTCAATGATCTCAAAGGTCTTTTCCAACTGGAAGATTCTATGATTCTGTAATTTAACTTTCTACTGATTATGTATTCTAATCATTAATACAAAAAGGATTTTACAGATCTCATTCTACAACCCTTTGCCCTAGTTGTGAGGTCAGCATCTCCCATTGCTTTTATGATTAAAAATAATATTTACTCAGATTATCTCATCAGAACTACAGAAAGAAGACTAACTTGGTCAAAGATGCTTGGGGGTCCAAACCTTCATGGTTTTTTGCATTTAATTGCATTAATCGCTCCATTAAGTGACTTCTAAGACCTTGTGGTCAATTCCATTTTAGATTTGGACACTTTGAGACAAGTTCATGTGATATCCAGTGGGACCACAAGCCAGTCACCGCTGGTATTCCCTTATGGTACATTACAGGGAGGAGGAGGTATTATGAATTTTTATTCTATTCCCATATGGAAATCACAGCATGTAACAGGTTGCCAGCTAGCATACTGCCAACAACTACAGCAGGACACTAGTTAAAAAGATGGAATGTTTATAAAATATAACAAAATTTGTATTTTGAATGTCACCATAAAAACAAATTGTAACAAATTACTTGCTAAAAATAAACAACTTGCAATAAAATGAAATAATTTCATACCTGTATATTCAAAGAGACACTAATCAGAAAATTTGAAGCAGCAGCAAGTAAAACTCCCAAGATCTGGGTCTGCAAGATCACAAAATAAAGAAATACAAAAATATTCTTATTATTTTAAGAAGAACGATATAACATTGGCTTTCTGATAGCACATCGTAACCCAATCGAAAACAAATTATGGCACTTCTCAGTCACTGCACTGAGTAAAGTGATTTAAAAAAAAAAATGACTGCACAGTTAACAAGGGCTTAACTGGTAAACAACCAGGAATGGAAAGGGCATCCCAGTGTGGGAGGTGGGTTTGCTGTCCTTAAGTAGAACACTTTAAGTCTCTTGAAAATAAAAAACCTGAACAGGTCTCAGTTGAACACTGCACACAAGTATTCTTCTTTCCAAAAATATAATCTGTTTCATTACATAATCAAGAAGGAAAATCACCAGCAATCGAACTATTGATGTTGGAACACAATTATCTTATGCACTAACATATCCACTATTTGACAGGGCATCCAGGGACATAGGTCTCCTGACAGTTTCTTTAATGCATTGTGTTATTTCATCACATTCTTTTCCAACTGGCTTAATTTTCAGTAAGATTTCCAAACTTTCCATGAAACTGGTAAATTAAAAACATTCAAGTATTCAAGATTCCTTATTTTGAAAAGCAGTCATTCAAAGATACCATTTAGCAAGCTTAAATACAGTACAGCTCCCTGTCTGCTTTCAAACTGTTGTACCACTTTGTAATGTTGTCATAAGTATATTCAAGACCCATTCAAGGTCGCTGGTATAGTGCTGTGAGGAGCCCCATTACCTTGTAGAGAAGACAAACACTCTCAGTGAGTTTTTATAAACAAGGTCATTGTAACATTACCCATAACTATTGATTGAAAGCTGGAAAGCAGCATCCGCCTCAGACCTCACAGCCCCAGATTTTATGACTCTTCTCCAAGAAGATCCCTGGGCACCTCTGAACGGGCAGTGCCTGCCAGCCACAGAGACTGCTGCTCCTTAACATCTACAGAGGCAATATGTGGTTCAGCAAGACCTTGGAGATGACAATACAGGGGAATTATCATTGTGGCTAGATAATTCCCAGACAAGGAAAGAGCATTACCAAAAGTTTGAAGAAACAACAGCCTTACTACCAGTGCATGATAATATCCTTGTTTAAGAGACACAGCTGAATCCAAGTGTCTCCATTCCATCCATTTCTGTAGTGGCTTAGGCACAGAAGGAGATGCAGACAAAAGAATCACTCTGGTTGAAGTGCTTGGCCGACAGCCAGGTGTCACCAAGAGGTGACTGACTGGTAGAAGGGGATGCAGATAGGGGAATGCAGGAGGTGAGAGGGCTCCCTTTGCTCACATACGCTCCGTGCTAAGTAATACAGCACCAGTGTCACAGCCTGCATGCAAGAAGCATCCAATGAGATGCATTACTAGAGATTTTTTCCCATATCCTCTAGTGCCTGGCCACTGAGGCCCTTTCCATCATGCATCCTCACCCCGCACTCCAATATCTTCCAGTGGATGTGCCAGCAGCGCGTCCCAGACTCTCACACATGGTGTTTCTTCCATGCTCTGGGAACACTCCTCACTAGGAGCAGTGGGGAGTGTGTGACAAGACGTCTCAGCACATCTCAGTACAGGCATCTCTGCTGAGATTAGGCACTAACAGTTACAGAGATAGGAGCAGCCTTTCAGTCTCCTTGCATACTGAGTAAATGCTGTCAAACAGTCCTCACTCAAGTGTCTGCAGGAGCGGAGGGAATAGGTTTTCTTTCCTGGGGCTTTGATGCTGGTGGCACTACATCTTGCACAAAGTTTGACCATTTCACAGGTGGATTATTGTACTCCCTTCATCATCCTGCACACACAGTAGTTTCAATAAAACAGCAGTTAAATCAAAATTGTTCTTTTGCTACCAAAGACTTGTTCTTTTAAAATGACAGTGTGCTCCCTTGCGTTACATGGAGAAGTGGTCTAGTCATGAAGGGTTTCAGAAAAAGGAGACCACAGGGAATAGAAAACTCCCACCTCATTTACACTATCACTTTGTTGCTTTCACATAAGTCCTTGTGATATATCCACATTACTCCCAGCAGAGAACACAGTCTCTCTGTTGCTCTTTCTGTTTCAGCAGCTGATCCTACCCTTACAGCCTCATATCTGGATAACCCCTTGCAAATCCTTATTAATAGCTTTCAGATGGGGTTACAGACACTGTGCAGGACTCAGAAAGCAACCAGCACCCCAGGATGGAAACACGGTTAGTCTCAAGCCAGTCCAAAGGAGGGTCTCTGTCCAGTTCCGGAGGTAAAACGTGCATGCAGTTGGTGGGCAGGGGATAAAGCTATGTGTTCCATTTGCAATCTAAAAACACACACAAAATCAAATCCACATATGGGTACTGTTCATGAGTACCTGCTGACAGTGATCGTTAATCAAACGGTCCTTTACTGGCTTTACACAGTGCACGAGAGGGACTCCAGCAGGAAGTTTTCCAAGGCTCTGCATCACTGGTGGCCTCTCCAGAATGACTGCCTTCATACCACAGTGGTTCCTTTGTCATGTACCTATGAGTTTGGCTCAGATATCTTTGTGGGACACACAAGACTTCTACCATGATGACTACTGTGTCTGAACAGGAACTATCTCCCAAAAGTCAATTCTCTTCTTGCAGGTTCTCGGTCACCTTCTCAATGTGTAACCATTGTCTCAGTATCGCCCTGCGAAATACCAAGATCAGTATTTGCCTCAGCTGAGGTTGGGCTGGGGCACGAGTCTGTGGGTGGGCCTGGCTCAGCAAGACCCATGGCCGGGCAGGGTTGTGGGGAGCTGGAGACCAGCCCTGCTGTGGCATTGCTGGAACAGAAACTGAGGGCCACAGGGGGGTAAAATGGAATCCTGGGCAGGGTGGAAGAGCCCTGAGCGTGGGCAAGGATGGGCAGGATTGTGGGTGCCTTCCTTCAGGGCCTTAATACATGCAAAGCTGTTGAGGTGGCACTCCCTTGTGCCTAACCTAGGCAACAACCTGTGTCTGCACATAAGGAAAAACAATGTGTGTGTATGATCAAGGCAAATTCATAGTGGCAGTCTGGGCTCAAAACTTACTCTCATTGCCCAGGTTATTTTAATGTAATGACCATGTTTCACCTGAGTGTTGCTGTTGGCATATATACTGTGTTGTCACCTGCTCCATACTGACATGTGTTAATGAGCTCTGGTTAACATAGCGATAGCACTATGCTTCCAAATCCAGGGCTGGACAGACCCCTAAAGATTAAAAGAAGAGTATGATGCCTTAAGGAGGTCAAATATCCCACAGATTCATTCAGGGAGAGTAAGTACAGTAACACCATGCATCTATAGTATGGCAAAACTGTCTTGTAGAGGTTCATACTCAGACATGCCAGCACTAATGAAAAAAAAACAGGGAACAAAAATGCAGTAAAGAGGGAAACTGGATTGCAAACTTCACAAATCAGAGTGCATCTTAAATGAGTACGGAATTTCTAATGCACGAGAGTTACTACACACAGCAGCACTCAAAGCAGGAGATTAAAAAATAGAATGCCATATCTCAGGGTAGTAAAACCATGAATGAATGAATGATGACCTACAACAGAAGACAGATGAACCTATCAAACCATGATATTCTCTGAACACAGAGTTTCCAGTTGTGATATCCAGTTGTGATATCAGCTGCACCACTGCAGGTCTTCCCACACATAAGTCTTGAGACAAACCTCCATGAGGGAATTCAGTTGCAGACATAACTTCAGAGCCACGGTGCTACTCCAGTCAACTAAGAACTTTTACAGGGAAAAGCCTTAAATATTCAAAACTGTTGGCATAAAATGCAAGTCCATTTATCACCAAAACATCTGTCTGAATGTACGGGCCATTTCACTGGACCCCAAATTTCAAACTGTTGACACCTTCTTCCAGCAGTTCCAAATGCATGAGGTTTGTCACAGAAATATTCTGCCCTTAAGTTTTCCAGAAAGTGAAAAAAACCCACAGAAATTCAATTTCCTTCACCTTAATACGGTTTAGAACAAGCCCTGAAAGTCACTTGCTGGCTTTGCAGTCTTTTCTAGACAATCCCTGAGCACACAGACCATGGACTGAGGCCGTGGATCTGCCAATATTTTCCTTGGTGCCAAAGTCCATTTGAGGAATGCCTTCCTATGCCCCTCCCACCCCATTCCCTCACTGCCTTATGTGCATGAAAACAACTATTCGTGAGGCTGGCAAGTCACTGTTACAGGTTTGAAACAGCCCTTCCAAAATATACCCTATTAGCAGTTTGTTCTTTACAAGCCACCTGCCAATGTTTAACACAACACAATGTTTAAAATTCACAAGCCAGGGTTTTAAAACATTTACTCCACACATTTTTCCAGTGGTGACAGTGGCCTCTACAGGGGTCTGCTGAGGGAAACAAATTCAAGAAGCAGTTTGTTCATCTTGAGCAAGGTATTCTTGCCTGGCATCCCCCCTCCCAGTTGCATGTGGATCTTGCACAAGCCTAGGCATGGGAAGGAAGGTTTGAATGATTGGTCAGTAGGCATCCATTTGCCAAGTGGAGTGGCAAAGTATTGCTATTCAAAATAAATGAGCAGCAGTATGACACAGTGCTGCATATCGTCCTGCTTCAGGCACTCATGCAGGACCTGATGCTTATTTACCCTAGCACCTTTTGACATCATGCCGGAAGTGCTTTAAAAGGGCATTTTACATGAATGGTCTCTTTTTATTGTCAAAGTAAATAAGACGTTTATGGCAAATGAAAGCCAGGCTGAAATCTAAATCTTTGGCACTAATTCTAATAAATGTATCCCTTGCAGACTACAATCTGCATTGGATACTCAGTTACACCAAGAGATGGCATTTACCCATATTACATACATGTTTTCCTAATGTGCATTAAAGTGCAGTTGCCATGCCTGTGAAACGATAACTTAGAAAGATTAACTTAATTTGCGTTGACTAAGAGGTATATGGTCACTATTTACGGAAACTTTCTATGCTTAAAAATTAAACAGACTAATTAGACAGAAAAAAATAGGTTGTCAGCTCACTCATCAAGGCTAGTTAAGCTGTTCCTTCTATTTTTCTTTATTTCTGTATTTGTGGTCTAAAGGTGTTTCCAAGAAATGTAATAACATTTACTGCTTCCAAAACTACACATCACTTCCAGTAATTAGGATTTTGTCAGATCTCAATGTATTTTATTAAAACAAGGGGGGGGGGGCTAGAAATGCCTCCTAAACTTCCAATTCTGAGTTAATTCTGAAGCAAGGGGAATTCAGAGTTCTTAACAAAACCCGTGTTTTTCATAGAGCCACCATGTGGAATTGGGAGAGGCTTATCATTTAGCTATTATTATTCACAGAGCTCTGGCTGTACTCAGTGCTTTACAGATGTATAAAGAAAACAAGGTCATTGTTTGAATAGCTTTCATAGTGCAATGCATATACTTATATATGGGTTCAGGCCCATATGAAGTACTGAAAGGAGATGTGAAATAAAAGTAAAAGGGCAATTACCAGTTTTGGAACACTTGATGAAAATACATTTGATTTGTTTGTTGTGACATAAAGGAAAAATGACAACATACAAGAAGGAGAGAATTAAAACATTTGGCACCACCTTTGTTAAAAACAGAAGGAGAGAGGAGAACTTGGTAACTAAGCCAGAATAAATTTGAGTGGAAACAATACAGTTTATAGGTTTTACACAGGCTGTTAGGCTGGGTTCCAGACCACAGCAGATAACGTTCCTATCTCATGAACATTACAATACCCTTGCCTTTACTAGGTTTTACCTTTCATTACCTCAAAAATTTAAAATACATCTTTTTCCAGAAAAGAGACAAACTGCAAAGGCTGGAAGGAGAGTCTGGTAATTTACCAAAAGGTGAGGGAACTGGAGAGGATAAAGCAACTACAGAAGCGTGATCGTTCTATTCATCTCCATGCTTTAATCTTTTCCATGAGATCTGATTTATATTCATCGGTGTGATTACTTTAATTGATGTCCATGATGGATAACAAACTGAGAACAAAGAATACGAATTGTAAAATATACTTTATTATATATATCCATCCTCTATATGTAAACAAGCAGCATGAGTAGTAGTACTTTTTTCCCTTTTTGAAGGGTTACAACCAAACTTCCCAACTCCTAAATTTCATTTTCTTATTGAGGAAACAACTCTTATTTGAGGAAACAACTCTCAAAATTAGAAATAAATGAGAGAAAAGGGAAGGAGCAGAATGGGTTTTGACAGTGTTCCTCAGATGAATAACTTGGGATATTTTGCCACATAATCAAAGACCATGTCGTATTTTTAATACTGCCTATCAGATTGCAAATAAAAATCTCTCCAATGACTGTATAACAGGGGCTCTAAAAATTTCAATGACAATTGATGACATCTTAATAGAAAGATTTTCTCAAGGACGTATCATCTCCATGGCAACTAAATTACTAAAACTAAAGAGAAAGAATAGGATTACAAATTTTTCCCAGTTTTCAGGTCCCTCAGGAAGCAAGCCAGCATTGCCTAACCAGCTTCTCCCACAAAATGGCCAGCTGGCTCAGGGATACTACTCTACTGCTACCCAGAAGCAGGCTTTCTGGATATTCCTATTTGACCCTGTCTAATTCCCGGTGTACAAGGCAAGGTTCAAGTCAGACCATTCAAAGCCTAGATACGTTAATTCCCAGAAGTTAACAGCCTGGCTCACATCAAGCAGCTGTGCTGTTCCTCTACCTGCTTCACGTGGCTCCCTGGACACCTACATTGAGAGCTGAGGAGGGGACTCAATGCTCATGGGGAGCTGGACTGCACCGGTTCATGCCCTGCAGGACGGAGCTAGCTCTGCACTCAGGTAAATTCAAAAGGGAGATATCTGAACAAGTGAGTAAATAGTGCTGGTAAGTGTTACATTAGGTTGCAGGACAGGGCACACAGAGCACTGCTGGAGAGATGGCTCACTCTGCATGTACACACACAGCTTCAAACCAAGCATAACTAGCTCATTCCCTCTTGTTTTAGTAGTCTTGCTGGAGTACAAATGAGCTATTTCTAATTCTGCTTAAATCGGAATCACAAAACCCCAACAGCAATGCAGCCAGCTTAATACATTATTTACCGAATCTGAAAAAGAACTTTATATAAAAATCTCCCTTTACCAGCTGAGAGGAGCTCATGAGAGGAATGGCGTGCCTCTTCCAGCACGCACTTCTCCAGCATCCCTTTGCAACAAAGGCAGGCTTGTCTCCCATCCATTAATCCTCTGTTAGCTGTAACTAACCCTTCCTTTGATGTGCACAGAAAATCCTTCTCCATCCACATCACAACCCAAGTGAACATGCTCAGTTGTATCACATGTGCGGGCCAGGGGTAAATGTAGGCTGGAACTGAGGCACTTCTAAGCCAGTGGCATTTCAGAACAACTTCTAACAGGAGTAACAAGAGAGAGGGGAAAAAGAAAAGATCTGACTGCTTTTAGAACAAACTTTGATCCCTCTGTTAAAAGAATTACATGACTTTACAGTAGAGGAATGGGCAGCACAAAGGCCCTTCCAGTTTGCTGTTCCTGCAGAGAAGGGGTGCTGTACATTAGTTCCTTGCTTTCCTTCCTGCACCTCAACTGCTAGATTATCATTGATTACCTAAAAGCAGGAGGTTTTTCACTCTAAAATATTCACTTGTATGTATATGGGTGCATACACACACAAGCACACAACTGCATGGATTTATTTGGCAGATACTTTGGGCAAAACTATAAGATGCAAATCTGGGGATACTGAACTCTTTAAAGAAAAGATCTCACATGCAGATTTCTTGCAGGGACTTGAGATACAGGCAATTGGTTCATTTTTTTTTCTCCAGCAGTGTCCCTGTGACACAATATAGTTGTGCATTTTGATCTTTTACTACAAACTATAACCTAGTTTAAAATATTGGTTATCTTTTTGTACTTCATGGTGGGTGTTGATATAAGAAGCAGGTGTCTACTTCACAAGAATCCAAAGTATCTACTACATAGTTGCCTTATGCTGCAGAAAACAGAAACCAGTTTAGCTGGATGATCCCTTCTAGGCACATTCATCACTTTTTTTATATTCTCTGTTGCATTTAAATAAAGACATAACAATGTGGTTTGGTTGTTTCACCCCCGCCCCCAGTTGTGAGTACTGGACCTTATGTGGATTCTCCAATACAGAGCTTGTTGCCTTTTTTTTCTGGTATTTTAGCATTGGTACAGGATATAAGAGCTAGAGAGTTTCTTCTTGACAAGGATTACTACAGAGACAGGGCCAGGAAGATGAATTCTGTCTGCCCCCTTTGAGGAATTAAAAAAATGAAGGAAAACTGAGCACACTTTTAACGAGTCAGATTCTATCATCTTTCTGCTTTTGTAACCCAGTCGTTGCTCTTTAGTTTGTCCTAGCAGCCTCTGATCTATAGTTGCTGTGGTTTAACTGACCAGCAGCTCAGGCCCACACAGTCACTTTTTCACAGCCCCTAGAGGGATGGGGGAGAGAATCGGAAGGGTAAAACCACAAAAATTTGTGGGTTCAGGTAAAGACAGTGTTAATAAGTAAAGCAAAAGCTGCGCGTGCAAGCAAATAAAAATGAGGGATTTGTTCCCTGCTTCTCTTTGGCAAGCAGGTCTTCAGCTATTTCCAGGAAAGCAGGGTTACATTACATGTAACGGTTTTTTGGGAAGACAAATACCAAAAGTCCCTTCCCCTTCCTTCTTATTCCCTGGCTCTTATTGCTGAGCAGAATGTCACAATGGTATGGAATATCCCTTTGGTTAGCTGGGGTCAGCTGTCCAAGCTGCGTTTCCTCTCAACTTTTCGTGCACCCCCAGCCTGTGCACTGGCAGGGCCATGTGAGAAACAAGAAATGCTTTGATACTGTGCAAGCACTGTTCAGCAATAACTAAAACATCCCCATGTTATCAGCACTGTTTCCATTACAAATCCAAAACATAGCACCATACCAGCTGTTATGAAGAAAATTAACTCTATACCAATCAAAACCAATGCAATAGTCAAGAGATGGTGCTAGAGTTCTGATCAGATGTAAGTGCTTATTATTTGCTTGACTGAAGATTCTGCAGACACTACAAGCTTTGCTCTCCATCATTTTGACATGATGACTGAGTCACTGCTGCAAAATAACACAAACACTGATTGACAATGTTCATGGTGCTTTAGTCACTGCACAGAGCAAAAGATTTTCACTGAAAGAGAGAAAAAAAGCAGAGAGATTAATGTCATTAAAAGTCAATAAATACAAGAATGTCCTAACAAGTCCAAATAAAATAAAAAAAAAGAGAACTATTAAGAAATAGTAGGTTAGAGCCATAAAGCAAAGTAAATGGAGACAAGATCCATTTATTCACAAGCTGGAGCACCAAAAAATTAAACTAGGTTTTAATTGGCAGTTAACAATCTTGATGCAAGTCCATTATGTATACAAACTCCATATTT
This sequence comes from Dromococcyx pavoninus, assembly GCA_033558185.1. NCBI lineage: Eukaryota > Metazoa > Chordata > Aves > Cuculiformes > Neomorphidae > Dromococcyx > Dromococcyx pavoninus. The sequence continues at coordinate 1,055,440 of JAUMJL010001251.1, read as the reverse complement.
TGCTTGTTTTTCACAAGAACTTCTTTCCAGTAGAGATATCCTTGGCTGTTGATAAAAAAGGCTTCAAGCGCAATCCCTATCAGCTGACAAAATGACTGTTTTGAGCAGGATGACAGTTAAGCCATTGGACACATTAGCTAAGACTGTGGGGGAGATTTTGGAATTCGTGAAGCTGATTTGGTTCTAGGGGATTAACCATCAGAAAGAGTTAGGTTTGTCTACAAGAGGAGGGGTACTTCTGTCTTATTACTTCACTTCAGCCATCATGAAGGTGCCATGTCCAGGGAGCCAGCATTTACTTTGCAGTGAGTCATTGCTTCCACACATGGAGGAGTTTACTCCAGATCTTACACTCATCATGGTCCAGACCTTGTATTTACTATAGGTCTCTGCATCAGAGGGTTGTTTTTGCAGAACACAATAGTTCATATCACCAAACAATGCCAAAATTTCTAGCCTAGATGATGAAAATCAATCATGGACATCATGGAGGAGAATGAAGCTATACTGATATAACCTCAATTTAGGCAGTACACATCTGTTTGGTTTGATATTGACTATTTACTTTGAGAACATTCTGCAAATATCACTGCCACATTTCTTAAGATCTTCGCTCCAGGCCTGGCGTTGATTTGCACACCAACTGGCTGTCTTTTGAAGCTGCTGGCAGTATGTTTCAAAGTCCAGATTAGTCACAGAATACAAAGCATAGCTCCCAACTGTTAACATTAGCAGTTACCATTTTTCTGGGACAAGCTGTGGTGACACTGTAAACATGAGCATAACAGTTTATAGATGTCACCAAACTCCAAATGGAATCATCACAGCCTCCAGTTACTAGGTTAGCCAAAGTTTCTCAGCTCCCTTATGACTGAAGTGCAGTCTGCTGTTTGCTCATCTTTCTAAAGCCTTGGGTTTGAGTTTGCTCAAATTTCTACTTGAGCCATTTGGATTCTTTTGATTTCTTCAAATGGGAGTTAATTGGATCCAGCAGACTGTTGGAGACATACAAGGGTAGGATTCAGGGTTAGGGTTTTTTTTTGATGCCCAAAGCAGACTTCCAGAGTATAGGAAGAGAAAGAGCATACTTCAGTTTGAAAGAGTAATAAAGTCTTCTTTGGATCATAAAATCATAAGGGGCCACAGTGCCACAGGTGAGATTTTGAGAAAGGCAACTTTTATTTTTTTAAAAATTATATCAGTCAGTATTTTCCTGTCAATTCAGCCAAATAAGCACTAGGGAAAGTGAAGCAGGAAGCACAGATTCAAGATGGGAGCACCACCACATCGTTGGGTGGCCAAAATTTCCTAGATCCACACAGCAATCTCATGAAATCTCAGAAGCAGAGATATTTGCCTGACCAGTCAGACCTTCACCCTACATCACCTTGCATCTCCCAGGCAAGGCTGTGAAACACAAAAATCAACACAGTAGCCACAATCAATTTAAAGTCCATTATTTGCAGAGCAGTCTAGAAGTTGGGGACAGGGAGGGCAAAGTGCTGCACTGAGCCATACACCTCCAAAGAAAGGTAGGGACTGAAACTTGTACCACACTTGGTCTTTTCTACTCAATGCTGACTAAGGGAAGAGGAGCACTCACCCTGCTCTGCTGGCTCCAGGCTGAACACGATTCTGCTGCTCTGGATCACTGTGCTGAAGAGCGTTGCTATGTTTTAAGCCTCGTAGTCAGTGGCTGAGCTGGATATCAGACAGAGTTTGCGCTATGCCCCAAGTCTTTCTGTAAAATAGCATTTTGAAGCAGTCTAAAGCAAAACTAATTTCTGCACTAGGTAGGAGATGCATAACTTGTGACATATTTCCTTGCATTTGTCTTCTGCACCCCACTTTCTGACAAATGACAACAATTGTAATGTTCCTTATTGCCCAGAAAGTTCCAAATTAACATTCTCAAATCTCTTAAAACAGTTTAGCCTAATTACAAAGATCCTGTTTAATGCACTGTCATCTTAATCATTAAAAAAAAAATCAAATGTAGATGTTCTTTAATGTCCTCAGAAAAACTGAAAAAAACATTTTACCATAGCAGCTGTTGGTAGGGGAGGCCTTATAAACAGTCTGAGATTTGGGAAAAGTAGTCCAGTGAGAAACAGGGAACAGGCACTCAGCAGAGTTATAGCTAGTGCTCAGCACGGCCCCAGCCCTGCGAGGGCAGTTGTTTCTGATGTCCTGGCTGAGGTGTCCGGGAGGAACCACCAAGACTGCTTCAGTCAAAATGAACTGTGAGTCGTCAGCCTAAACAAAGGACTTTGCTCAACAGCTTCTGTTGGCAGTCAGGCTAGGTAACACTCATTCAAACAGCAATGCTGAAGAGATTAAAGTGCCCAGAATAGATGGACTATGAGCTCTCCCAGCATTTGCTCTGGATCTGTGTGCCCCAATCTCAAAATGTGGAGCTGAGTTGGTTTGCTGTATCTACTGTCCAGCACTGCAGAGGGAAACTGCCACAGGCACCTGGCTCCTTGCAGCCTTAGTACCAGATAGTGAAGCAGGGTAACAGAGGCCTGCCAATAACACAGCACTAGGAAATTAGGCTGTTCTGGGACCCAGTGCAGTGCCCAGTGGAAACCAGATAAGCAGGCTGGCTCAGAAAACTGCATGCTACCTCCAACCTTTGGGCTACTTTCCAGACCTCTTGCTCCATCCCCTGCCTCTTCTATATTCAGAGGTATAAACAGCTCCATGGCTCATTCCTACTCTGCTTGCAGTGACTGAAGGAAAAAAAGCTACATTTTCCTAAGAAATTTCGTAGTCACAATGACACAAACGTGCTTATAGTACCATGCAAGGGGAGAGGCAAATGGTAAGGCTCTCCTGTACTTATAACCATTACTCCCAGGTAAGGGACAAATTCTGCAGCTTATATAGTGTGTGCTCATTTCACACCAGACACGCCATGATCTTTACATCTGCAGGGACGCTTAATGTTTGGCAAACAGAATGGATATATGAAGTTGTAAAAAAGATACGGGTGCTCCTTTCTAACCAGTGCTCTATTTTGCTTTCTCATGTCCAGCTTCTCACTCACACTAATGCTAATCAGTCAATTAGACCCACAGCTCTGGCAGAGCCAGAAAGCTTGGGTGCAAATCTGGCCCAACTGACAGTCCTGCATTTCTGTCCCAAAGCCACACATCTGTTTCTAGCAGAGCTTAATTAGATGGGGACTAAGCCATGGAAATGCTTCTGGATTCCTGACGCAGAACAACTCCAGAAGAGCATGCATCGACACTGGCAGCAACTGTTTGCAATGCTTCTTCATGATAAGCATTGGACTTCTTAATCCCCTGTGACTGATTCAAGAAAGGTGTATTTGTACTCGATGATCTCAGAGGGCTTTTCCAACCAAGCGATTCTATGAAAGGCTGAACAAAGTCTTCTTCCAAAGTTTTGATTTATAAGGACTGAAAACAACTCATATTTCCTACCTAAGAGAACAGTATGCATTTTTTCCCATATGCATCCCATAAGATATAGGAAACTGAAATTATATGAACTCTGAAATATGACAAGTGAAGAACATAATGAAATAAGAGTCAGTGTTTTGATACCCTTGTTTGCTTTCAGTGAACAGTTTTAGAATAAGGAGCTGGGCAGGAAGAGGAAAAGCTTTTCACCATATTCTTCAGAGATGAGTACAGCAGCAGAGCTGACAACATGTTTGTCTCTACTTTCCCCTTACTTGGGGACTGGTTTACCAATTAACTTGAAACAGTTAACATCTGCAGCCCACCAGGGAGCAGTCTGCAGCTTGAGGTACTCTACAGAGACTGAGAAAATGACATTAAAAAAAAAACCTAGAAAACATTTGATGTAGGAAAAAAACAGAGAAGTTTGCCATCACTTTTAATAGCCTGATAACAACTAGAACAGGGGTGTCAAACTCACAGCCCGCCGGCTGAATCCAGCCCTCCACCTTGTTTTATCCGGCCCCGCACCCTGTTTCTACCCAACGGCAGCACCAAGCTCCTTGCCCCTCCGTTCCTGCCAGCGCTGGTCACCTGTGCAGCGTGTGACGCGCGTTATGCTGCAGGAGCAGGAGAACAGTGGAAGCCATGAGTTTGACACCCCTGACCTAGAGGTTACTTCTTGCAGAGGAAAGCTACCTTGGTTGAAACCCATGTATGCTGTGGCCATGCTGCCCTTTTGGCTCCTACCTGCATTTCCATGGACACCTCAGCTTGCTCTGGAGTTTTTCCTGATTGAAAACCATGTTTGGAAATGTCATTGTTTAAGTGCTTAAAATATTGTGGCGAATGTTTGTAGAATGTACTATGATAACTCATTTCTCTGGTAGTAGTGCCAGCTGAAGAAACCCTCACTGTTTCTGGGGTACTTCCTCAGCCAAGTAAAATGGAGAAGTAATCTTCCTCTTCATGGCAGCAGCTCCCTGTCCTTCTGCTCTTGGTCTCTCATAGGACAGGGGCAGCAGCTCCCACAGCAGGAGAAGTACCTGCCGGGATCGCCACTGGAAAAACCTGGGACCATGCCCTCACTTTGCTGAGGCTCAGTGGCACGTGGACATCAAGCCCTTAGCAAGGCAGGGTGAGTTGAAGCACTAAAGACTTTCTCCATGAACAAAATAAGTTAAAAACCTCAGTTGCAGCACTTCACGTAAAATCTAGATTTCATGTATACAATAGAATATGGTGTAGAAAGATCTCACAACAATGTCTTTAATTTGTAGGATTTCTCATCACACCCTATAGCAGCCACCACCGCCTGCCGATTAGAGCACATGAAGGTTTCCTGGCTGCACATACTCAACACCTGCACGTATGGGCTGTGATAAGTTGTGATATATTGTCATGGGGCAAGAGGCCACAGATGCATCTGAAGAAGCTGTCGACATTTTAAACCTCAAATACAGAGCCAAAATGATTTATTACCACAACCCACAACATAAAACAATCTCTTGAGGTGAGTGTCTGGACAGCCAGTAATAACTCTGAGTTTATTAAGAGACAGCCAAAGATGAAAAAAAAAAAAGCAGAAATGAAATGAATTTACATCTCCAGCTCAGCTTCCACACTTGAACAGCCACACACAACAGCCATGTAAGATACTGACTTATGCAAGTATTAAATCTGAGCATTCATTGACTATTGCCATATAGCTCTTTTCTCCTTCTCTGATACAAAGTCAAACCAAGATCAATATAGTAATTAATCTCAACTAATCTTGCAAAATGTTTTTGTCCATAAACAACAATATTGGAAATAAATATATAATTTTGAGAAGTGCTGAGGGAAATAAAAAAGGATTAAACTGAAGTAATTAGATATACTTCCTATTAAGCAGACCAAATCCACATGCAGTAGCTTCTTATCTTCATTATTCCAGCAGACCCAAAATTATTACAATAATTTAAGTATGTCAGGAATACTTCAGGTGACTAAGTACATATTTCATCAGATTTTACTGCACTGTTAAACACACCCACGTCCTATGACACACAATGCAGTGCTGAGACGGGGAAGGGTGTGGGAGCACAGGATTCTGTGTATCTTATTGCAGAAGTGCAGTTCCTCAAGCCGCATCAATCAAGCTACAACCACACTGATGCCAAGGAGAGGTCCTACCTCCACCCTTTCTTTTACCCATTGTCCCTGCTACCCACACTCCAACAGCTAGCACCAATTAGCCCGATCAGGGAACTGGCAGGAGGATAACCCCATTTAAAGAAATCAAACAAAACAAATCAAAACCCAAAGAAATGTAACACTAGCACAAGGAGTCATTATACTGCACGTCCACGTGGACATCAGCACTTTAGCTTCTTCCAGGGAGCTGCATGTTTACAGATGTTGTTTAAGACTTACTCTAGTGCCACAGATTCCCCCAATACACGTGTCAGACCCGCTGGTCCCATGTGAACGTATGTGATGCCCATATGGCCCTAGGCAGCTGTGACCAGCAGCAATGCTGAGCCCCTCAGGTTTAGGGGCTCTAAAAGAGGATGTCACTGTTTCATCTCCTGAGGGTTTGTGGGACTGAAAAATAATCCCCCAAAAGCAATTCATCTCAGCTTTCCCAGGGTATTTCCAGGCCAATAAGAGCTTATGTGGTTATAATCCCCTGTAGAGGTAAAAAAAAAGAAAGACCTCCTTTTTGAAATCTAACAGAGAGAAAGAAATGGCCTCAGGAAAAAGGGAAGGGAAAGAGGTTCCATGTGAAGAACTGAATCACAGCTAGGACACCCCATTTGCTACAGATGGAGGAAGAGAATGGTTTCTGATACGTAAAAAAAAAAGAAAGGTGAAATGGGGGTCAACAGAAAAATTTAATGCTCAGGGAAATGAAGATTGGCAGCAACACACAACCCACAACTACCCATTACCTGCTCCAAAATCTCAACTCTACAAGCAAATGGAAGCACAAAAAGCCAGTCTTGCCTGCTGATACCCAAACAACGCTGCAAAACGATTCCGGTCTCCTCTAAAAATTGTCAGGCTTAAAACAGAGCAACCCTCACACAACCACCCCAAGAAGTACAGGAACAGGGCTGGGACACTTTGCAAGCAAGCTGATAACCCTGCTATGACATGCGGGTGGGTGTTTCCATGCCAAGGGAGTTCCCTGTCTCTGTCTTCCCCCAGCAGCTCTGCAATCGCTACAGGCCCCAGGGATCTGCCTCCCAAACCCACAACAACCTCTGGCTCCACAATCTTGTCTCCCATAAGAGATCCTAGCTCTCCTCCCAGAAGCACCACCATCAGCCAGGAATCCTGCTGCTCTGTGGACCCAAGCACAGGAATCCACAGTTCTCCTTCCCTCTGAGAACATGGGGCTCAGCAATGCCTCCTGCTACCTGGATATCTACTCAGTAGCAAATGCTGTATCCAGAGGGGAAGGGGTTTGGGACCTTCCACAGGCTATGACCTGCTTCTAGGCTGCTAGCAGAGAAAGGAGAGTAGTTAGCTGCAATCCATTTTACGCCCAATTTCTACAAATAATTTGCATCATAAAAAAGTAGTTATGCAGCAAAACCCAAGAATGCTGAGTGTGCTCCCATGCCTCCTAGTTTGTGAAGCAAAAAGCAGGGAAAAGGTAAAAGGTTTAATCAGCCTCCAATTCATTTTTATTATTAGCAGATGCTTCAACTTGCTAGTTCTCCGGGGCTGCTTCAGTCTCTCTTTTGCAGTTGCACAAATAAACTGTCAGCACTGACAGCAACAGAAACACCGATGACAAAAACCAGCAACGTTCTAGCATGGAACAGCTCAACTCTGCCCAGTTCCTACTCAGAAAGGACTGCTTGGAGGGGGAGTCAGGGTGATACAGGCTGAACGATGGGGTGAAGACTGGGCAGGTATCAGCAACAAACAGGCACTCCTGGAAGGGGCTCTTTGGAGGATGGTGTGGAGAGGTAAAATGATTACCCCGCTCTCCCAGACTCCACTTGTTCCTGGTCCCCAGCATGGTGCTGCACAGCAGGCACTTACCTTGTGTGCGCTGTACCAGGGGCCAGAGAGGGGTCCACTCCCAGCACCTGGCCCCCCAAAGGATGCGTTCCAGGACGCCCGCTCTGAAACAGGGAGGATGTCCATGTCCCTGCCCTCAAGCCCTGGCCACTGGCCATGCGTTGTCACACCAGTGGGGACTTGTGGCTGTGGAGAGAGGCGAGCCAGGACCAGGACGTAGCACTCCCTTCCTGGTTCGGGAAAGGCTGTTTCATGGGTCACTCCACACACAGGTGTGTGCAGCTGAAGACCGTGGCTGCCGACGGGCACCCACAGACACTCAGCTGTGCGATACTTCTAGCATAGGAGACAAAGAGAATCTTAACAGAACGTTTCGCTGCTCCTTCTCATGGCACTCAGGTGCCTTCTTTTTCTCTCTCACTCGCCCAATGCCCCACCCTGCTCTGAAAAGGCAGCCTGGGAATTTAACTCCTTCCAATCAGTGCCTAAATCTAATGGTCACTTATTAATTCCTCACTCTAGGTTGTAAGATTTGGAAGTTGTTCACATATGTATATAGTCATTTGCATAAATTCTTACTTCTGTCATTTATTCTTTACTTGTAAGCATTTCCTTAGTAGTTTCTCTGCAGAGATTTCAACATACAGGAGAGCAGGCTGGGGACTGAGTTTCCGGTGGACAAGGAGATACGACGCCTAATACGAATAAGCGACAGCAAAGTTGACTGCAGAGAGGGAAATGAAGATACAGCCCCTCAGTGTGATTAGCTTTTTTGAAAATTGAAGGAACATGCAACTACAGGAAAGAAACTGAAGTTAAATTTATACTCTCCTACTTGACCACATAACCAATGGCTGCATTAGCCACAGAGACATTATTTGAATCCAGTCAGAAGGTGATACAGGAAAGGCAGAAGTGGCCAGGTAGTGCTTCAATTAAATGATGATATAACAACACAAAATACAAAACCTTGTCTTGTAACAAGAAATGTTTTATTCCTGTGTATGGCCTGACTTGAAATACCAGTTTCTGCGACTGCAGCTCCAGTGAGTCCTCTGTAAACACTGGAGCTAGGTGCAGCTGTATATAATAGGTACACTGGGAAAAAAAAGCTCCAGTATTTCACAGCTATGTAAACTGTTGCAGACTATTTTTGCCTAATTATTCTCCTGAGTCTAAGTTTACATTTTTTTAAAAAAGTTTCTAGGCGATTGGGGTTATGGTTGCAAAAACCGCTTTAAAGTGGAACTAGAGTGTAAACTGCTGCAGTGATATTTGTCAGTCTAGAGAGAGTGGAAACAATAGCTCAGAGGGAAGTGTGAATGGACCTATTCTTCTAACGGGAGAGCTAAACTGGAAGTCTGCTGACAATTTAAGTGTCAACATCAGCTACTTCAAGGCAGATCATTTTCGCAGCAACACCAGGCTAATATTCTTATTTGTCATCCTTAATTTGCGCTTGTTGGATAGCAGATCCTAGGGTGAAGAGGAAAAGCAGCAACTGGTTGTCAAAGGTTGCTGTGCTGAGGAAAGTTTTCCTGTTCCTCTGCCTCCTTCACCCGCAGCCACCTCTGCCTCAGCTCAAAATGGGGAGTAAAGAGGCCAGCGCTTCCCCAGACTTGAAGTTGTCATCTTTGGTAGCCACAGTGGTCCCCACCAGCCTAAAAATGACCTCTGCAGTATGGTTCTCTGTTGCCAAAATTGCACAAAATGGTAGATTGAAAAGGAGCCTAAGGGGAGCAGGAGGAGAGGATCATCCCCAAATATTCCTTGAGGACAGTTCTTGTTATTCTATTTTGTTCTTCTTGGTTCACTGCCTAAAATACAAATGTGGCTGTGATTTTCTCTTACACGAGAAAGCCATAGGAACAGGTTTTCTCTGATGTTGTCTGTTGAATTGCTTTAGAAGTTGATCTAGCAGTGAGGGATCGCTGTTCTGCATTGGGTCCAGACATACTCACTCTGTTTAAACCAACTAGGGGCCCTTATGACAACCTTTATTTGTTAAAAATCTCTGACTGTCTTGCATGTATAAGAGCCCAAAGTTATTCACTTGAATTTAACCTTCCTTTACACTGTAAACCAGCCCTACTATGAAAGTAAACAGCATTTTGGAAACTACTTCTGCTCAGTTACCACTCTTCATTAGAAAAATCAAGTCAATATGTGCAAATGTCCCCGTACTTGTGCATTGCTGTTTTCAAGCTGGAAGTGATACTGAAGTGATTAGCATAAAGGTATCAGAGCTCTTGGGTCTGATGCTTAAAATATTCTAAGAAAAGGTCCCATGGAATGGAAGCAGAGGATGGGGTCTGCAGGGTGTTTTGACTGAGAACATTATTGCTGGTGATGCTCAGCTGTGCTGCAAGCATCTGCCCAAAGTTGAGTTCTGTTTGAAGGTCCTTCAAAATAGGCATGTCCTTTGCCGGGTATGTCAGCAGAACAGACTACAGTCACTTCAAATCCGTCAAAACAGAAGATGTTATCAGTAGGCACCGCAATACATTGGTAAAACAGCACAACAGAGATTTGGCACCAGACTCAGGGTCATGTTCAGAATGCACCTTGTATGATTTCCTGTATTTTTGGTTGTTGTCCTTGTTGTTCTGTGGGGAATCCAGAGTAGCTCAAGAAATATCTCAGGGAAAGTACCTTCAGAAAGGTGACCTAACTTGATGTTGCTTGCTCTGTCTGCCTTTATACCTGGGAAAAGGCAAAAGAAATATAAATTTGTGTCTTGCTGTTATGGCTGCAATGTGGCAATCTCTGACTCCTCCCTTTCTATCGCCAGTCATTTGGGGGTAGGAGAGAAGCATTTACACAGAATTAAGGAATGGCATCCACATTCTGTAGTGGTTCCCATTAGGCTCTTAACAGCTTATGTAATGTCTGAGCAATGGAGACTCAGAGAGTGTCGTGGTTTTTAATTGCATGGATTCTCTTTACTTTAATGCTGTTCTCCTATCTGATATTGTTTGGCCAAGCATGGGTCTCTGTTAACAGAAGATGATGTTCTACTCTTGGGTCACATGACTTTGGAGACTGCAATGGGTGCTTTGTTAGCCTCAGGTTCAGATGATATGGGGTGGTGCTTGATCCCTGTGTCTCCCTGAATTCTGGCTTGCCTAATATTTGGACCATATAAACCAACATAGTCATTATGTATTTTACAACTTCTTGTTGCTTTAGCCTCCTGAAGTTTTCTGTAGATAGCTTAACCTGGCACTTGGGGCACTTCATTGCAGGTACTCAATGTACTTGGGTGTCTGAAGAGGAAACAAGATGGCCTTTCATGTTTGCTTGCCCATGTCTCATAATTTCTCTGAGCTTACACTTTGTCACTGTAGATGAACCACATTGTTAGCTGAGAAGAGCCCACTTCCTTGACTACTGGGCTCTGGTCACAGTTACCAAGACTCCCTGAATCGGAAAATGCAAGAGGCTATGGTTTCCTCCTCAGCCAAATAGGAAAAGAGTCCTTCTTCCAGGGTACATTGGCATTCCCACCATCTGCCCTCCACTGTGAGGACAGAGCTCAGGTGATAGGGTGCTGTGATCCTCACTGCTGGGATGGATGGACCCAGAGGAGAAAGTTGAAGACCTTGCTTTTACCTGCTGCTCAGAGGGCATGGCTGCTGGTGCCAGATTAGTGCAAAAAATTCTAAGCTTGTGCAGGATGATCGAACACGTCTGCAAGCAGACTTTTGCTGGGTCATTCCTGTTCAGGCCATACCCGAAGGCCTAAACCTGTGAGTGGAGAATCTGCCTGGGGTGGGCTGCAGGCAGGCTGTGCTGTGTAGTGTTAGTGCAGGACAACTCGTGAAAGATGTGTATAGACAGTCTGTTGATTTTTACAAGCAGCTTTCATCTCCCATCCCCCAGCAGCATTACAAGTCCATGGTGCAAGTATGCAGTACTCCATGTGCTGTCAATTACAGTCCTGACTGGAAGTTGCTTTCCATCTTGAAGTCTACAAAGTGTACAAAACCCAGGAGTCCTGGAATCAAGATGTACATTGCAGACGTTGGAGAAGGCTTTCGTCCTTCTTTTCTGGATAGTGGATCGGTAAGAGATTTGTAGACTTCAGACATTTTCATTTTTGCCTTTTAGACCCTACCAATTTAGCCTTAATATTGCTCCTTTTAAAATCAATGGCAAAGTGCCCACTGACTTCAAAAGAGGCAGCCTGAGCTCTCAAATACTTTAAAGAACAATTTTAAACAAACAAACCTAAGATGGATAAGAATTGCGTTTTCTCTCTCTATTAGGCATGCAACTTATTTTCTCCAAATGTAAACGTTACCTGGAGAGCTAAGCCATGATGTGTTTTTTATTATTTCTTTAGGAGGCTACAGTACCCAAAAATATATTCCATACATATTTCTTCATTTAGGAGCCAAACATAGCTATGTAAAGTGAGCAGCTTGTTTACAGTAGGCCCTTATGGTTTGCTATCAAATTAGTGGCAAATCAGGACTGTAGTAAACAGAGGTCAAAGATCAAACCCACAATTTCACATAAAATTCCAGACCATGTACACAAAATTTAAAATGCAAAATCTTCAAATCATAAGACCATCAACTGCTCTTAAAACTAATTAAAAGCAGTGTAAGGACTGGAGGAAATGAAGTTTAAACATGATTTTAATCCAAATTTTAATGGAACAGCTACATCATCAATATCTTTTATACCATGATAGCTGAGTCCATGCTACTTATTCTTACTTGCCGCAAAACAAGGTTTTGTTGCATCTCACTTGCTACTCATACATGTTGTTTTGCTTCTTTTTCTCCAATTTGCAATAAAGGCAAAATAAATTACATGAAAAGTGTTACCACCTAAGAATTTATGCTGACTTCTGTGTTCAGAATAGGAAATGGTAAGATGCCATTTGCTCTGTTTAGTGCTGGCATGACTGTCTTTGAATTCAGTCAGCACCCTTGGCTGGTAGTCCCTTCCTTACCCGGAGGCAAGTGCTCATGTAAGTGTCTTGCAAGAGATCCAGGACCATGCCAGTCCCATGCATATCCATTAGACTAATCCCCAGTCTGAAGCAGTTTGTGAAGAACCCTGTTTCTGGGCCCAACTAAGGGAAAACATGAATGCAGACTCCTTAAAACTGAAACTTATTTGTTTAATGAAGATTTGGTTACTGAATACCACCAGATGTCAGCATACACTATATCATTAAAGCAAGTGTCTAAGACCTCTGAGAAATGAGCAGTCATAAAACTGCCTTCTGTCTCACGGAAATGTTGTATTGGATCAGCTTTGGTGTAGGAAAAATTATGGCAGGGATTAGCTGGAAGAAATTGCCTGTGAGGTTTTCTTGAATATTTCATCGATTCTTCCATCCTTTGGAGGAGCCCATCTGCATTCCCTTCACTTTCTCCCCATCCGCAAGCCTGTGCCAGGCCTAAATCATCCCTGTCCCAAATCTACACCTCCAAAGGGTTTGCCAGCATGCATGAAAAGACTTGCATCTTCCTCAGATCCAGGACAACAGGAAGAACTTGCTAGGGATTCAGAGGCCTGCTTTTCATACACACAGTTAGGAAAAATACACCTCATCTCCCCGTACTACAGTAGTATCTGCTCTGGCTGTGTAGAAACATGAGAACTCGCCATTACTCTGCCACTGTAAATTTTGACCTAAATCTGCCGCTGTTGACACACATCCCAAAAAGTAAAAGAACCTTTATCTCTCAGAAAGTATGAGTTCAAACCAGAGCCCAAGGGACAGCCAGGCAAGGTGGTGTTCCTCTTCAGCTGGGAGTTAAAAAGCCATAGAACTTAGTTTTCCAGCATGTATTCTCTTTTCCTCTCTTGCAGACTTAATTTAGTTTTGAGGGGTTTACTGTTTGGCTGACTTTCTGGGCATGCAGCAGCCTTGGTTGAAGGTCCACTACAATAGCTTCAAGTGCACTGACACTTCTCCAGACTGTGGCTACCATACTGCATTACGTAAATTCTACTGGAGGCACATGCTGTTGTCACCATGAACCAACACGGCAGATTTGATGCTTTGAGGCAGCTTCAAAGGTCGCACGTTCATAGAGAGGACACAAAAAGCACAGTGCTTCTGGACACTATCAGTGCCATTGCCTACGGGCTATTCAGTGGCTTTGCTCCTGCTCAGCCAGTCTGGTGCATCCCAGAAGCATCCGATGTCCATATCAGAGGCACGTGTATGCAGACCATCTGTGCAGCAAGCTCACTGCACGTGTACATACAGTAACATTGCAAGAAAGCAATCCAAGGGCACTTCGCTTCAAATCAGTGGAATAACCTTAAACAGGATTTGTGTGCCTATGTTCTTTTGAAGATCTAACCTATGCCTCAGAAACCTTATTCCACTGAGTAGCACATCGAATTCAGAGGAAGGAAACTGTATATTATAGAATCTGTATTCCAAAACCGCAGTGAAACTAGCCCTGGAGCCAGATACTTCATGTATTACAGCCTTGACAACATTTACATATGATGGCAGTGAACAGAAACAGAGTATGATAAGGTCTTATCTTGATTGGAACTTTTTGGAAAAAAAGGGATTTAAAAATAAAAATTATGGTATTTTGGTAAATCCATAAAATCCCTGCAAAATTAAACATAGTAACTAAAACAACCTGAGGCAACCTCCAGGATAACTGGACTGAGAAAGCACTGTTTTCTTCCCTCCAAGAAATAAATTGTTAACATGAATATCACATATGTTTGTGTGTGTGAGAGTATGCTGGGAGTAGGGGAAGAGCTCAAATATGTTTAATAACCAATCAACTCATATCACAAAGCTTGTATATACACAATATTACTTGTTAAAATATTTGGGGAATTGGAAACAAGTTTTCTTCACATTACAAAGGACAAAATCTTTTTATGTCTTTGCATTTTAAATTAAGATTCCATAAGTTTATTTCCTGAGAAGTTCTGTTCTCATAAATGTACCATTTTGCCTTCTAAGAACAGATAAGATATTCTGATTATAAACTATTTTTATAAATGCCAAAGATCAAAGTCCAGTGTTTTTCTTTGCTTTAACTACAGCAATACTCACTACAGTGTTTCAGAAATGCTGCTTTCATCCTTGTAAAATCATCCAGGCAAACAAAACCTGTACAGATCTTCAGAGATGAGGATAAACTGTTTGAATTATTTGGATAGCACAATCATACATAATAATAAATCAAGAGCATGGTGATAGATTTATTTTGCAGAGAATATCTTCACTGAGGTGTATTGACACAGATGTCTCCTGAAAGAGCAAGTAGAAAACCCCGAAGCATTTGCTGCAAAAGTACAGATGTTTGCTTTGGTGAGAAATTCTATCACAGTATCAGTAAACAGGATTTTGCAGGCTATCTTGTTTGGAGGGGGGACACTTTTTTTTCAGGCAAATGATGGATTTCAAGTACTTCACTGAAGAAGCAGCTAACTGCAGTAGTGGAGAAAATACATATTTTGTGTGTGATTTGGGTTTTTTCTAGGCATAGAGAGTTTTGTTAGAGTATGTATTCAAGTTCTTAAAACCAACTCATATAGAAAATACTTCCATGAGTTTTAACTTCCTTTGGGGAAAGTATTTGTTTTCTTGCCAGAAATTTTGTTACTTATTTAGAGTCTGTAGAACATTCATTCTCTTATTTATTATATTTTTTTACCATATTATAATAATTTTAAGATAAATAGGTCTTTTTCTTTTGCTTTGAACTGCATGACAGTGTCCCTTTTTCAACTTAGACATGAGGAACTGATATTTCTTCTCAAAATACCTTTTTTATTATTAGAAAGTCATTTGCAATACTGAGTTTACAGACTGCTTATGATAGTTTTGAATGTGATAGAAAGGAAAAAAATAGCAGTATAAATTGAAATGAATGTCTACTAGACAAGGAAACATATTATGTAGGGAAAAAATTTACAGTATTTCAATCAAGAGTGGCTTATGTGTGTAACACATGGAGAGGTTTCGGTCTGATTATTGCGGATCCTCCAGTTCCTCATTCAGTCTTTGCACATGTGAAATAAATAGATTCCATACAAATCAAAAGCCTGCAAGGCTTTCCTCTGCCCTGTAATATACTCTCCTAAGCGGAATAGGTTTTGTGGGTTTCTTCTAAAGGTCGGTGATAAAATCCCAGATGCGCTTGTGGATGGCATGAGCCCATTTTCAGTCCACAGCAGAACAGGTTTGTCAACTATTAGCAGAGTTTCATGCAGAAACCTGCACACCTCTTTATAAATCAAATGTGGCAATTCTTGTTATTTTAGTAAGCACAGTTTAGAGTGTACAGAGATATCTTTACTTATTGCCATGGTTATATAGATCAAGTTTGTATGCACTAACTTTCTAGCTCAGGACATGTGTAACTGAAGTGTATGACAGAAACCGTGGAGATTGGCTTTAAAAATAGCTAAGATACAGATAGCAACCGTTAGCCAGAGGGGGTTGTAGATCTTTGACATTTTGAGGAGGTTTTAGTTTTTCCCTTTTTTCTTGACAGTGATTTAGATTCCCTGTGAGAAATGATATTTTGTATTTGAAGGCTGTAACAAGATTCCCTTAGCTTTTTACAATGGATGCAAACTGCTTGCCATTTCTGTAAAGTCTTGTCTCATCCCCCTGTCTTTTCCATTTTTGTATTGTCCCTCAGGATGAACATTTTGTATGTGAACATCCTCCCTTTTCCCCTCTGTCCTTAGATATGAGAATGGCAAAGTAAGGATTATGCTATTAAGCCTGGCAGACTTCTGAGATTGCATCTTTTCATCCATCATAGCTGCTGAGTTTGCTGCTTAGAAAATCCAAATTTAGACAAAGACTACTAAAAAGAAGAAGAGAAAAGTAATTCTAATTGCTTGCTGAAAGTGTTGCAGGCTTAGCTTAGGAGACAAGAAATCCCCATGGACAGACAGGCACCATGGCAATGCAACAGCCCTTCCCAGTTCAGATACATATACCCATCCTTGGTGGCAGGAGGGAAGAGGGATTTGGGGCCTGGTGTCTTTCAGCTGGGATTGCTGTGCAGCAGCTTCTGCTGCTGCCTTCTGGAAAGCAGAATGCCAGGGGATGAGGATTGGGGTAGCAGGTTGCTGAGTTGGACTCAACTTTAATTGGATTTTTAGCACTGCACAGACATTCAGGTCAAAGTGGGCTAAAATAATCTTAGCTATTTTTGCCCTAACTATTACTGAATGTGCGTTTCCTACCATTAGCAGTCATAGCACTGATAAGCCTGCTGGGAAAATGGATTTTTTTTTTAACAGTGCTTCTTTTTAATTAAACCTAATATCAACTCAGTCTCAGGTTTCCAAGTGAACATTTGAAAGTTGTCCAGGAAAGAATGTCTTGCCATAGAAAAGACAAAAAAAAGAATAAAGAAAGCAATATTTTCATTTCAAAATTTTCAATGGAAAACATATTTGCCAGGCATTTTAGCTTTTGTAGGTCACTCATCAGCCTCAGGTATGTACCCTATGTAGGCACATCACTGATGTGAATACAGATTCCTCTAATACGTGCATTTTCAACCAAGAAGTGTGTATTTGGTGCCTACTATTGTTAAAAAATTGCATTCTGGTAGCATCTACTGTTCCCCAGCACAGACCAAGACTCCACTGTACAATCATGAAACAGCTATAATTCTTTCCCCTAATAATGATTTTCACGTGGAGACCAACAGCAACTTCTCTTTCTATCTGGACCTCTGTAAAGCATTTGACACACACAACATCCTTCTGTGTAAATTAGAGAGATATGAATTTGATGGGTGGACTGTTCAGTGGATAAGGAATTAGTCGGATGGTCACATTCAGAGAGCAGTGGTCGACGGTTTGGTGGCCAGATGGAGATCCATGACAAGTGGTGTCCCTCAGGGGTTCATACTGGGACCAGTGTTGTTTAATATTTTCATTGATGATACAGACAGCAGGATTCAGTGCACCCTCAGCAAGTTTACAGATGACACCAAGCTGAGTGGGCCAGTTGTTATACCAGAAAGATGAGATGTCATCCAGAGGGCCCTGGGCAAGCTAGAGAAGTGGGCCTGTGCTGAGGAACTGCAGGTGCTACCAGAACTGGTCCAGAGGAGGGCCATGAAGATGATCAGAGGGCTGGAGCACCTCTGCTATAAGGACAGGCTTAGAAAGCTGGGAAGAGAAGGCTCTGGGGAGACCTTACAGTGACCTTCCAGTACCTGAAGGGGGCTACAGGAAGACTGGGGAGGACTTTTTACAAGGGCAAGTAGTGATAGGACGAGGGGTGATGGCTTTAATTTGGAAGGGGGAAGATTAGGATTGGACATTAAGAAGAAATACTTCGCAATCAGGGTCATGAGGCACTGGCACAGGTTGTGCAGGCAAATTGTGGATGTCACCTCCTTGAAAGTGTTCAAGGCCAGGTTGGATGGGACCTTGAGCAGCCTGGTCTGGTGGGAGGTGTCCCTGCCCATGGCAGGGGTGTTTCGAACTGGATGATTTTTAAGCTCCCTTCCAGCCAAAACTTTTCTATTGTTCTATGGTTCTATAATTTGATCTGTACAGTTTGATTCTATGCTCCAAGCAGCTACTTCGAAATCGTATTAGACCTCTGTGTACTGTCACAGTATAAGCAGTTTGTTTGTTTAGGATTCCCCACGGGTAGCGTACTGTCTGGTGGTGTGTGCTTATTTTCCAGCACATGCTGGTGCTACGGAACTGTCAGAGAGAAGCTCCTTCCTTTATAAATGTAGCAGTATCTTTGAAGTGGTTCATTGTGAGATGTTTTTCAGTAGAATTGTGTGTGATACTAACCACATGGAGAAAAATACACAGGAGTTGGAAGGAATTTTGGTTTAAATTCAATTAACTAAAGAGAAAGCTCCTCTAATGATAGATCAAGTCTTGTATTTCTACAGGGCCTAAACTCATATTGATGGTTAATGCTTTCTATTTATCTAAGGGAGAATCATGATAGACAAGGACTTTGAAGAGACTGGAGGTTTCATTGGCTTTAATTTTGGGTAGTTCATACAGCAATGCTATGTAGGGACCAGGCTTTACAGCTTGGAACATCTCATCTAGAAAATCTTGTCTCTTCAAAGCACTCCATCCAGACACGACAGGCTCTTAAATCACTGTCAGCTTTCTGCAGGACCTTTAGTGCTGCAATGTAGAGTTAAGCAGGAGAGATGTGTATGAAGCAAGCCCAAGCATTGTGCTGAACCAGAAGAGAGCCCTCTGTCCAGAGTGGTCTCCCTGCCATCTCAGATGTCAAAGACTGTCCACTATTTACCAACTTTCAATATGTGAAATTTCTCAGTTCCAAAGATAATGCAAATTTCCTCTGCTCAAATCTCAATTCTCCAAACTTTGTCCTTCAACAAAAGCTGATCCTAAAGAATGTGACTAGTACTGAGGTTTCAGAGATGATTTATAGTAATCTAGTGGGTACTGCTACTGGAGATTTTCCTTTTGTCCACATCCCTCTTGTCCTGGCCCTGGCTACACACTCCTTCCATCTTCTCATTTCAGCTCTCGCAGTCCTGCAGCCCTGTAGAATAACTGACAACCAAATCTGGCAGAAGCCTTTTTTTTTCTCCCCTTTCCCCCCACTCCCAGGGTTAGTTTTATAGCCTTTTCTGCTTACGGTTACGCTTATCTTGATGTAAAACTGTCCTTCTTCACCCTATAAAATATGCACACACTACAGTATGCAAAAAACCCCGTTACTTCAAGTTTGGTTAAGAAGCTGATGTGAGAACTTCCACAACCACCACCCCTCACCAAAGCCCTGTGTAAAGCGGTGCAGCATATGCACAGGGTGACTGAAGAGATGTGAGCAGAGTACTGAACAATTTGTCATGACCCGGGAATAATTAACCTAATCTGAAATACAACCAGTTATCCTTTGGTATTTAACGTTTCCTTACATATAATGAAACCGTAGATTCTCATTTAATTTTTAAATCAACATTTCTTGTAGGTGCTATTTTTTTGTTTTGTCATAGTTGCTTAACAGCAGGGAGCCAATGAAATCTTGCTTTTCGGAGCAGCTAGATTTTAAACACTGGAGCCTTAAAACCTGCACAATATTTTGCCACATATATCCTTGCCTAAAAGCACTGCCTGCCCATTCAGTTGCAGAACTGAGCATACACAGCCTGTTAATTGACATTTTCCTATTCTGATCTTGGTTGCAGCCTGCCAAACTTCTCACAAGAAAAAGGAGAATTAGCTTGTTTCGAGACTATAAAAAAAGTATGCTCTAGTTCTCTGAAGGCCAGAGGAAAATGCTTGTTGGCATTTGTAACCAGCAAACAAGACTACACAGCATGCCTGCACCATAACGTTGGAATGATGCTGAGGACTGGGGCTTAGCCCGGCCTTTGGCTGCAACACCTGCGGTGTGTGGCTGAGTCACCCGCTGCCCAAGGAGCTCAGATGGGAGCAGCATCAGCCCAGCCTGCTGATGCTTGACCTCCCAACAGCTGTTTCACAGGCCTTGTTTATGATGGGAAATTACACTGTGGTAGTCACCGGGAGTCCTGAGCAACATGTTCTAACATGATGTAATTTCCCAGTGTAAACCATCCCACTGGTGTCTCTTTCCAGTTGCAAGGCCAACAAACAATATTAACATTGGGTTCAGTTGCTAGAATTACAAAAGTACTTCTGTATGTGCAGAGACGCATCAACTTAATTATGACAGCTTTAAATCTATTCCATTAAGCCAGTGCACTTGTTCAGATTCAAGGCTGCAGCCTGCCTCTTTGGGTGCAGCTGCAATTCCCATCCTTCCCTCTGTTAGCACTACAGAGAATGTAAGCATCCCTATCCATCCAAGCAGGCAAATGCAAATCATTCTGGGTGACTTAAAACAGTTAAAATTGTTCACCTGAGCCAAAAACTGGGATTAGACTACAAAGTACTTCCACCTGCATCCCCACGAGCAAGTTGCAAGGATATAGAAAGTGGACACTTGCCAGCAGCATCTTTGCCATCAACACAGCTGGATCCTGAACAGGGTGTCTGTCCATGCTGAGGAGTGGGACGTTACAGTATGTACCTCCATGGCCGAGCAGGACAAGGGAGAGCAGGGATCTCAGCTGTGATATTTGCCTCTATAGTGTAGGCACTTACACAGCCACACAGATCTGAGTTACTCTACAATTTATGAGGCATACAGCAACAAATACTGACATTCACCTGTCTCTCTAGCCAACCAGGGTTACTTAATGATATTCGATAGGCAAAAGCAGATACTTCAAAATCACAAACTCTCAGCTTCACATATAATTCAACATTTACACATGACAAGAAATGCTCTGAGGACAGTGTAGGAAGGGACAGAGAAGCAGAGACAGAAGAGTACAGAAGGAAAGGAACACCAGAAATTACTTTAATGTACTCAGCATATTGCCACATGGAAGCACTTTGCAGGAGGAAACAAAGTTTTTTTAATAAGAACAATAATATTTTGCAGTTGACATGATGCAAAGGCTAAAGCAAGCACTGACTTCACCCCGTCAGCAGGGAGACCAAGGGATTAACCGATCTGTTTGGTCTCACTCATGACATTTTTTCTTACATATAAAACTCCATTGACTGCAACTGATTTACACCTGAGTAAATAAAAACAGAAGCTGTTATAATGTCTTATTCCTCAAAAGACAGAGGATAATCTATAGTGAGGACCCTGGAGGACATTTTTTCTCTTTCCTAGCTAACTGACAGAAGTCAGTATTTTCTGTCAGAACAATGTCGCAGTGATGTAGTAATAACCATTATTAGAACTGAGCCTTTTCATAAGCTCCTTCCAAGCTAGGTGGATTGCTGAACACATACTCAGCCCATAAGAGAATACTTTATCCTTCCTTTTCTTTTAACATTTGCAAGCAAAGGCACAACTGCCTAAAGTGCTGTATCTCCAGGGAGAGCACGGTCCTCAAATACAACAATGATCTCAGTTGAAGTATTTATAAAGCCTAAATCACATAGCATTTGATAGGCTTCACTTGTCTCCTACGCTTGGATTTCTCACATTTTGCAGCTAGGAGGGGCAATATAGTTGTGTTTATGGAGGAAACCCAGAAAACCTGGCCATAGACAAGGATGCTATGAGAAGAAAGTTTGGTGTTTGTTTGCAGTGCTGTCCTACCCACAACTGCAAGTAAATTGTATTCCCTCTGTATCGTAGAATCATAGCATTATAGAATTGTAAAATTACCTGGTTGGAAAAGCTCTTTGAGAACATTGTGTCCAACCATAACTGCCCACAACTAAACCATAACCTTGATAAACTCGTCTACCCATCATATATAACATAGAGGGATGGTGACTCCACCACCTCCCCTGGAAGCTGTTCCAGTGCCTGACCACCCTTTCAGTAAAGATTTTTTTCCTAAGGTCTAGTCTGAACCTCCCCTGGCGCAATTTGAGGCCATTTGCTCTCATCCTATCACCTGTTGTATGAATCCACAGAATGTCCATGTATGTCATATGAATCCACAGTGTCTCTTTGCCAGGGTACAAGCATCACTACAGCCTTGTGGTTGTTGCTTGCTGCCCTCAGCTCTACACCTGCAACATTTGCTGGCAGTGAGGAAAGCCCAGCTGTAGGTTGGGCACGTGTCCCCATTACCTGCCATGCTGGAGCACAGGACTATGGGAGGCTGGCAACAAAGACAGGAGCCACAGATGATGTTTCCCTCTCCAAAGGCACTTCAATACTTCAGAGCCGACAGCAATGATCTTCTTCAGCTGGTATCAGTAAGGGAGAAGGTAAATACAGAGTGAAAACCAGCCATCCTCAAAATCCTACGTGCTTGAATTACATTTAAACACCTCTGCATAGGAATGAATTTCCTCTGCAAATAATATCTGTTTTCAGACAGCAAATACTGTTTTAACAGTGTCACTTCTCACTGCACAACCACAATTCTTTTATTTCAGCCAGTCACGTTGTCATGAACCTGGGCCTCTCTAGATGACGGTTGATAGCCTTTACAATACTGATAATTTACTAAGAAATTTATTTACTGAGAAATTACTGAGAAGTAAAATATTGTCTCTATTTTGCAATTATAGCATAATCACAAGGACGAAAAAGTGCCATTTGTTGCAGAGTAGTTGGATTTGATACTCAGATTTTTTGGGTTTTGATGGAAGCGTTTATTTTAATAAATGGCCGTCCTTGGAAAAGCAGGTGTTACTTGCTGAGAGGCTGTAAGTGACATATAAATACTGAGATCTTTAGCTTGTTTGCAAAATTGCCACTACTTTCTTAAAGGCTACAAAGGAGACAGTAGCAACCCATGTATCTTCCTATGTAAAGCCATTGAGCTCCTCCAAATTTGTCTGTGTGCCTGCAGAGGCATCATTAAAACTGCATGATGCTGGAGGCTGCAGTACTCAGCAACAGCCTGCATGCTGAAGACAGAGAGCTGGCTCTGAATTAAAACAGTGAATTTGTATTTATTTTCTTTTATTGCGTACTAATTACATAAGAGGGAGAACGTTTGTCACTCGCTCAGTGTTTCCAGCACTGCACCATCTCTCCCTTTCTGTCTACGTAGTCTTCAGCCAGCTTGTGTAGGGTATCCATGGCTCTCTCCTACATCCACTTCACTCCCAGGGTCTCTGAAATGCCTAAATGCCTATGCCCTTTATGCAACAATTTTTTTTAAAAACTGCAGCAAATGCAGGGCCTAATTTCACAAAGAGGGGGAGGCAGAGGTCACCCACTCCACAGGGAGTTGTGGAAGGTGCAGGCAGCATGTTCTGCTCTGCAGGGAAAGCCTTCCATGTCACCCTCTGGTGAACTAACCCACCACGGTGATCAGGGGAGGCCCATTAGTGACAACCACTGTAAAGACCAACTTAGTCTTGCTCTGTGTAGGTAAGGATATGTCATTGTAAGCAAGCCTGAAGTATCATTAACACCACTAAAATGAAGCTTCATCTCTTCATCCTTGCAGGGCTGCAGAGCAGCAGAGGAGAGGGAGAGCACCAACCCCCCCCTCCTCGCTGCGCAGGCAGAGGGCAGGGAGATGCTTTCTCTCTCCAGGTACGTGCCTGTCCGGCAGCAACTCTTTCCAGATGCCCCCACCCATACTGCCTTCCACATCAGCATCCTCCTGGCCTGCTGTTCTCCTTTGACCCAATGCTGGGATCAGAGCTGAATGACCTGTCACAGAGCTGTCATTTGACAGATATTTTGTGGGTGGTGGCCATCGTGAATCCCCGCCAGGAAAAAAAAAAATCTCCCTCTGGTAACAAACCTTGCACACTCAGAGCCACAGGAAGGACTGGTCCCTCATCAGTTGATTCCTATCACTTTTTCTGGGACTTTTGGTATTCTCCATGATGAGACCTTACACATTTATACTTACTTACGGTTTTACATTTTTTCATTTCCTGCTGGTTTCTCACTAACAGCCTGCTTTGATTTAACTCCATGTGGCTGGGCAGGATATGACCAGCCAAGAAAATAGAGAGGCTCTTGATATTGATATACTAATATTTATGAAGAAAACACAAGGCATGTATTTTCCAAAATACACCTTAAATTATAGCAGTAGTGCAGTAAGGAAGAGTCCCAGCACCACGGGAGAACAAAGCCAGCCTGTTCCCCATTCCCTGTCTTTTAGGGAATGGAAATGTGAGAACAATTGTGATCTTTCATGTGAAAAGTTAAGGCTAAAGTCTTAGAGGAGAGCCCATTCATTACCTGACATTCTCATTGTCCTCAGGATTCATGATAATTGGACTGCAATTTTGAGTCCTTTCTGCTTCAAAAATTGCCTTCTTTTTAAAAAGAGACATTTCTGCGGGTTTTATTTTTTTGTCTTTATGTGATAGGTTTCTCCCTTCCTGGGAGTCGGACTTTGTACTTGCCTTTATTAAATTTCATCTTATTGCTTTCAGACCATTTCTTAAATTTATCGATGTCATTTTAGATTCTTCTCCTGGCCCCCAAAGAGCCTGCCAGCATGGTGTCATGTGTGAATTTCACGAGCACATTTGCACTTCCATCATTCGAGTCATTCATGAAAATATGGAACGGAACCAAGCCTTGGACAGATTTTTACGGAGCGTCATGCACGCAACTTCTTCTGTTTGTCAGCAAATTCTTAAGAACTACTTTTTAAATACCTTTTTAATTATATTTTCCAAGTAAAAATTCTTAATAAAACAGAGTTGCATGACATCTTCTTCCACCTTTTCTATATTATCCGTTTCTTTTCAAAGAGGGAAAGTAGATTACTTTGATGTGAACTGGTTTTGACAATTTCACGTTCCTGTTTCTTACCATATTTTTTCCCTCTAGATGCTCCTAAATAAATGCATTTATTTTAATAATTCTAAATCATTGCAAAGTTACCTAAGATATACACTTCCAGATTTTTCTCCATCCTTCACCCCTTTTAAAGGCAGATATTTTTATCTATCTTAACTCTGTGATATTGCCACAATTCAAAGTCAGTTGCTTCTGGTTGGAAATTGCTTTTTTTAATTTGTGGACTCCCCAAGTCTTATTAGATGCTTCTGCATGAAGCATCTATCCCACTGCAATAACCTTCATATATTCCCCCTCACTTTGTCCTAAGGCTCTGCCCCCTTGTCACTATTAAGTACATTTTGCATCTGTTCAAAACTGCTTATTTTCCAGCCTTTTTGGTATAATTCTACTTCAGCTGCATTCACAGAAACCTTTTTAGGTTGGCTGGATTTTTTTACAACTCTTACTGTTGGTAACAGCTCTGATTCCTCCAACGACCAGGTTCCAAGCATCATCACCAGCATTTTTCTTCCCAGTCTCCTCATTAGAAAAATGCAAACCTTTGGCTGGATCAGAGAACTGATCTGGTAGAAACAAAAGCATACTTTAGCAGAGCCTTTTCTTATTATTTTTCACTGATCTAGTTCAGAACAAAACTACACAAAACTGAGCCAGTGCCACAGTTGCAGCGGTAGCATAGCTGGAGGCAGGGAGCAGCACGAACCTCTTAAATCCTTTCCCTGTTGGGGTCAGGCTTTCACAGGTTGGTTCTGAAGGGGGGACCAACTTTCAGATCTGAAGTAAATGCCAGTGAAATATCATGCAGAGCAGAACATCTCAGGAATTTTTGCTTCAATTATTTTTCCCCACAAAAACAATGGGGCAATGGCCAGAATTTTTCTATTTTAATGTTTTTATAAATAATTGAAATAAGATAGTTCAAGGTAGTTTGCTTCAAAGACAGCTTTTTTCAATTGTAAGTTAATTTATAATTTTAAAAATATGGTGTCAACATCAGAGCTATTTCTAGATTGTTACCCAGGCTGTGCAGATTAAGAGGATTCTGTGGATTAATGGCTGCTCCCTGAAAAAAAAAAAACGAAGCATAGTGCCTTTAGGATGGAATTTCCATCTTCTTCCTTTCTCAAACACTAAATGCATATCCATTTTTGCGGAGGAAGTGTAGGACAGGCAGGAGTGATTGCTGCAGGCCACGAAATGAGCCAGGGTGAGCTGGGTCAGAATTCAGGAGCTAAACCTGACTTCTCTGGGCTGCACCCTGATGAACTGGAAAACCTTCTATTCTTCAGCAATTTTAAGATGAACAGTAATAAAAGCTTTGACTTCAGGCAAGGCTGCCTGAACTTGACATGGCAAAGAAGTGGGCTCAAGCAGAATTGATCAGCTGAAGGGGCTGAACAGTAGACCAGTGATTTAGCCTTGTGAAAAGTGAATTATAAAACCACAACGTAGTTATTCTGGTTAACAGCATGCTAGACAGGGATAGTAAAGCTTTGCATATGTACCAAGTAACATCAGATAGTTCAGTGAACTCCTGAGATGTGTGCCAAAGAAGTAATGGCAGGCTCTGACCCTGCTGGAATGCAATGACTTTTAAGAAGTATAAAAGTCAAACGAGTTGTTGGTAGTGAAGATATCTTCCCAAGATGTAGTCATGGAAAATTCCTTTCAAGAGCTGGTGTTTAGACCTCAGAAAATGCACAGCAAATTGCATTGTGATTTATTTGTCAGTGTCTTTATAGGTTGGGCGTTACTTTACCCCACAGCTGGAGTCAATTTTTAATATTTAAAAGTGGAAAGAAAGCAAACCCTAAACATATACAGATCTGTCTGTTTTAGATTGTACTTTTCCCAAACATTACTGTTTAGAATTGAACCCTGAATAGATTTCTGCAGAGGCCAGCTGGAAACACAATTAAAATATCTGGGACTGGGTAGACTATATAGAAAGACCTCCTAAACTGCAGTTAGTTGGTCTGGTGTTCATAGTCAGTCCAGAAATAAATCTAATCTTTCTCTTCTACTGATAAAGGATGCAAGGTTCCATCTTCTTTTTTTTTTTCTACCTCCACCTCTTTCTTTCTCTTTCTGTCTTTTTCCTTTCCTGTTTTTCTCTTTCTTTCTGTCTTTCTCTCACCCTTCCATAGCAAAGCGCTGTACTGAGTAGGTGTGGTACAGTGCATTCTTTAAATACAGTAGTTGCTGGTTACCATGAGAGCCTGCTGAAGAAACAGATAAATAGAGTGAGGTGGCAATAATGATTTGCATCACTCTTGAATCACACATATTCGGAGCAATTAATGGAGAAACAGACGACAAAGAAATTTTCCGGTGCCCCTCAGCTTTTGCTTGGGTAGCCAGTAAAGGCTAACACAATAACAACTGGAGTCAGAAAAAAAATCTTATTTCAAAGCTCCTACAGTACCTACACTAGAAAATTCAGTCTCCTGGGGTTCATGCTCAAAGCTGTGCCTGGTTTGCTGCAGCATGAAATGAACTGACAGGCCAGTGCTTAAAGCACAGCTCCAAGGTCCAGGATTTGGGCATTTTACTGCCTGCTCTGCTGACTATGTACCAGGTAATTTCAAAGCTTAGGCACAAAGGTGAGTTACTGTCATATATCAGATGATCATGCAACAATTAAGCCACGGTAACTGTCTGTACATGTGTTTATAAACCTCTAAGTCTGCCACTAAAGGCTAGGTAACAACTTGATCCGCAGAGAAAGGCAGCTAAGTTGAGTCTGCCACGGCCTGAAAGCAGAAAAACAGACTCAGCCCTGCTCATGCACAGTGAGCTGCTAAGCCCTTGTTAACAGCTCCTGTGTCTAAGTGCTGAGAAAAATCACTTTGCTTCTTCATATCTCAAATACAAACTGCAATGGCACTGCCTGACTTACAAATGTGATGTTGCCAACAGTTAAGGTCTCAGAGATTCCCAGACAGAAGGGAGCAATGGAAATGCTTTAGCTGCTTTATTAATCCTGTGGATCCACCATACAAAGAAACAAATATTGCTAAACCTAATCCCAAGCTTCCTCCTTTTTTCAGGGAGAGGTACCTGTGGAAGAGTTGTGCCAACTGCCAGAAGCTTTCAGCTGCCCAGAGCCTCTCTGTGCTAAAGTAGAGTAACACAGAAACAAGACCATCTTTGCATGGCATATCGGACTTCATGCACAATTTGAGTCTCCACTTTGCTAATGAGTGGCCCTGGCACCCCTGCAGGGAGCCATGGATATGTTTACCAACAAAAGGGCTCTGTAATAGGCAACATATGGAGATAGGAAAAACAACTCTAATTGGGAAAGGCACAATCCCATTTGGTAACATTGTTGTACCTCTTAATTACTATTTTATTTATTCTCTCTTCCCTACTGAGTCACGGTGGATGTCAAAAGCCAGGACCACCAAGCAAAGCTGGCTCCTTCCCAGAAATATGCCTTGCCTGAGTGGATTCGCTCTGTGAAGGATTGCAGGGAGGTGTTCTCCTTCAAAGATTTTTATATGATTGGAAGGGTTGTTGTGAGATAGGCAAAGAATGCTTCCAGCTGAGCAAGGCTTTAGCTTCCTGCCTGTCTAGTACAGAGCAAGAAACTTTTTGGCTGTCTTTTTGGAGCTGTTGTCTGCAGACCACAACGTTCTTGGTTCAAACTTCAGCTGTGAAAATGTGCACAAAAGGAGCGTTTATTCAGCAGATGGGGGACATCTCTGTTTGAGGAAGGCAGCTATCGCAGTATCTGGCCAGCAGCTGGCAGTCCTGGCAGATAATGTACTTTTTAAAAATATCGACTCTTGTGGCTTGTCGTCCCCATCATGAATTTTCACATTGCTTCTTTGAAGATTAAGACAACTACAAAAGGTTTCTATTACAAACCTTTCAGGATCAGAAAGGATCCTTAAGCATCTCCTTGCTCTTAAGGGCATCTAGTCTGAACCAGTCAGGTTCCATCGTGATGGGATTTGTTTATCTTTCAGAAATCTGTCGGAGGTGAAAAAGGTAATACAGATTGCTGTGGTGGCTAATAGGAAACACTAATGAGGAGGTTTCATAGCTTCATAACTTAGACACTATGCACATTTTCTGAAAAGAAGCATCTTACTAGCTCTAGAGGCTAGAGTCATAGGAAACATGGCAAGGACTTCTCCCCAAAAAAATGTACTTCATGGGAAAATCTTTTGTTTCTGCTCTTTCAATTCTTTTGTTTTAAAGATCTCTTGCTCATTTAAGCTTTCACCAAATTAAATAAGTACAACTCTGCCTGGATTCTGGACAGGATATGCAAAACCAGGGCCCCTCTCTTTGGGTCTGTGACACTGGCCCAGCCCAGCCAGGCGGGTCTGCTGTAGGCTCTTGGCAGTTGGGACCTCTTCTCATAGGCAAGGTATCCCCAGCATCAGGGTCTCTGGCAGCCAGCCCTGGTTTGCAGGACTGGGGGAGGGATACTAGGCAGCACAATCTGAGTCTGGAGACCCAACAAATACAAAAACTGAGAAGCTTGCAAACTCTGGCTCTGACTGGATCTTGTCTCCCTGAATCAGGGCAGGAATGCTGACATCCTGCAGAGCCTCAGGTGGAGCTGCCTGATTCCCATCTGCAGAGCCAAGTCCTGGGAAGACTGAGACAAGCCGCAGCTTCTCTGTCTGCAGGACGAGATAGGAGGGTGGGACTGCTGCAGCTTCTGAACGTAAGTAGGAAAGACAGGAAAAAGGTTTTCAGGCCAATTTGGCCCAAGCCAGCATTTTACAATTTTTTCTCAGATCAGACTCTCTTGTTTTGGACCACCTCTAGTGACACAACAAAACTCACATGTTAAAATGACTCCTAGTACTAAAATGAGAAATCTAGTCCAAACTAAAGAGGCCAGCTAAGAAGACCATCCCTTTCCCTGACATATATGTAGTCATACTATACACTGTATTATCAATGAGCTGGACGAAGGGATTGAACGCACCCTTAGCAAATTTGCAGATGGCACTAAGCTGGTTATTGTCTGCAGCGTTATGTTTCTGAGACACGTGGTTTTTTCCCTAAAGGAGCTAAAGGAGACAGGTAGTGTTGAACTGCTTGAAGGAAGGGATGCTCTGCAGAGGGATCTGGGCAGGCTGAGTTGATGGGCTGAGACCAACGGGATGAGGTTCAACAAACCAAGTGCTGAGACCTGCACTTGGGACACAACAACCCCATGCAGCGTTACAGACTTGGGAAAGACTGGCTGGAGAGCTGCCTGGCAGAGGACGACCTAGGGTGTTGGTTGACAGCTGGCTGAATATGATCCAGCAGTGTGCCCAGGTGGCCAAGAAGGCCAATAGCATCTTGGCCTGTATCAGTACAAATGATTCAACAGCATGCAGGAAGAGAGCAATTCCAACAGCAGCAGTGAAATCAGCCTTCCTATTCCTGGCAAAATATGACTGACAAGCTGCACATCACGGTGCTATCACTGGGTATAAAGGGAAGAGCATTAACCTTCAGAAAAAAATCCTTCTGTTTTTTTGGTGTCAGGTTTTATAGCAGAAATAGCAGACATGTCCAAAGGATCTTGACAACACTTTAATATTCCCTTTCAACAGTTTGTTTTTAAGTATGCCCAAACAAACTGTTGTCCATCTCTCTCAGTTGTCAGGAAAGGTACTATAGTGCTATAGCTTTTAAATTCCTGGGTGAAATCTTGGCTGCACTTAGTCATTGAGGTATTTGCTATTTACTTCAACAGGATGAGAACTGCACAGCTCTTATTTCCCTGAAACCACAGAGAGAGACTATTTGCAAAGCTGACTGCAGAAGGCTTTCACAGAGCCTTTTCATGGGATTTTGAGATTGCTGCCCCAGGAGAGGGATTATTCATGGTTTCTTGTTTGGTAAATTTGTGCTGCTTTTAAATTCTTCTTTCAGATACATAGGAGCGAACTCCAAAGGGTGAAGTGCGACCATGTATCCCAGGGCAGAAATCACTTCTTTTGGTAAAAAAATTACACAGGTTGTGTTTGAGCTGGATTTGTGTTTGTGAGCATCTTGGTCCAGGTACACTCCCAAGATGTGTCTTCCCTTCCATAAGTTGGGAAAGAGATGCCTACTAATAACTATCCTCTTATGCCCCAGAAATACATCCAGAAATGGGGTCTAGGCTGAACCCAATGTGTCCAGTCAGATACCTGGTGAGAATATTCAGTAACTGTTTCTGAGTGATACCAAATAACCTGTCTACTACTGCATAAAATGACTGGTGATGCTCCATTTCAATTCTTTATTTTGTCTCAATCTATGGGGCACCTGTATTCTAGGAGAACCTCTTGTGAATGTAAATGTGACCTGCAAAGCCTTGAAAAGTGAAAGCTCCACTTTTCTGCACAGTGCTATATATGTTGAATTTATTTTCTGGGCTAAATTGTCATTTATTGATTGCCATGACAATAGCACCCAGCTTATATATAACATGTTCCAACAATGCATCTCAAAATGTTTCACAAAGCAACACAAATGCCTTCTATTTCAATATGTCTCTGAAATTTCCATATTATCAATTTAGTTTGTTGCTTCATACAATTTGATACAATTCAGGAGGAAAAGGAGAAGAGAGAGGCCTTCACTGGCTGCTGTTATCCAAAACAACATCACTGGTATGACATACAGATGAAGAATCTGGAAGAAACAGTAGATGCAAACAGGTCAGTGAAGAGGGACCCAGCAGATATGTGGACCTAGCCCCACACTGACATACACCTGCAAAGAAATTGGTCTTGCCTTTGAGTAGGTGTAGGAAAACCAGTAGTCTAAATTTCGCTTTATCTCCTTATGGCAGTGGGGAAGCATCAGGGAGTGATTCATAGGACCTAAATAAGGCAGTAAGCAGGCAGTTGCCTGGAGCTAGTCACCAAGAACATCAGACACAGAAACGCAAATGGAATTTAGCCCCAGTGGTCTAATATAAAAGATCTGCCAGTGACCAACTAGCTGCTTGGGTGGTTATTCTGATGGTAGTTTGTGGTTTGGGTTATTACTTTCAAGAAAAGAATGAGGATAATAAAGACTTCTGACTCTAAATTAATCTTGTGAGGCTCATAAAAGTTATATTCTGTACCAGCTTTGTTTTAGGCACAATCCAGCAGCTTTTATTTGCCTCAATGTCCTTGGCTTCTGAAATATGCACAGTACGTGAAGACACCAGATTCTAGAAGAAACACGAGGATGAAGTTCACATTTATTCTGCATTAAAACACCCAGTGTTGAATGTCACAGGCCTGTCAGGAGAAGGTTTCTTGCAAATTAATCACCTCAAATAGAACAGGATCAACATTTTACTTTGAATTTGGAGTGAGACACTGTATTTTCAAAAAAATAACTACACTCACATGACTAGCAAATAGGTCTGAACAAAATGAGCGTTTTTAGATAAATTATGCTCTTCTGCCAGCTATTGTGGAACTCTGAAAACCTACGCATGCTTGTAAATAGATCATACTTACATGGAAGGAGATCTCTAAATGCACTGTGACTCATACATCTTAAATGTACAAGGATGGATTGTACACTGCACAGTACTGGAGTTTCTTTAACAGACTCATGGTCTGTAGTATTACAAGGAGACATTGGTAAGAGCACTGGAAAAGAATGGCTGTTTACCTGATGGGTTTTAAGGAATAAAGATTCTATAGTTATTTTATTTTCCTTCTTAGTAAGTACTGATAAGTGTAATAATTATCAACAAGACATAAAATTTTGGAAGGTCTCATTTCACTCAATAAGGAAGGAAAACATATGATCATCTTTAAGATATTATACTGCAGGCTTGTGAATCTACTCACTAGTGTAATATAGGACAGCTTTTCTTCTCTTGATTCTGTATAGTTATGAATACTTAAAAACGAATTGCTTACAGGCTTAAAGTTAAGTGCATGCTAAGTGCTTTGCTGGACTGCTGCTTTTCTTAAGTGTTTTGCTGCACTCTCAGCAGACTGTGGACTCAAATCCTCATCTCTCTTCCCTGTGGTTTTGGCATTTAATCTCATAATCTATGTCTATATAGCTCTGAAGGATGATGGACTCAGCAGCCTGTACATCTCCAAGTCACTTGGCTGCCATGACGACCACTGGTCAGTTGTTTCTGCAAGGCTGCCTGTTGGCAGGTCATCATGTGACTGTATTTGGACACGAATTCCCACGTCCCGTGGAGCATGTGTGTTGGCTGCACCTCTGATAGCGCCAAAGGGTATCGGAATAAGGGTGACTGGTGCAGATCCTCTTGATGGTGGTCCTGAGACTGCTGTTACAAGACAGTGGAGATGTAGTGCAAGACATGCAGATCTTGATTAGAAGCTTGTTTGAGCAGGGGGTCAGGAATCTATCCATGGCCTTCTGAGCATTTAGCGCCTCAAATGAGCTCCATTTTTCAAAAAAAAAGATTTAAAGATGGTGCTGACAAGATTTATACATTTTTCACATTATTCCACAGTAATAAATATCCTTTTTTCAGAACTGAAAAATGAAATTTTTGGAACATGAATCTCTGGCAGATTTGGTAAGGAAGTTGCCTGGAGCACTGAGTTTGGCTGATGCGTGTACTTGGAGGCTTGTGAGCCAGGATGGGGCAGCGTCAGCAAATGCTACAGAAAAAAAAAACAAAGAACACAGCTTTGCGCACATCACCCTGGGAAGCCTGCTTTCAACCCCATCGATCGATCAGTACATGCTTGAATGCTTCCTTTAACTGGAGTTCTGGAACAACACAAACAATTCACTGTGAGAGAGGAAAAGAACTCCAGAGACTTTTGCAGCTTGAAGCGCTAACTTCATTAGTTGCTTCCAACCAAGCTAGCAAAGCCATAGCAATGCACAGACATCTGTGCAGGAGCAGCTCACATCACTGAATGCATTTAGGAAAGGTGGGTCAAGTCTACTTGGAAGGCCAGTAATAATCACTAGGCAAGTCAGTCATTGCCAATTATTCACTGTGCTGTAATTCAGAACATGGTCTTTATGTTACAGATTGCATGATCTTGGCCCCCGTTCAGAAAGACTAAGAAACACAAGGCTCAGGCTCTGCACAGGGTTTCATTATGTGAAGGACACCTACTTTCATTGGAAGAGACTCGCCAGCAGCAACTGTCAAATTTTGGCCCCATCATTTTTTTCTGTGAAAGGAAAATTTTAAATCTATTCTTTGACTTGGAAAACAACTCAGTATGAGTTTGTGATTCATCTTGCCGTTTGAGGAGACAAATCAATGAATCTTAGTAATACATTAGTCCAATAAGCTCTTTCCTCCTATTTATCAAAAAAAAAAAAAGATGCTGTGTAAAGAGTTGAAACATGCTGTCTGCTTGTTGAGGTGGTGCCTGTGTTTCTTAAGTTATGAGGTGCATACATTATGAGCCTGGAGGGATGCAGAATTTTTGCTGTATTTCGATGCCTTCCACTGGCTTTGCCATTGAGATGTTTGCTGACAGCCTAAAAGGGCGGAGGCACCTCTACAGTTCTCTCTGGGGGCTTTTAAGGTTTATTTTGCACTTATGTTGTATTCCAGGCTCACAGCTGTCTACTGTCCTTTTGATATTATTACTGACCATGAGTTCACTTCCTTAACCAAACTGGCTGAGACCTGTATGTAGCCATCCCTTATCCTTGCCACAATTCATTCCTGCAGAGGTCCCACAGCTGGTGTCCTGAGCAGAAAAGGGGGTACACTCATCCAGCAGCCCCACTTTCACCTTTTCAAGCATCCTTCCCGTTCCAGCAGGACCATGCAGTCCAGGGGCTGTGGAGATGGACACTAGCAGCATAGCAACGTGCCTGAGAGGCTGGCAGGACCACCTCCCATTACTACAGAGGGACCCAGTACAGGTATTAGATATGGATCAAGCAACTCCAGTTGCCCTCAAGCCAGACCTGCCACACACAGGCCAACACTGGTGGAGGGGTCTGGTGCCCTCTGCTCAAGCTCATCTTGTAGAAGCAGCTCCACAGAGTCAGGCAAGACTGCAAGAAGCAAGAAAAGCTCCAAGAGACTCTGTAACCCCAGCCTGCCCCTTCATCAGACTTTTCCCACTCTTTTCAAGCCCCAAGATCTCACATGGGCCCCCAGCAGACCTCATATGCATGAGGGCCAGTGCAAGGAGAAGCCAGGTTTGGCTGGATTTGGCTCCTGCCAGCACCATAGCTGAAGCAGCCGCACACTATCCTGCATCCAGCTGGTGTGGAGCTGTTCCCCAAGTGTCCATAAACACAATTACTAGCTTAAAATCAGTGTACAAACACAGCCAAACTACTCTTTTACCTGGGCTGGTGGGAATGCCCATGGCAATGTAGCTCACTAACTCAGGTTCCCCTATTGCTTTACATTTGGTTTCTTGCCAGACCATCTGAATTGCCCAAAGCCAAACACTCAGGAGATATGTCTCACAAAGCAGAAGTCATGAGATCAGTTTAAGTAGGAGATTTTTAGCAGATCAGTCAATCCCTTCACTGGTTTGGGTTTTTGGTGGGTTTTTTTTGGTTTGTCTTCTAAGGCATTAGAATGTGTGTGCATCAAGTGAGTTTTTTCTCTGCTGTCCTTCCTTTTTCAAATAAAAACTAAGATTCTCACTCAATTAATTCTCTCTGCAGCTCTAAGGGGGGAAAAAACCCCAAACAAAACAAAGACAAAAAGAAAAAGACCCCAAACCAGAAATATTGAGTCTTCTGTTAAAATCAGCATTGACAGCACAATCTCTTATTTTGAGTTTTTCCTTGGCAAAGAGTAACTTTGCCACTAGCCCAGAATATGAAGCAACGCATAGTTTACTCACAGAATCACAGTCTGGTCACCAACCGCCCCTTATTCTAGGCATATATTACATTAGTAGATAACTTCTCTTGGCAAGCTGTTTGTCATATGCATGAGGAAAACAAACCTTCACTTCATGGGTGCACAACTCATTTGAACAGATAAACCATTAAGATGTATTGACACCAGGTCAATTCCTCTTGCAACCCCTAAAAGCCTCTCCCACGGCCCTCACATCAAATTTCCCAGTTGAAGAAAAGTTCTCAGCACCAGATTCCTTCTGCACAAAGTTGAACTCTCAGAAGAGGTACTGCATTGTTTTATAAGGATATAAATAGCCTGTATTGTCATCGTGAGGGTATCTCATCCTCTATAGAAGACTGCATTCAATGCTGATTAACCATGAGCATGAGCACTTTTGAACTTTCCATGGAAGGGGAATATTTTGAATTCCTCAGACTTTGCTAAGAGGAAGATAAAAGATCATGGTGTAAAATATCCGTGTTTTAATGGCAATCATTTTATGTTCAGGCTCAGGACTTACATGCAATAATTGAGTCAGTTTCATTTCTGCTTATAGCTTATTTCTGCTCAATTTCCTCTCTTGCCTTTCCCACAATAACTCAGCTGCGGATTCTACAGAAAAACAGTTAAATCGGAGTTAAAAATTTCTTCACTAAAAATACACTCAAGGTTCATACAATCCCATTTATTGGTCCTATTTTCAAAAAGTTTCGCCTGTGACCTAACTGAAACAAGTTACAGCACTCCAAGCTTTTGATGATTTGGATTTTCACAAATATTGCTTACTGTCTGTTTCTAACTCGCATGCATGTTCCTGATCTGTGACAACCGGCTGGTTTATTTTTTATATCATTGCTGCACATGAGCAATAAAGGGTGACACTTCTTCAGAAACCCACAAACTAAAAATAAGCTTCTTTAGTTACAAAGGAAAAGAACAGAGCCCTGCCATCAAGGCAAAAATCATCAAATCTGGGGAAACTGCAAAGGGCAGACAAGGGTCTTCACATGATTTGCAGCTGACAAACATAATTTTTTTTTTACCACTGAAAAGTTTGTTGCAATTGCCAGGTACATGGTACACAGCAAATTCCAACTCCATGCTCTGAAGTCAACCTAAAGCTGGTTTATGTAACCCAATGCAGTTTTTCCAATTGAGGAGAAACATTCTGGAAGGATGGAGAAGGTCACCAAATGGACACATGTGGGGTACTATAGTGTGTCTAAGGCTCCTGGGTGCCTAGGGGTGGAGAGGGCATTTCACGTCAGAAAATCATAATAGACTTTCACAAAAGGCAACCACAGATGAGATAATACCATCGCAGGGCTAAAAAGGCACTTGGAAGACAACATTAGGCCAGCCTAAAACCCTATTTTCCTTCCTCTTCTTAAAATGAAGTTAATGTAAATACAATACTCCTCCCCAGTAGCACAATCTCTCCAACCTGCTGAAGTTGAGATGAGCAGCAGGAGCATGGTAGTGGATGCAGCTGCTCTTAGACAGGCTCTGGAGGGAGAAGCCAACCCTTCAGCAGTCTTTGGGGACTGCTGGTGGTCATGAGCTCATGGCTGGGACCACACTACTGAGTACACACTGAGCGGTTATTCTCTCTACAAAGTGTAACACTTCAGATTTCCAGGTCTGATCAGGGTTTATTCAGCAAGTTCACCACTATATATTCCACACCACATTCCAACAACCTTAATTTTTAATTACGTCTTCAGCTAGTAAACACAATCTCAATAAATATGTTTCCACCTTGGCAAGGTACTAGATCTAGTGTTACACTTTGCTCTGATGATAGCGCTAGAAAATACCGATAAAGCGAATACTAATCTGATGAGGAACCAACATATCTTAGTGACAGTCATTATCGAATCAGATTCGCTTAGTTAAAGTTCTGTCAGGCCATGTGCTGAGCCTGGCACTGTTTGAAATCTTCACCGGTGATCTGGAAGCATAAAATCTTTGCTAATAAGGTATTTGGTAACAGAAATGTAGATAAATGTGCAGGCCAGACAGTTATGCAAGAGTGAGACTGTGCTCATTCTATCTAAATATCCTTTAACAGAATCGTAGAATCACAGAACGGTTTGGGTTGGAAGGGACCTTAAAGGCCATCCAATTCCAATCCCCCTGCCATGGGCAGGGACACCTCTCACCAGACCAGGCTGCTCAAGGCCCCATGCAACCTGGCCTTGAACACTTCCAAGGAGGGGGCATCCACAAGCTTCCCTGGGCAACCCGTGCCAGTGTCTTAT
This sequence comes from Dromococcyx pavoninus, assembly GCA_033558185.1. NCBI lineage: Eukaryota > Metazoa > Chordata > Aves > Cuculiformes > Neomorphidae > Dromococcyx > Dromococcyx pavoninus. Next base: position 1,017,673 of record JAUMJL010001251.1, on the reverse strand, counting down.
GACCCTCATCACGAAGAATTTCTCCCTAACGTCTAATATAAATCTTTCCCCTTCCAATTTAAATGATTCCCTCTCATCCTATCACTACTTGTCCTTATAAAAAGTCCCTCCCCAGCTTTCCTGTAGCCCGCTTCAGGTACTGGAAGGCCACTGTAAGGTCTCCCTGGACCTTCTCTTCTCCAGGCTGAACAAGCCCAACTCTCTCAGCCTGTCCTCGTAGCAGAGGTGCTCCAGCCCTCTGGTCATCTGCGTAGTCCTCTTCTGGACCCATTACAATAGTTCCATATCCTTTTTACGTTTGGGATTCCAGAACTGAACACAATACTCCAGGTGGGGTCTCATGAGAGTGAAAAAGACATGGAGAATCACCTCCCTTGCCCTCCTGGCCATGCTTTTTTTGATGCAGCCCAGGACATGATTGGTCTTCTGGGCTGCGAGTGCACATTGCCGGCTTGTGTCAAGATTCTCATCTGTCAACACCCTCAAGTCCTTTTCCACAAGGCTACTTCTAATCACATCGTCCCCTATCCTGTATTGATACCGGGGGGTTGCCCCGACTCAGGAGTAGGACCTTGCACTTGGCCTTGTTGAACCTCATGAAGGTCACACGGGCCAACTTCTCCCGTTTGTCCAGGTCTCTCTGGATGGCATCCTATCCTTCTGATATGATAACTGTCCCACTCATCTTGGTGTCATCAAATAGAGGTAAATTCTACATTATATACTGCTGAAACAGGAATGGAGACCAAATCTTTGCAGAGAGGATGGATTCTAGCATGGGTCAAATGACTCCAGAAATTCCCAGTGCAATATTGTAGAGGAATTGATGGTGAGCAAAAGCAACTGAAGCCTGCCACCAAGTATGGGCACCAAAACCACAGTATTGTGTATCATCAGCATTCTCTTTCTCAAGATTTTTAGAAGGTCTCTGTGAAACTGAAAAAGATGCAAAGAGACACATTAGAGGGCCAGAGAAAATGCCTGATATTGGGAAACTTAAAGAGAATAACCTGGTTTAAAAAAGAGAAGACAAAGAACTAATTTACACGCATATTAATGGAAGAAAATACCCAGTTTGAAGGTGTACTTTATTTTCATAGAGAAAAGCATAACAAGAACCATGGGTGAGAACTGAAGTCAAATTAATTCACACTGGAAATAAAGCACAGATCCTTAGCAGTGAGAACAAGTAACCACTGGGAATAAACACTGAAAGGGATGGATTTTCCAAACGAACAAAACCAAACCAACAACAAGTTGTTGGACTCAGAAGCAATGGGAAGTAATTGAAAAGCTGGAAAGATATAGAAGGTGATTGGGCTCAGCTGACAGTCCCCTCTGGGCCTAAAAATTCCCTGCTTCTATGACCTGCACTGCTAAAAAGATTGCCTCAACTCCTAACAAGTGTAACAGCAAAATAAATGTTCTTGGAATGAGTAACTAAATTTTGATTGGCTGGTGATATATATCACTTCATGAAATCTAAAACGAGGTGACAAATACCATCATAAACATCACTGATAGAAATAGTTCAGATATTTGCTGTAAGTCTCTGTTGTAATATTTCTTTGTTTGTATATTTGCTGAAGGTTTTCTTGGCCTGCAGACGTGATTATGTGCCTTATTGTATGGATGGGAAGAAAGAGTTCTTTTCATGTAGATGATGAAGACCATATTGATAGTAGTAGTCAATTTGTTAGAGAAGCGGGTTCCAAATGCATACCATTTAGTTGCCTGGGGATTATAGTCAGTTGCAATTTTTCTGCTAATTTAAGTTACTGTAGAAATAAATATATTTCCATGTTGATTTTATTTCAAGAGCAATAAGATTGCATGTCTAGTGCACAGTTTTATTTGACAGAGAAACTTGCATCTGTACTATATCACTGACAGCTAAAGCATTTGCCTGCAGAATACTACGGAAAGGTCATGATTACCGAGAGAAACATAAATGTGTATGCACTTACTAACTTATTTGACTTGGAATCTTACAGCTAGATATAGCTGAACAGAGTGTTACAATAGGTAGGAATATTTCTCATAGAGCAGTGAAATCAATTTGTAATTTTTAAAGAAAACCGTGAAAGTGTAGGCGATCTACTCTTCGTGTCTTCAATTGGCTTGTTGGTCTACATTATTTTAGGCAGCAGCTGCCTATTACGAGATTTGTGAAGGTCCTGCTGATTTTGAGAAAGCAAGTCTCATCAACAGATTGAATAATAATACTGTGTTCAAGACTTTGCTTCCCACTGTTGTGGTTTGAGCCCAGCCGGCAACTAAGCACCACGCAGTTGCTTGATTACACCCCCCCCCATCCTCAGTAGGATGGGGAGGAGAATGAAAAATAAAACCTCAAACTCGTGGGTTGAGATAAAGACTGTTTAATTGAACAGCAAAGGGAGAGAGTATAATAATAATAATAATAGAATATACAAAACAAGTGATACACACTACAATTGATCACCCCCCACTGACCGATGCCCAGCCCATCCTTGAGCAGCAATTGCAGCCTCCCTGTTCAGCTCCCTCCAGTTTACATGCAAAGCAGGACATCATATAGTATGGAATATCCCTTTGACTGGTTTGATCAACTGCCCTGGCTTTACTCTCTCCCAGTTTAAATTACTCAGAAAAAGAACATGGTCTTGTTTGTAGGTATCTCGTACATGGCTATTCCCTTGGTGGATGATAACAAATACTTTCGCAGACAATGTACTTCATCAGAAAATGTAGCAGTAATTGTACTGAAGAACTCCAGCTCCAGAGAGGGGAGAAGTTCACCTCCCTTGGTAAAACTCAGTATGCCTCTGAAATCATCCAAGCTCTCAGCTCTAACTGTCTTTCTCTCCCCCACGTCACAAAAACAGCCTTTGAGTTCAAAATGATCGCATATTCATCTTACATAAAATGCACAGGTTCCCAGAGAAGCTTGTGTCCTATTTGCTGAAGTGTTTACAGAAAAAATTTTGGGCTTGTGCTACTGTCTTAGAACTAATACATTGGTTGGCAGTGATGAAAACCATAATGTTAGAAATAATAATGGGAATAACTTTTTTACTGATGGACCATCAAAAATAAGACTACAAAATAAATCACTGTTTCAATAGTAGGCCAGAATTCTAGGTGTTACGTCTATATTGCCTGCAAAGCCTGGACCTAACGCTGTGTTTGAGGCCCAAGTCACCTACCATGTAGACAGGTTGTGCAGATGCCCATTCTCAGGTATAAGTTTTACATGATCAATGGAGAGCATTTGAACTTATGCCTTTGCACCTGTGGATGGCACAGGTACATGAATGGTTGAACCAAGTCCACTACTACATTTACCCCACGAGTCCCTGCAGTGGCATCCCTTGTCAGGCAGGACTGCTGCAGAGGGTTTTTTTACACAGATTTCACATCATGTACATTGGACTCTTGCTGGTAAATCCCTGCCACGATCACTGGGGTTGCAGCAGGGACTGAAGGTCTGCGAGGAACTTTTCTCAGCTCTGCAGGGAGAATTAGAGGAAAATCCTGATCTGTGCTTTTCTGCCCAGCTTGCCAGCTCCCTGATAGCTCCCAGGTAAGCCTAAAATGGCCTGTACTGACCCGTGAAGGCTGAAATCACACATTTTCCTTATGTTGGGGTTAGAGAGTGAAGAGGACAAGCCGTGGTCAAATACCTCAGTCTTCATGTATTTGCTTTATACTTTTTGGGTCTCCCTCCCTGCATATGTACAGAGATGGCAGAGCATTTCTCTTTATACCTGCTGCAGTAGGTGCTGGACTGTCCCAGGTCCAGTCCTCACCCCAGTCTTTGGCTTACAGGACTCCTAGCTCCAGGCTGGCTTTGTGAATAACGAGTTTCTGTGCAACTCACTTCTCTCCTTTGCTAGCCTGCCTGAGCTTCTGGTGTTAGGTCCCTTCAGATCCACCTGCTCCCACTCTGCCTTCTGGAGTTACTGGGTATACCCTGATTCCTAACACCAAGGTGAATTTGCTTAGCCAAGGGTGAGGGGCCACATGAGCATATGGTTTGAATTAGACTTTCCAATCTAATGTCTTCCTTTAGGCAGGACTTGGTCTCTGGCAAAGGTGCTCCTGCAAAATGCCTTGTGCCTGGTGCACTGCTGGTCATTAGGCTGGGGGGGGGTGGAGGAATCCTTTCCCTGGAGCAGTTTTTTTCTCCTGTGCTTAGTTTGGGTGCACGGCTAAGCTTAACTCTCTGTACAATGCATGTACAACATTCCCCTACCAGAGGATCCCCCCTGTCTTCTTTCAGACCTTGCTTTTACTCACACAGCTGTTTAAGACCATCTCTAAATCAGGAGCCAGCTCAGATTTCTGGCTGCAATGAACTGGATTGCTCCAGGAGGTGACAGTCTCACTGTGCTCACTGTATAGCAGGCATCTCAGCTGAGAGCCTGGCACTGCCACAGGGCTCTCCCTGGAGACCTGGTGAAGAGCCTGCAGGAGGCATCAGCACTGAGAGACAGCACTATCTGGTGGCACACTGTGCCTGTGGCTCATTGCCCATAGCAGCCAAGAGGCAACCCAACACAAGGGAAGGCTCTACATCTCACCCACCTTCACTTGAAGACACTGCTCTGGGTTGCTGCCTAAGCAAAATATCTACACCTCAGGATTTTAGGATTACGACATCCTGGTTCAGTTTATCCTACTGAATATCTATAGGCAATGCCTTGCCTTATGGGCCAGGTAGCTCAAAGCCAGCAGCCTCTGACCTACCTGTGTCGGCCTGCACTGCTGTCCGGGCAGGCACACATGGCTAAAGTTCAGCAAAGACACTGCTCAGCAGGGCCCAGAATTAGGTGGTTACTGAGCTGGGGTATTTGGGAAGCATCTAGCAGATGCACACAAACTGGACATGTGTACCCAAGTACTTAGGAGAACCCAGCCCCAGAACTAAGTCTCCCTGCTGGCTTTTCTGGAGACCAGATGATTTTCCAGCTCCAACTCAAGTCTAATACCTTTGAGAAGAAGCTGATTAGTCACAGATGGGGACTAAACACAACTCCCATCTGCTGAAAATATAATTTTTTTTCCATTTTCCCAAGTGAATAAAGTTCACAAGAACCTAATAGTCGATGTGATTTGCATTAAATGCAACACATTGAATTCTGCCACAATTTAACTAGGAGAGATGGTATCCTGCTGTCAATTCCCTACTGTGGTTCAGGGATTTATCCCAGTAAAACTTAGCAGGGGGCTATTTAACCATCAGAGCCCAAGCCAAGAGTTTGCAAACAGACTTTAAAATAAAAGAAGTAGAAGTGGGTTAGACTGAGCAGGCGACTTGGCATTCCTTAACACAGAGGCAATTTGTTTTCATAGGTTCTGTCACTATAGCCTCTCACTTCTCAGCACATAAGCACCAATCAACCTACAGGGAATCATTAGCTTGAAACAATTACCAGTAGATTTCTTTCAGGTCTCAGGAGTGCTGGGGACTGCAAATCTTATCATTTGGCGTTCACTGCATCCTTAATCTTTCTAAAGGCAGCTAGAGAGAGCAGAAACCAACAGAGAGCCTATCAAAAATCTTTTAACATCTGCTTTCTCTGTTTGTGTTTCTAGCTGCCATTGCTTTTACAAAAAGCTTTCTAAAGCACTCCAGGCTTCCCTGGAGCAAAAACTGGCTGATGCAGGGCATTGTAAAGCAGCACATTGTTTCACAGGTGCAAAATCACTCTAAACCCTTCCTTTTTCCTCTCTCTGGAGAACAGAGTCGGCCATAATTTTCTGCACCAAGCCATCCAAGTCTGGTGTCATTGCTGCAGATGTGGTTTTAGTACAGTGCATGGGGTTGGGAATTGTGCTAGTGGCTCACTAATGTTGTGTGTTTGCACCAGGGACCCTCTCATTAGAATCACCATGTTGGCTGAAGAACAAAATTTTAATGACATTTGCAGATGTCATTCAAACCATGGTGGTTTTACCCACTGAAACCGAGCACTTTTAGGCTACGTGGCTTGGTGTAATCGATGCTCTGCGCCTTTGTAAGTAACTTCCTTGAGAACATTCTTCACTTGTGAACAGAAAAGGCCAGATCCTCCATAGCAGCTGAGACTACTTCATAAAACTGAGGAACGGGGACAGCAGGGACTAGTTAGTGGCTTCTAACTTTCTGTTGTATTCTGGCTTCAAACTGAGTTAGAGATGTTTAATACCATTTAATGCTTTTAGCTCCCAAAGGATTCATTGGAAGACAGAGCACTCCACCCATCCTCTTACCCTAATATGCTTATTCCTGCTACACACTTGGGTGGAGAATAAAGCTGAAAATCTGCTCCCTAAAAGTAATGGAAATGTGATTTTTCTGCACTGTTATTCCCATGTAATACAAGAACCAGGATCTCTGTGTAACATTTGTGCTACCTATGCCAAAGAGCAAAAATTCATGATCTCCTCATTCCTCAGTCGACAAATCTACAGCTACAGCTGTCTTGGTTACATGCATTTTACACAGGGCTGACAAAATCACCAGTAACTTTCATTCACAAAAGTAGTATATTCAGACTGTAACTCTTATCATTTGAAGCACCCTTACAGGAAGCATTGGCTTTACAATGAAAGTTTTGCTAAGGCCAAGAGATCCAGATGTCATTCATAATGATCAGTATCTCAAGCCTTACAGTGCCATTTGTGAACAAAGCAACAAGAGGTCCATGATCTTTCTGCTTCCCCGTTCCAGTGACAAAAATACCAACACATGCATGCATTCAATGGTGTAAGGCAAGGTAAGGAAACGCTCTTTTCATTCATCTCTGTACACGTGGATTCCAGCTGCCTCCTTGCCCAACATTGCCAAAAAGTTCTTCGCAGTGTGACCAGTCCACTGCCTGTTGCCCTCATGTGTTATACAAGAAGAGGCATAAATAGAACTGTTCACTTCCTACCTGACTGCGTAGAAATAGAGCAGTGACAGAAGGAGAGTCATTGCTTGTCTGCTTCTCCCTGAGCAACTTTTAAAATTACATCCTAGTCCCAACAATCCAAACATAAGGAGAACGTATCGTTAGCTGCGGGTTAAGCGAAGCATAGTGTGCTGGAATTTAGATAGGCACTTTTGGTTTCACCTAGAAATACCCAGTCAATTTCTGTCTTTGTGGAAATTATGCAGAACTTATTTCTACATCACAACTTGTCTTGCTGACATGACTGCTAGACATCGAGCTTTGGGGGACAGACCAACACAAGACCTGTAATATCTCCCTTGGAAACCATCCTTCAGTCTTGGTCAGTACAGATCAGTCTGTCAGATTTTGACTTCTTTCTAAATTTCTGCATCCATGCAGTCCTTCACATTTTCATGCTATTTTTTTCCTGTATTTTATTTCTATAATGTGATCTTTATCAGGGAATTCTGATGCTACTTTATACCTGTTCATATTTGTTACTGGCGAAACAGAGTCCCTGATCCAAACCTTCTGGGGGCAGTCACCATGGCACAATCAGACCCACGGGCCAGGAGTGACACCCAGCAAAGTGAGTCAATGGAAAGACTCTCCAAACCACCTTCCAGGCTCAGGGAGAGGTGTGGGACTTTTCATGGGATTATTAGAAGAACCACAGATGAAAAAGGGATGAATCAAGATTGTTTTGGAGGAACAAGCATGAGAAAGAGAGGGGCTGGTTGCAGGTATACATGTAGCAGCTTAGTATGTTTGCTGGGCCATGCCCTGCACCTGGCCAGCATAGTCTGTCTTGTCTTCTCATTAACCTCCATCTCTGTTTTCTTGGGTGAGGGAACTCATTTCTGTGTGCATGAGTGTATATGTGCATCTAAGTGCCAGCAACTGGGTTTGGACCACACGTTATAAGGGTCCATGTGCCTGGGGTGCCAGCAGCTCAAGTGAGTCAGATTTCATTTGACAACGTGTCATTGCTAACAAATATCAAGCCCGACTAGTCATTGTGTAGAAGTGGCCTGGGAGCAGAGTATCAAAGTGGTCATAAACCTGGGCTGGGTATGTGCACATCTTTGAGTGAGACCACTGGAGGAACTGGCTACTGGTGGCCCTAGGAGATCCAGGCCAACTCCTGGAGACACTATGGGGTCTCAGGGTCAACTGGGACACCCATTTGTGTGTGTGTGAGCAAGTGCATATGTATGCGTGTGTGTACATGTCCCTGTGTATGAGGCAACTGGAGACAGGAGAACGCAAGGGCTCGTTGCTGGGTAGGCTTTAGTTTCTGACCTTACTAGGGATTCATAGTGTGCCAGAGGAACGGGGGAGCATGTGTGTGTGTCTGTGAGTGATAGAGTCCATAGCAACTGGAGACTGGCCTTTGCTCCACACCCTGCCTACACTCTGTCTTGCCCCTTGCTGCGTATAAAGCATCCTCTGCATAAATAAATAGAAAAGCACTCAGAGACTGTTCCTAGGCACTGAACTCAATCACAGTAACTGTAAGGTTGTAAGAACAACCCTTGTCGTGCCTTGAGTCTGTGCCAACAAACACTCCTAAACAGTTTGAAGTCATGATTTGAGACATAGCTCAAGTTAAGGTTTGCATGCAGTCATCCTTTTTTGGAAGTCAAGCGAAATGGTCCCTCCCTGCACACATTTAATTCACTGACGGAGTTGTAGGCACAGAACTCTTCCTTGGGTCCTGCACCCTCCACTTGGTCATTGAGCATGGTCCTCCTGAACCAAAAGATTCCATCCTGCTTGAACTATGGTCACTGACCCTGCTTCCTATCCAGCTCAATGCTGGATCAGACGTTAGATCAAACCACTGACCCCCAATGGACATTGGCCCGTACCTCTGCTTACATTGCCCTTTCTGAATCCGTCCATTGAGTCCCCTGGTCTGGAAGTTCATGCTTTTGTCTGTACTTCAAATCAGTTTTTCTTACTCAGAATCCAAAAACATCCATGTTACTTGCTGATCTTGAAAGCTCTCTTTGCAAATCCTCTGTCTCAAACCCTATTTAGCAAACATTTGCAGCAGGTAACCCACTAATGTGCTGAGACTACCACAGTTCAGGTTGATCAGGACTGTTTTATTTTTCCACTGTGCCAAAAGGCTTGAACTCTGCCTCTCATATAAGGTACAAGAAGAGATTGGCAAGACAATGAGATATATATATTTTGTGGAAAGAAAAGATTTTTTTACTTGCATATCACAGTACTGATGAACTTTGCAGAAATGAACAGAAATGCCTAATAGTGGAATGGAAACCTCCCACAGTCTTTTTCCCCATAACCTCATCAGATTTCATTGATGCTAGTCCCTGTGTGCCTCTTTCCTGTAAGATCTGTGATTCCTTTCAGTGCCTTCAGTGTACCAACTGACTGAGCCATGGCAGCAGCATTTTGTGTCATGCCTATGGTAAGTAATGGGGTGCAAGAGCTCTTGTACCTGATTCTGCTTTCAGAGAGCAGGTTGCTGCAGTCATTTTACAGGTCCTACTGTAATGTGGGAGGGTGTTGGCTTTGATAGAGAAGATATTTTAACCACATGAATCTCTCTTCTGCCTCCACCCTCCTAGATCAGTCACAGTTCTCAGAATTTGTCAATGGAAATCTCTTTCCTCTTGCTACAAATCTGAGGCCTTCTTAAGCAGATGGATAAAGTATTTGCTGGTAGGAGGTAGATGAAACCAGCATGGAATAATAACCAGCTGGCTATCATGGCCCATAATTTACATTGTTAAAGGACTGTATTAATATATACAATGGGATTAGTAAACTCAATGAGCAGTGACGAGCACAGAGAAATTTCATTGCCCGTGCAAAAGGGAGCACATCTTCCATCACCAATGATGGAGCATTTGCTTAACAGCAGCATGAAAGTCACCCCAGAGAGTCAATAAAGACTAAATCTTGCAAAAAACCCCTATGATCACTCCTGTCTTATTGATTTACTAAACCAGTAGATGTAGAGAATGAAGAAGCAGCCTATAGTCAGTCCTAAGAAAAGTCTCAGCTACAAAACATGACTTGAGAAATGAATGCAAGTTGGCTGGGAAACGAGCACTGTCAAAGAGATTGAACACAGGCTGTAAGTCCATAAACAAAGAGGAATGAAAGATAAACATGAACATAAAGAGCCGATGGGAGAATATCTAGGACATGGATTGGGTGTGGGGAGGAGAGAAAAGCAAGGCTAGAAATCTGCTCTAAGTCTGGTTTTATTTAATGTCTATTAACGATCTGGAAGGAAGCAGTAAACACCACATTCATTCAATTTATATTTGATGTAACGACTCCTATGAATTAGAGAGGTGTTGTGTAAACCAGTGGAGACAGACACAAAACATAAAGAAACCTGGACATGCTGGAACTAACAAAATGACAACCAAGTGGATGGGCACAAGGCAATACACCACAGGAGGAAGCTCAGCCTTAAATGCAGACATGAAGTGGAGAAATATTCTTAAAGAAGGGAGACAGAAGGTCCTAACAACAGCAGACCAACAAACTCTCTGTGAGCTGGTGGAGCAAACTCATCCCAAAGGAAGCAAGAGGGTAAGTATCTGGATCTATTGATTTATGAGGAATTAAGTCAATGAGATGAGTTTGGCTGCATGACAGCTGCGCAAAGAGAGCAGCGTGCACTCAGTCGTTAATGTTGAGACAATCTGATGGAGGTGAGAAACCCCCATAGGGACCTCTATCTATTTGGACAGTGTAAACACCACAAAAGAGGAGGACTGATTTATGGAGCAGGGAGAAACCAGGATCAGAAACAAGCTAAAAGAAATACAGGCTGACTCATTGACAAGGTGAGCCATGTTGCCCTGTGAAGCAGCTACCTGTGGAGGGGTCTGACATTTCTGCCTCTGAATCTCTTAAAACTAGATGGCATAAAAACATGGGAGAGAACAGGTTCTAGGAAACAAGTTTGTCTTTGAGCGAATGGACTGAATGGATATAGAGGGCAATGGCAGCCAGCGTAACTGCAGCCTAGACAAAAGGGTTTGTCTGCTGATGCATTTTATCTCCAGCAAAATCCTAAGAAGAGATGAGCCTCTCTGCCCCAAACTGCCCCCACAACACAGTTGTGTGAGGAGGAAAAAATAAAACTACAAGCCCAGGAGACACTTAATGAAAATGCAAGGATAAGAAAGAGGCCAGAGAACTAAAGTGAGCATCCTGCCAACAAGTACCACCTAGGAAAAGGTCAGTTCAGATCGGGGACCTTAGCACTTCACAGCTCAAGGTCTGCACTATTCCCTGGGGACAAGAGAAAACTGAACTGTCTACTCCTTTCACCAGGCTGAAGCTGAACACGCATCTTCCAGCTCCACAAAGTGTCCACATACCACACAGCCTAGCAGAGGAGAAATAGTTAGCAACCCTCCTATTCATGCTTTTACTTCCTTCAGGGGTTTATTGGCTTACAGGATGAGGAATGAACATCGTGTTCTTATAATGAGGGAAATCATAGGTCTGACAGTCCTGAGAGGAAATATTTCAGTAGTCAGTAGTGACTGCTCTAGGAGCAGTGTTACTGAACAGGAGGAGGGCACCCACTCAGTCTCTTCTCTGGGAGAAGGGAGGAGATGCAGAGAATCTGAGAAACTTTCAGCAGAAGAAAATGGCAGGGTATCAGAGTGGATTATGAGCTTCAAAGCTGACTGTTCAGCTCAATAGAGATTGGTTGGCTCCGGAGGCAGGACCAGAAGATGATAATTAAGAGGAACTTGGTTGACAGACATGCAGACGGATCATGAATTTAGGCAAACTGAGGATGAAGACTAACAGACAAAAGAATTTTGAGGTCTAGCTTTGGTTATAGATTAGGTTAATCTAGCACTGATAGCTTACAGGATTGTTGTTTTAAGGTGTTAAAACTCTTTGGTGCACCATGAGAATGTCCATAATATACTGGAAAATTACTCTCCATTTATATAACTCTCTTCCCCAGACAAGCAGCTATTAGGCAGTATAAAATGAGATCTCATGCTCTGGGCTGAATGGAAGGAGAGAAGAAATCTATTGAAAATCATGTTGCACACATAAGACACTGGGAACTGGCTTCCCAGCTGTCTGGAGAAGATAAGAACAAAAGTGAAAGTGAGGAGCATTGGTGAGGGAAGCATTAAACTTGGCAGCAATCTGTTTTACTTTACTAAGGCAATAGTCAATGTTTTTGAAAAACTACAAAAGGAAGAATATCAATTAAAAATAAATAGACCTATGGCAGAAAGCTGGGAAGGCACCCAAACTCCAGATCTTCATGAACAAGGGAGATCTCTCACTGTACGGAATCGTAAAAGGTATTTAAGCATTAAGTGTTTCTACCTTGATTCCCTTTATTATATAGAGAGCCCATGAGTGAAACAGCCATTTCCAATTTCAGTTCAAAGAATAATGATATAGTATCTTCAAAAAGCAGGAGGTAAATGCCAAGCTTATGCTTTCTACATATAGCTCCTAGAGGCACCAAATAACATAACAGGTGAGGCTGGCAGGCACCCGGAGATTGTCTAGTCAATCCCCTGCCCCGAACAGGGTCACATTGCATCCTGTAGAGTTTTGAACTTTTCCAGAAATTAAGACTCCACAACCTCTCTGGGCAGCCTGTGCCAGTGTTTGACCACTCTTGCACTGAAGAAGTTTTTTTCTTATGTTTTAGTGGAATCTCCTGTGTTTCAGTTTATATCCATTGCCTCTAGTCCTATCAGTGGGCACCATGGAGGACAGTATAGCCCCATGTTCTTCACACCCACCTCCCTCAGGTATTTATACAGATTGATGAGACTCTTTCTCCAGGTTGAATGGCCCCCGCTATCAAAGCTATTTTCATATGTCATTTGCTTGAGTCCTTTAGATATCTTAATAACCCTTCACTGGAATGATTTCATTGTATCTATATCTCCCTTGTGCTGAGGAGTGCAATATTGGTCCCCACACTCCAGACATGTCTCACTAGTGCTGAGAAGAGGGGAAAGATTACCTCCCCGAGCCTGGTGACAACATGCTGCAAGCTGCTCTCCAGGCAGTCAGCCCCCAGTTTGTGCTGTTGCAGACCATTGGTCTGAGGTGATTTTTAAATGTCTTTGGAAATAAAGGGATCGTTTTGGTTCTGTGACCTTTATGTGTGCACTGTGAGGCAGCCTCATCAATGAACCTTTCTCCCCAGAGGACTGGGCAAGAACTGCAGCAAAGAGATTTCTGCCAGCTACTGGGAAAGATTTTTTAATGGCAAGGAAAGTAAAGTGATGGAAAATCATGCAAGGAGGTTGTGAAAATTCTGTCACTGGAATTTAGACCAGTATCTGAAAGGACCTACTAGGCCTAGATGATCCCAGGCAGGGGAGTGGATTAAGTAAACTTTCAAAGCCTATGCTGTGGTTCTCTGCTAATTCACTACACAACAACAGTGGCATCAATATTTGAAAAATCTTATGCTGTTGTTCTAGGTATTATCCATCATCTGACACAGTGTTGAAACATAGCTACTTATTTCCAAAAAACACATTTTATAATCTCCTCTGCAGGATTCTGGTGTTCTACAAACACTGACAATATATCTTCCCAGGGCTCATGAAGATGACAAGGAAGTACTGCCTTCCACATTTACTCATGGTCATTGAGTCAAAATTGCTGAAAGAAACCACAGACTGATTTCTCATTTGAGATGCTTAAGAACAGGGTTTTATCAGCATCTAAAACATATCTTCAAAGCACAGTTCCCTTAACAGTGAGTATTCAGCATATCCCATATCAGATTCCAGTTGTCAGGGTTTCCAGAAAATCAGTCACCATCTGTGAAAAATTTTGAGCTAAGTGGCTAGCCCAGCATTACATAGGAATGACGTTCAGGAGAACAACAACAAAATCCATAATAGCAACAAGATTCAATACCAGGACAACACTCAGTTTCCTAAACCACAGTACAATCCTTCCCTATCTTGAAATCCTCCGCCATCACCCTCCAAATTCCACAGTTTCTGCAATGAAATAACCATGATTCATCCCACAGCAGGTCCATCCTCTGCAGTGGGGAAAAAAAAACAAAAACCCCCACCAATTTGTGGTCATGCAATTAGAAACTGGAAGATAATGCACACAATGCACCTGAATTATGACAATGTTAGTTCTGGCATTCGTCAGCCTGTCTTGGCAGTCATTACGGTCAGTTCTTATGGGTTTATTTTTTTTACTGTTTCAAGTAATTTCTTAGGTTTTTGCAAAATCAAACTGGAAAGACAATTCCTCATGTGGAACCAGTTGATCCACAGCTGGGTAAACAGCAGAACTGGAACTTCTGTATCCTCAGCACAGTTCAGCAAGTGAGCAGAGAGACACTGGCAGAGCTGTTAATAGTGATATACTGTTATTGTCAGATGGTTTTTGCATTTGCATATCTTCACATATGACTTGTACTTTCCACAGAAAATGAGTGGTACATCTTCTTTTCTTGAAAAAGATACTGTGCAAAAAAAGGTACATCTCCTTCTGTAACTCCAGCTTCTTTCCCTCAGGTTTGGTCGGTTTTACAGGTATACCAGCATGCTGGCTGCTCTCCAGTATGCCGTATTATTAAAAGAGGGTCAGTTTTTCTCTATAGATTTAAGGGACAAATGACCCACTGTGGGTCTCTAACTGGACAGAGAATCTGAGTACCTTCTTCCTGAAACTGTGCATAGTCCCTGTGCTTATTTCTGAAACAAAGGTAAGACTGAAAGCATAGATCTCCATTCTGATCTTCCACAGGTTTTATATACTTCCAGTTACACTGACTCCTATAGAATTCTTTTTCAGATAATTAACATCAGCAAGTAATAGTAGTGTTATACAAATACTCTTTATCATTTAAATAAGTTTGTTTTTCCATGATAAAAATTCACAACTGTTCTAATACATATGGCTATACAGAAAGGTCAAATTCATTTCTTCTTCTTGGCAATGTAAATATTTTACCTCAATCAAAGTCAACACAGAGCACTAATCAAACTATTAGATCTGAAGTACGTCTGATTGTTTAATAACTTTAGACCTGTAGAAAAATGTATCTTGGTTTTCCAGCTCTAAATATCTAGAATAACTGAAGAAGTCTAATGTATTTCCCTACAGAAGAGAAGAAGCCAAGACTGAAAGTATTGCTTTTGGGATGTAGAAGCCAGAATCACAGAATCAATCATCCAAAATAAATGATATTGTTATTAACATCACTCAGAAGCTGTATGAAAGAAGACAAGATGAAAGGATGTGTTTAAACATGCCAAAAGTGTTTGGGATATCTCAGATGCATTTCACTCTCCTCAGATATGAACCGATTGCTTTTCTATTTAGGACTAGCTAACTTACAAAGCAAGTCAGTATACTCAGAAGCCAAAAGAAAGTATCAGAAGAAAAAAGGACACATTTTTGCCTGTCACTGCTACTTACAAGTCCAGTGACTTCTGGCATAAACCTATGGCAGGAGCATCAGTCCTTGAATGGTAGCAAATAAAGCATATCCAATAGGTATTTGAACCATATCACTATTTCTTCTTGCACACTCAACTGATATTCATGCTTCATGCCTGTGCACAGGTGTTCTAGTACTGTCGCTTCATTAGTGGTTCTAGATTTCTAATTTATATCCACCAGTTGGCTGCTCACAAAAAGAACGTCATGTGCCTAGGAGTAAAGAGAGTTGACATCTAGTTGATACTTTGAAGTGCCCTGCTCAGCACTATCAATAGTCAGGAAAATATGCACTAACAAATACTTCAGATTTTTTGTTAATAATTTGATCTGATGGAATGGCTGAGGCTGACAGGCACCTCTGGGGAGCATCTAGTCAATCACCTGCCTAAAGCAGGGTCATATTGCTCATGATTTTGTTCAATCAGATTTATAGTATCTCCAAGGATAGAGACTCTACAACCTGTTTGGGCGGTCTGTACCAGTGTTTGACCACCCTTGAACTGAAGAAGTTTTTTCATATGTTTTAGCGGAATTTCCTGTGCTTCAGTTTGTGCCCATTGCCTCTAGTGCATTAGTTAACATCTGTATCGCTTGTACTAGGGAGAACAGACGTAGCAGACTTCATCCCTTTGGGAGAGAGAGGATTCTTATTCTGTATCTGTGTGTTGGAAAATCAGCACCTTCCACTCTGGGAAACAGTTTGCCTCTTCCACCTGTTTATCCTTTAATTCCTTTTCAGATAAAGGAATATTCCCTTGGAAAAGAGAAGGCCAAACACCATACCTGCATTGAAGGTAGGAATACCAGCTGCTTGCAGCAGTTCTGAAATTTGCTTTAACAACTGACCACAGCAGCCTGGCTTTGGGGACATGGATCTCAGGAGAGAAGTACAATTCAAGTAAAGTTCTGGAAACTTATATAAGTTGCCAATTTATGCTGAAGTCCATCCTGGCCTGTCTCACACTATCATTATCCATAAGAGTCAAAGCACAGTTAGCATGAGAACGCCTCTCTGCACAGCAATTGTATGTTAATAGGGCTACATAGGCTAACCCCTAATGTCTTGAGATGGCCTGTACTCTTGGGCCAGCCTCCAGGAAAGCCCTGTGTCCTCATCACTGTTGTCCATCCATCTTTGCCAGGTTACGTCTCTTGGATACAAGTACACCCAGGTTAACACAGGAATTTAGTTAGGGGAATTGGATCTGTAGATAAGAGAAGTTGCTTTCCTGGCTTAGTTTCTTGGCTGCATTACAACAAGAATACCTATCTAGAGTGTTTCCTGTTACTAAAGGCATCATTGAGGAATGTTTAATTCTTAGCAGAACTGCAGTTCTTGTTCTACACAACCCAGATGATATCAACAAATAAAGCATGAAACGTTCAGAGAAGATAAATCACCAGTCCATCAAAATGCCTGATAAATTAGTTCAACAGACTGGACTAAAGACACGTTCAATGAATCATCACCAAGAGTAAATAAATTCAGATTAAGCAAAACTTGATTGAATCATGCTGAAGTTTGGCACTTAACAAAATAGACCAATCTGAAGCTTCACATTAGGAACACATAATCTCTTAAGATTTATGAGTGTTATTGCTCACCACATATGTTTCTAGGTTACTGTTTGCTATGTTGAGAACTGGATGCTCTGAATGTAGAAAGGTTTCCCTGCTATTACACATTTTAATCTCCAAGAAACTATTCTTCTTGTCCCCCGCTTTGGGGTACAGAACAAGTTTTACAATGATTAATTTCCTGATTGCTTCCTTTCCCTTAGTAAAATTCCCAGTTTCCCCCAGATGGTTTTCGATTCCATCTGATCATTCAATGTTCTTTGCTAAGAGATCTATAGCATGTTGTGGTATAGTTAAAATGCAAATAGACCAAAAGCTGAAATCAGTCACTTTGGTTCAGCCATTGAAAAGGATCCTCAGCTTTTTAAATTCAGTAACTCTATCTACACACACTGGTCATTGTATTAATCTAGTGGTAGCTGCATGTTAGGAACAACACATGTCCATGGAGATCTTTTAAACCACAAATCAAGACAAGAAATAACATTCCCGCTTTTATGAATAATTACATTTGTTTAATGTTGAAATCATGGCAATATCAGAGGTCACAATCAGGGTGGAGATTCAGATGTGCTGAGCACTATGCAGATGGGAAGGTAAAGTCTTTTACAAACCAAATTTAAAAATTATATCCACTTGAAAATCTGATGTCAAGTTCTCCTGTGGTTAATAGCATTAAAAAACCTCAAATATCTTTGCATTCAAGGATTGCTATATGCTGTAAATATTGGCTGGGGATAGAGATGGTATTATTAACCTTATTATAATAAGGGGTATAATATGCAATGCAAGTTCTTGACTAACACTGGTGAAGAGTCTCCTTTCAGCCTTAGACGGCAACCATGTTTCACAGAATTCTTGAAACAACAAACCAGGATTTACCTGCCAGCATCACAAATTAAGGGTCAACATTGTCAAAAGTTGATATTTATAACCTGAGTGTTATCACACAGGCAACAAAGCCTCATTGTCTTTATTCATGCAACTGGGTGTCTTTTCATCTGGAAATACTGACCTTCCTCCATTCCATGTTTTACAGAAGGAAGTGATACGATCTTTGGAAGGCCTGAATATCTAAGTCCCAAACACTTACGAATAGAGTTATGGCTGAATTTTAAGCACATGCAGTGCAAGTCAGTGTCCTCAATGTAAAGAGCCTCTACAGCTGCTGTGATAGCTATAGAAACAAACAAACGAATAAACTCAGAAAAGATTATTTTTGTACCAATTTCCTGACCCAAAGGCTAAGAAGTGTTGGTGGTTACCATATAAGCAGTGCCTACACACATGTATGAAGATGCATGCACACAAATAATATTTACCATGTTATGACTTGGCTATAAAATAAGCTTGCTCATGGTTTCTCATCAAATGCAAAAGTAATATTCACTGAAGCAAACAAGCCCTTGGTGAAACTAAGGGAAAGTTTAGACTTGATGTTAGGAAAAAGTTCTTCACTGAAAGGGTGATTGGCCATTGGAATGAGCTGCCCAGGGAGGTGGTGTAGTCGCCGAGCCTGGAGGTGTTTAAGGGGAGACTGGATGAGGCACTGAGTGCCATGGTTTAGATGATGGTGTTAGTGTTGGTGTTAGTGTTGGGATATAGGTTGGACTCGATGATCTCGGAGGTCCTTTCCAACCTTATGATACTGTGATACTGTAATGCTCCAGCCCATCTGTAAGGCAGATGGGACTCATTTAGTAGTCAACTTCATCTGCTGGCTGCAGGACACCGCTCAGTTAGATGTTCTATGTCTGTTGAGGTGGTCTCTGAGATTCTAAGTTAAACCTTTAAATTAACCCCAACAATGCTGAGAACAGACAAGCAGAGTTGCGCCGCTGTCTTCCCAGCTTCTACGCCTGGGAGAAGGCTGACTTGGGTATATTTTAGCACACATTTTCCCTCAGAATTGCAGAGAAATAATCTGAAAAGTATGCATCTATATCAAGCTTTCACCTGAAAATATGGTACAAGGTGGAATGTCCAAAAGAAAGCACGGCTAGTGTGTGCATTTTGCCAGGGACACCGGCAAATGAAAACAGGAGAAGAAGGGAGGAAGAACCCTTATACCAATGACACAAACACCACTGTACCACAAGCAGCTCTTGTTCCTAGACACAGCAGCAATACATCTGGTCTATTTTTGACAGATAGTGTGTGTCACAAATAGGATTTCACAGTCAGTGGCAAACTTGTGAGCCATAAAACCCACTTCCTTTAATTATAAAGTGTCCACCTCACAGGGATATTGCAAGGTTTGATCAATTGATGTTTATAGGCACTTTGAGATCCTGAGATGAAAGTAAATATGAAATGCTATAGGTTTTTCATAGTGTTCATAGACCACCGCTCAGACCAGGAACATTCTTGAGTCAGCTACCAATCTGATAACTCCACGGGAATTTCCTAAAACAGATGTGGCTGTCACATTTAATCTCTCTTTTACTAGAAACTCTGAGAAAATGGAACTCCAGGAAAAGGAAATAAAATAAATTGCATTAAAACTGATGGTGAGAAGAAGCCCTGTAATTCTGTTCCCATAGCTCATGGATTCTCCATCTGTACCTTTCAGAAAGCTGCCATAGTGACTAACTCTGTGAGTTTCACAAATTAGACATGACCTAGATTCAGTGAAGTCTTTGCTCAGCAGCTGGTTAGTGTAATATCCCAACTGCAGTGAAGTTCAGAATCGCTCCAAAAAGCAGGGGTTTGAAAAGAAAAACAAATAAAACTGAATTCAGGTTTTCTGTGCTCCCAACATGCTGGCCTTCATTTGACTTTATACCAAACGAATCAGTCAGTGAGCCAAGGGGTGAATTTTAAACTACAGCTGTATTCTCATCATTCGTTCCATAGTATATGCTCTTGAAAAAATATTACTTCGTTATTTCCTCTTGCTCTTTATTATAGGAATAACAAACTCCAGGAGAGCAAAGAAAAGCATGATTCTGAAAACCAGAAGTGGTTATAATTAAGTATATTGTTAAGTGCTTTGTTGAATCGAGGTTAAAAAATTTTAAGTTTAAAATCATGTTAGCTAAGGATAAAACAGTTCAGATGCTCTTTTTATAAACTGATTTGAACCATATGAAAGTCTTTAGAGCATGGATCTGGACTGACATGCCTTCAGAACAAGGTTTCCCATGATGTTTTGGACTTTCTGCATTGTATATAGAAACTGAGGACAGATGTCTCAACATGTTTCAGAAACTTTACAACCTTTTGTTCCACGATAGCAGTGGGAAACATTAATTAGAATCTTATTCAGTGACCTTTTTTTTAAAATTGGCTTGTTTTTAATTTTAAATATAATACAAAAATATCAAAGTGAATCAAATCCAAAGGAAATAGTTTCTTGATCCTTCATCCGCTAGTGAGAGAACTCTTAACAGCCAGAATATATTTGGAGGCATATAAGAATGTGCATACTGTTGATCAGACTCTCACATAGGCAAGTCTAACTTTTAGGATAAATTACATCTCAAACTGCCTTTGAGATTTCAGAAAGGGCACTCCCATTGCAAAGTTAAGTGGATGACTGAGATATGGACTGTTGCTACAAACAGTTCAGTTTTATTGAAGGGGTGGATGCTGCTCTCCCATTCAAGAAACAGGACATAAGCATTACACAGCCTATGAAATTTTTTTTTAATTCCTTTTGTTGTGTGGGGAGTTATTAAAGAACAAATGGTAGAAGTTGATGGTCTGTTTTCCACTGAGTGTAATTGTTTTTAAAAAACCTACAGCAATCACAGGTAAGCCTCTGTGTGACACAAAATCTTTCCCTTTATGCTTTGTTACCAAAAAAAAAAAAAAAAAGGCAGAAGTATCTGGAGGTAATTCCATTACAGAAACATATTTTGTTGGCTACATGTAATGGTCTTGTATCTCCCAGATAATGCCATTCCAGGCTATTGGCTACAAGCATCTCAAAGAGGGACAGATTTAGCTTAAATTCCCTGCTGGCAAATTCTGCACATGATGTTTTATGAGGCAACGGTGAATGGCCCACACAAACTGGGAGAGAGAACTCACTTGTTTTGGGAAGCTTCAGGAAGCTGTCTAGACGTGATATACCTCTCACTCACTCCCTTTTGGCAATGCTGAGCAGTAAGGATGTACCTGTGCTGCCAGTGAACAGACCTATGGTGAACACTGGAACCTCCAATGTAAACACTTCATGAACAATATGAAGATAAAACAAAGGATCTGATGTTAGATGGCTTCACAAAAATGAGACAATGCTGGTATTTCATATTTAAGAATCTGAGACTTATGTTTAGGAGGAAGAAAACAGTAACTTCAGAATCTGTACTGAGTTGCACCAATACTGGGAAGCAGAAAGCTCTGGAGACCTTGTGGTCTTCTATGGTCAGAGTTGGGTCTTAATACTTATGTTATCTCCCCAAAATCATTCTAATCAAGTCTCTACAACCTCAGCCAAAGATCGAATAGAGCTTTCTCTCAAGCTAGAATACAGCAGCAGACACCAGATATTGCAGTATCGAGATGTTTAGGCAGCCAGTGAGGGGTGGCAGTGGCAACCCAAGCAAGGAAAGCAGGTAGTGCGTCTTCTCTTTCCTGCAGAAACAGCTTTGGGAGGTGCAAGGAGCCTTGCTGGTATGCCAGTCTTCCATTTCCTTTGCTTATTTGTTTAATCTCATTCATTGATCTAGCTGGGATTCAAGGTTTTCTACTGTAAACTAAATGCTTTTGGACAGATAAGGGGTAACACTCTCTTACGCTCCCATGATTTTTTTAAGATTAAGCAAAGATGTTTATGATCACAAGCTCTACCTTGGCCACTGTGGACTAGTGCCATGCCGTGTGGATGCTGGCCATGAAATGATTGGTCTGTCCTTGCCAAAATCCCTAGTGATGAGGATGAGAAAGAGAAGGCAAGGGCAGGCTGCTTGGCTGGAACCTTCTACAGAGAACTTCTAGATGCACTTGAGGCAGACCAGGCAGAGCAGAGCAGAGAGTGTGGTGGTGAGGTGTGTGCTAACAGGGAACATGTGAAGGGCAGTGGGGCAGGTCTCATGGCAGGTTATGTGCTGTATGGTGTGGATGAATGGATGAGAAGAATTGGATTCCGAAGAATCGTGAGGGGATACAATGGATTGAGAAACTGTGTTTGGCATCAGAAAGAGTCTCTTCTGGCTGCTACCAGCACAATTTCAGTGTTGTTACTGCTTATTTGAAACACGGGGTTGTCTAAGGGTCTCCTAACTTGAAACTCCCCCCAAGGAGTCAGAAATTTCCAGGAAAGAAAGAGGTAATACTGATCCCCATGGCAGGCAATGGTGGCAACACTGGAGCTGGCCCATCATCACAACACTGAACAACCCTGACATGGAGCTTACTAACCTGTGTAAACTATTGCATGGACCTTTGCTACTCCAGGAAGTTAGGACAGCCTATAAGTTTGGGTCAGCTAGTTTGAGAGGTTTCTCCTGCCCTTCTGCATGCTGCTTTCATGATCAAAACCAGTTTTCCTCACAGACTTAAATAGATATAAGTTGGGAGGGGGTTTATCATACTCATGCTTTTTGAGTAAAATATTTCCAAGTAGGGACTGCTCTTCCTGCTTGTGTTCAACTTGTTTTCTTTATTTAAGATGGAAATTCCTGTGGCACAGATATTTATATCGAGGGAAACAAGAAATTACCTCAATTATTCCTTCTACAATAAAGGGCCCGGATTAGCTTTGGGTGAGATTTTTGTCACTTGTGTAAAGCAAGAATCATTTTCCCCATCTTCTTTAAAAGTGCACAGAAGAAAAATGGAGACAAAACACACTGCACCATCTAAGGCTAGACATGTTCTCAGTGAGAGAAAATCAGCTGAGAACATATCAGATCTGGGGATCTCCACAGAGGAACTATGCTGTAGCTGGATTTCCCATGGCTTTGTTTTCTAGATACATAGAAGCGGGAGAAGTGTAAGGGAAGAAGCACATGGGTAGGTTCCAAATGCAAGTGAAATAGCCATCAAATGCTCCAAGTCAGCTGACTGACAGCACAGAACTAGGGATTTTAGTAACAAATTAAAACTAATAGCTATAACCTGGATCCAAGCAAGCTCCTTTTTCTTCTCAGCTCCATTCAGGCAAAAATCAAAGAGGTCACCCCCGCTGCTAACTGTACCAGCGCCACTAGGACAGTCACAGCTGAACTGTCTTAGGTCATAATCTTACACCTGAAACTGCATTTCTGAAAACCCCTCTTTCCCTTTGCTAATTTCTACTGGCAATGCTTACTCCTGCAGCTCAGCTTTTGAGTTGTTTTCATCCAAATGGAATACAGTTCTCAGACTCAATGTAAACAAAAAGCAAGGTAGTGGAACTGACAAAGAGGTTCACTTCGAAAGTATAATCCTATTCCCAAGTAACATACTAGTATAAATATACTGACTGCAGGCTCCTCTGATATATTTTTTGTGGGGTCTGTAGGTTTGGTTTATTTAACTCATCTCAGACATCAAGTTTTCAGTGGGCAATAGGAGTCACAATTATCTAATGATCCTTTTGTGCCTTGCACTCCACAATTCTGGGATATGATTATTTATTTAAGGAAGACAAGGCTCCCCAAAGGGTTTGTGAAAGCAAATATTATCATGTGTCCCTCATAGTCAAGGTTCAGGTGGAGCAGGCATAACAGTGACGAAGCAGATCAACTCACGACAAAAGGCATAGTACTGCAGCCACCACAGTAAAATATCCTTGCTCATGCAATCAGTGCACCACAAAATACGGGTATTTGTCACTCTGTTGTGGCACTGGCAGTCAAAATGAAATGTTCAGCTCATGTTCAGTTTCTTCAGCTGCCAGATGGTCTTTCTGTGGTCTGCTGGAGATTCACTCTATCACAGCAGAGGTCTGTTTTCAGACATCACTGTCAATGCCTTGTAAACTTCTCGCTTGATAAAGTGTTTGACTTTCCTCCCTGTCACCCCAGTTTTATACTGGAAATGCCACACAAAAGCTTGTGCGAAGCCTTTGCCTCTTAGGAAAAGTAGGCACGTCAGTCAGGACCCTTACAGAACAAGCAGATTCATAAATAAATGGTACTTCTTTTCTGCCCGTGGTTATGGGAATTTTGAGAACAGGTGAAAGATCATGCAGTGGGACTTATCTCAGCTTTCTTTAAACTTCTGGTTAGGAAAAGTTCACTGTAGATGGCCAGCACCAAACATCACGAGGATGGCTTCCTTTCTGATGTGAGGGGCTAAGAACAAAGCATGTTTAGAAGGGTCCCTTCTCTGCAATATTCTCTCTCAGGTGGCAGTTCTGTCAAATTCAGGCTGTTCTCATATCATTTGAATAAATATACATAGAGGGACATATACTTTATGAATTTGTATAAATCCATTTTCAAATTATTCATTCACCTCAGCAATATTCTACAATAGTATTTAAATGAACATTATGTACAAAACTATTTTTATTTCTTTTAAACATGTTCACCAGTTGGCCACAGTGAATAATTGTGGCAGTAGGAATGCCATCATAAAAAAGATCTCAGCTTTGCTCCCAGCAGGCTGTGAGGCTTAACAAAGAAAAACAGATCATATCTATTGACTATAAACTATGACATTAAGATGCCAATATTATCCAATCCATCTGGAGCCAAAAGAAATGGTCAACAAGAATGTACATTTGAATCTGGCTCCAGGGCCAGAGGGGGGCCTTCCAGTGAGTGTTAAGTTCAGACTGAAGTTCCACCTTCAATCTAATAGATGCTTATATCCACAAGTCCAAAGGGAATATATCCATCAACTCAGTGGAAGTGCTGATAAAACCACTGACTTAGATCCCATGTCTTCCTTGAGCCCTTATTCAATATTTTATTACCTTTGTAGAAATAGCGGTAGTTGTAGCAGTTTTGCTTCTTCCAAAGCTAACAGTGCATCTATGATATGTGTACCATGCCTGCAGAACAGAGTGCAACATGTCCTCATCAGCATTAAAGTCACTGGGGGGTAGCACAGGTGCTGTAGTGGTGGGACAGCCAACAGAAACCAGGCAGGATATATTGTCCAAAGACATGGGGGTTTTAGGCGGTAGCTTCCTATACCCAATTAGTCACTAGCATGGCAATAATTTCCACATTTCACCACAGTTCAGGTCACCACAAGCCATAAGCAGGGTCTATAGTCAAACATACCACAGTTAATATGTCTCCAGACCAAGACGAGCCCTGGAGGGCACCTGTACACAATCCCATGTTTTTACACACCACTGGCACCTTCTCAAATTCCTTAAATAACATGGCATCACGTGCACCAATAAAGCAAGCCCTGTAACTCTCATACAGTCTCACTGTCAACAACTATAACCAGCAGACCCAAAGTTAGTTGAGCTTTGTAATAGTGCCCTAGGGTGATACAAGTCACTTATTTATTTCCCCATTCCAATGGGCAATTCTTTCACACTTCCTTACATTCCCAGCCCACCTCAGCACTCCTCTTGTATTCTCCCCAGTCCAAGAAGAATCCACAGGGCAAAGTGTTGGTTTATATTCATTTGATTTATTATTAGCGAATCCCCAAATTTCCTCTTATCTGACACATCACAAATTCATTTTGTGCAAAAATGACATCTCTGATTCCTTTTGACATATCAAACCAGATCTTTGTGTTGGCTCCCATCAGTGATAGCACATCCACAGCAATTCGTCCTTTATTTACCGTTGGGAAAGGCAAACGCACTAGGTCAGCAACAGACCTCCTGCGTGTGTCTCTGTGGAGCAGAGTGCCTGCCTTGCAGAAACATTCAGATGAGTTTTGGATTACTATCTAGGGTGCTGGAAGCATTTTAGCCTTATTAGCAAAATGCTCTGTCTGAGACAATTAGCCCTAATTACAGGAGCAGTTGTATTAGACCAGGGGGAGTTGTATCCTTACACAATTACATTACTTTGCTGTTTATCTCCAGTTTCTCTGTATGAACTTCACTGTGCCATTTAATGAGAAAACACAGGTTAGAAAAGTGACCAGCAGTTTTTCCGGGGTAAAGATAAGAACAGATGGTTAAATAGACTTCCCAAAATGAGTATCAGTCTGCCTATAATACTTCTTCTTAGCCAAGTGGCTTAAAAGGAGAGAACAATGTATAAAATCTTGAAAATCCTTTAAGCATAGCTCCACTCAATTCCTTCTGAAGCAGCATTAGGAAAAAAATACCTAATTTAAGAATAAAAAAGGAAATCAATTTTTTTTTAGAAATTTGCTGAAGGTGTTTCAATACTTTTGAGCACCCACTAGATGTCTAGGATAGAACAGAGCTGGTGGTAACACATAGACATCGCTTGAATGCACTACTAGCAGCAGCTCACTATTCCTTGCAATATGGGTTATTTTTGTTCCCCTAACAGTGAGTGAGAAATTACAGCAAAGAAGTTTTGTGATTTATTCTAGCTCTGGGGAAGCGGGGGACATACATCCAATCCAGAAATCCCAATGTGTAGTTCTCAGTCTTGTGTCCTGCCACCCCTTGCCCCAGGCACTAAAAGCCAGTATAATTAGAGCTCTCCGGTGACCGATTCACAAGTGGAGCTTGGAGGGAAGGAGGCTATTGCAAACTAACGTAACAACTGTGTTGCCGCTGGGATGCAGGAGAGAGCTGCCTCTCTGGAGATGAAAAGCTGTTGTCACAGGGAAACATGCAGGTCGCCACTGCATTCACAAAGCCTCCTCCCTTCTGTGTGCAGTCACTGGCTCCTGCGTGCCTCTTCCCAGGAGAGATTGAACCAAGCAGCAGCAGCAGCACTTTTCCTAGCCATCGTAGTTCAGCATGGATTCAACGTTCTGTAGACGCTACTGGATGGACAGTGAAGCACACTGGGACCCACAGCCCCCCAGCATCTGTGGCAAAGGGAGGGACACACTGGAGGACCGTCGGAGAAAAGGGAATCAGGAGGCAGCCACGCTCTCACTAGCAAGAGAGCAAAGCAAGAGCGAGCATCAACCAAAAAAAGGCAAGCAGGGGCAGCACCTGTAAGAAGCATCATCCCTGGGAGGCTGAGGGTGCTATGGGCTCACACACACTCCCATATGAGTGTCCCCGGGGGTGCTGGGGCTCCAGACACACACAGCACCAGCATCACAGGGACATAGTGGGATGATCATGACATCCCATGTAGAAAACTGAGCAGGATTGTGACACCCAGCCACCAGCAGGTACCAGGACTTACCCCACTCCATGTCAGCACTCAGTTATTTGGGCTCTTACAGGTCTGCTTTTTAACACTGGGCAGTGCCCTGTAAGTAGGGCTCTCATGCTGTCTTAATTGGGATGTATAACCTCTCTCCACCCAAGAGTCTGAAGAACAAGATGAGGCTGATTGATGGAGTTGGAGTGCTCAAGGCTGCCAGGAGCACTGAATGAGGAGGCGTTGTCCCCTGCATCCCCTAATCCTGCAAAGAGTTGACAGCGATCCATTTCCAGGAGCTGTGCTCTGGATGTGTGGGATCATGAGTGAGAGGTAGTCATGAGGCAGCTGGCAGGAGACAAAGCACCTGTCTCAGAGCATCCATGCTGGGCTGGGCCAGCTGCACGCAGGGACTGCCACCATTTCTCATTGATGCTGGGACCAAGCTTCTCCCCAGGGAAAATCAGCTTCATGCCAGTTTCTACAAGAGGAGGGAGATTTCTTCACAGCCACCTCCAGCATGGGCAGAGACACTGCCACCGGTGACTGTGTGATTACACGAGTCCACATGCCAGCACTCACGCTCTGCCCTGCCAAGAGCAGCAGTGCAGGGAGGTCAGGCCCCTTAGCTTGAGGCATGATCCTTCGGGATCATTGCTCCCAAAATCACTGGGCTGGGTTGGGTTGGGTGGTCAAGGGCTCCCAGAAGGTGTCTGAAGGGACAGTGGGTAGCCTTGGCAGGACAGCCCTGCTTGCATGCACCGAATTCACAGAATCACAGAATGCCCTGAGTTGAAAGGGACCGACAAGGATCATTGAGTCTAACTCCAGTTCCTGCACATGACAGTCCCAACATTCACACGGTGTGTCTCAGGGCATTGTCCAAATGCTTCTTGAATATTGTCAGGCACCGTGACTGTTTCCCTTGGGGAGCTGTTCAGTGCTCCACCAACCTCTAAACGCAACCTAAACCTCCCCTGGAGCATCTTCCTGCCATTCCCTCGGGTCCAAAATTGTTCCAACGGGTGCGCCCACCCTCCGTGCTTTCAGCCCCCGCAGGGGCACTGCCCGGGGGCCACAGCGCAGGGGCGGAGGGAGGGGGACACGAGGCAGGACCCGCTTGTGCCGTGGGTGCTGAGGGGAACACGGCAGGATCCGCTTGTACCGTGGGTGTGGGGGGGGAACACGGCAGGACCCGCTTGAGACGTGGGTGCGGGGAAGGTGGGACACGGCGGGATCCGCTTGTGCCGTGGGTACGGGGGGGGCAGGACCCACTTGTGTCGGGGAGGCAGCTCCTATCCCGGCCGCTCCCGGGGTGCTGGCGGGGTGCGGGAGATGCGCGGCGGCGGGTGGGCGTCCCCTCCTCGGGCAGCGGTGCCGGTGGGAGCCGACGTGAGGCAGGATCGTGGGCGGTGAGGAGACCCAAGCGTGCGGCGCCGCCGCCGGTGCGCGGGGGCAGGAGCGGGAGCGAGCGGGCGGAGGCTCCGCCGAGCCGCCTCTCCGTCCCTCCCGAGCCGGGCAGGCGGCTCCCAGCCCCTCGGTCTCCAGGCGGGGTCGCGGTGCCGGCGGGAGCGGCGGGGGCGCGCGGCATACGCGGGGGTCGTCGCCATGACGAGCGCGAGTGCCGCCGCCGCGCGCCGCTGAGCTGTCCCTTCAGCACCGGCACCGGCGGCGCCGGCTCTGACGGCCCCCGCGGGATGGCGGCCCGGGACAGGGGGCGCCGCAGGCGCTGAGGCAGCAGGTAGGGCGGGCGCGGAGCGGGGCGGCGCCCCGCGGCTGGGGCTCCGGGGGGGGCGGAGGCTGGAGAGGTCCCCGTGTGGCGGGGTCCCGGTCCCGGTCGCGGTCGCACCAAGGCCGTGGGTAATGGAGGCGTTCGTAGAATCGGCAACCGCAGCTCAGGTGAACGGTGTGGACAGGGTCAGGAGCCCGTAGCGGGAACAAAGGAGCCGCCCTTGGTGTCTTCGCTGGGAGGTGGGAGAGAGAAAGAAAGGGGGGAAAGGGGGAGGAGGGAAAGAGAAAAAACAAAAAGACGAAGCAAAAAGAAAGAGGGAAAGAAGGAGAGGGAGAAAGAAAGGGAGAGGGAGAAAGGGAGAGGGAGAAAGGGAGAGGGAAGGAAGGAAGGAAGGAAGGAAGGAAGGAAGGAAGGAAGGAAGGAAGGAAGGAAGGAAGGAAGGAAGGAAGGAAGGAAGGAAGGAAGGAAGGAAGGAAGGAAGGAAGGAAGGAAGGAAGGAAGGAAGGAAGGAAGGAAGGAAGGAAGGAAGGAAGGAAGGAAGGAAGGAAGGAAGGAAGGAAGGAAGGAAGGAAGGAAGGAAGGAAGGAAGGAAGGAAGGAAGGAAGGAAGGAAGGAAGGAAGGAAGGAAGGAGGGAAGGAAGGAAGGAAGTCAGTCTTATTCTACTCATTTTCTGTGCAATTGCGTCCTAGGTTTTCATTCCCTATACACCTTTGGAAGGAACTCACTATGACAGGACAGAGTCTGAAGGCTTTATCTGAAGCAAATTTTGAAGACAATGAAATCAGCATCAATGTTGGAGGCTTTAAGAAAAAGATGAGATCCAACACATTATTAAGGTTCCCTGAGACCAGGCTGGGCAAACTGCTGAGCTGCCACTCAAAGGAGTCAATACTGGAGCTCTGTGACGACTATGATGACACCAAGAATGAATTTTATTTTGACAGGAACCCCGAGCTCTTTCCTTATGTGCTACATTTTTATAACACTGGCAAGCTCCATGTGATGGGTGAACTCTGTGTGTTTTCTTTCAGCCAGGAGATTGAGTACTGGGGAATCAATGAATTCTTTATAGACTCCTGCTGCAGTTACAGCTACCATGGGAGGAAAATGGAGCCAGACCAAGAGAAATGGGAGGAACAAAGTGACCAGGAAAGTACCACATCTTCTTTTGATGAGATTTTGGCATTCTACAACGATGCCTCTAAATTTGACAAACAACGCTTTGGAAACATCAGGAGGCAGCTCTGGCTTGCTTTGGATAATCCTGGGTACTCAGTCTTAAGCCGAATCTTCAGCATCCTTTCAATAGTGGTGGTGCTGGGCTCCATTGTGACCATGTGCCTGAACAGCCTTCCAGATTTTCAGATCGTTGACAGCAACGGGAACCCAGAGGAAGACCCTCGCTTTGAGATCGTGGAACATTTTGGTATTGCATGGTTCACTTTTGAACTGGTGGCAAGATTTGCAGTAGCTCCTGACTTTTTAAAATTTTTCAAGCATGCCCTGAATTTGATTGACCTAATGTCTATCCTTCCATTTTATATTACCTTAATTGTCAACTTGGTGGTAGAAAGTACTCCGACTTTAGCAAATTTAGGCAGGGTTGCACAAGTCTTGAGACTCATGAGGATATTTCGCATCTTAAAGCTTGCTAGACACTCCACAGGTCTCAGATCTCTTGGAGCCACCCTGAAGTATAGCTACAGAGAGGTGGGGCTTCTTTTACTTTATCTCTCTGTTGGCATCTCCATTTTCTCAGTAGTGGCTTACACCATTGAGAAAGAAGAGAATGAGGGGTTAGCCACCATCCCTGCTTGTTGGTGGTGGGCTACCGTTAGCATGACCACAGTTGGCTATGGAGATGTTGTGCCAGGGAGCGCTGCTGGCAAGTTGACAGCATCTGCATGCATCCTAGCTGGTATCCTGGTGGTAGTTCTTCCCATTACACTGATCTTCAATAAATTTTCCCACTTCTATAGGCGTCAGAAGCAGTTAGAGAGTGCCATGAGAAGCTGCGAGTTTGGTGATGGCATGAAAGAAGTTCCATCAGTCAACTTAAGGGACTACTATGCTTATAAAGTTAAATCCCTTATGGCCAGTCTTACCAATATGAGCAGGAGTACTCCTAGCGAGCTGAGCCTGAATGATTCACTGCGTTAGTGTACAAGTTTGACAACAATTTGCATGAGAGCTATGAAGAGCTATGTTTATAAATGTTTTCCTATTTGTCTTCTTTTTTCCCAGAGGATAGTGTTGCTGACACTGCACTAACTTTGCACTTGAGAAACTAAAGACATTTCTATTACAAGTTGACAGTTTGCACATTTTCATCCTGTTGCATTGGTACTAAATGCTAACTTTTCCATACAGATTTTACCACTTCTATGACATAAGTGCTAGCAGTATAGTGATGATCTGTTATTTTGTGCATTTCCTCATCTTAGCAGAGAAATGAACATACCCAAGTGAAATAAAAATTCTCAGATGTGACATGAGTAATGAAAAAATCACCTGTCACCGGTACTGGTATTTGTACTAGCATAGGGCTTCCCATGCATTTTACAGTATTCACAATCACCTGTGAATCACTGACACAGGAACACTCTTCCCCGTCTTTCTGAACAGTAATTCTGATGGTCATATGTCTGAAAACATCTCAGAGCTTCACGTTTGAATGGAAGTTTGCTTACTCTTGAGCACATGTTAAAAACTGGGTGTTCTGAAATGTTGTGTGTAGTAATATTTTCATAAGTTCCTAAACATAGACTTACCTCTGCTTCCAAGACTAGGTCAATACTGAGCCCTCTAAAGAAGCCCATCCCTCATTTTCAGATAGCTACGTATTCAAAGACTGCATTTCCACAAGTAACTCTAGGTATGGAGACCCATGAAAACATCCCAGGTTCCCATTTCCAGAAGTGATCTGCACACAGCCTGGTTCCTGCACAGTACATACAGTCCCATTGGATTGCATACCACACAGGGAAGCTGAAGATATGCTATGTTTCAGTCCATCAAAATGGTTCTGAGATTAGACACACAAAAACGTGGGTTTGCAACAATTAGAAGCTCCAATGAAAAACTTGGATTTGCTTAATGAAGTGAAATATTCCCACATGAACAGTACAGGCAGCATTTTAGGAACTGACATTCATATACTGCAAAAAGACTAATTATAAAGATGCCATATGTGATGCTGAGATATAAAATCTAATTTTATCAGGGAAACTTGAAAGCAGGTGTTGATGGCAGACAATTCCATTAAGCTTTGTGCCAAGGAAACTCTAAGGAAAAAAATAACTCCTCTAAGTCACATTTTCCCTCAGAAAGGAGCTAACAACTTACATCTCAGGAAGAGTATAAGGGCCTAAGAAAGGAACAGATAAAGAAAAAGAGCTTAATGCTGCATTGACTGTGGGCAGATCCTCCTACCTACCTATGTGACAGAGTCAGTTTAAACCTTTTCAAGGGCTGGCCTATACTATTTTTTAAAAAAAAAGAAGGCATGAAAGAGCAGATCATCTGAGTTTTCAAGAGTAATCATGAATTTGCATATGCATTTTTCGAGTGCTCAGTCTCTTCCCTTATGCAATTGTACAGACATCAAATACTTGTAGACAACAGGCAGAAGCCACCGGTCCCTTCTTTTTCACTTTTATGGATCTGTGCTATAAAACAAACTACCGGCACTCAGGGGCAGAACAACACTTCTCTTCAGATCCTGCTGCTTGTATGTCCCATTCATTACACAGAAAGTTCCAATCAGTTATTTTAATTTTTTTTATTGTTTTACTTTTGAAGACCAGAGAGGTTCAGAAAATAAATTTAAACTAGTTATAAGATAAAATACTAAAGCTGAAATTTTTGTGTTTGGAAGCCTGTGTTTGTATACCACAAGAAGGAGCAGTCCAAATGGCAGAATAAAGTAAATATGGTACAAACAGGTAGTTCCCCTTTTTAGGCTGTTAGGTATTGCTATCTGGTCTGCATCTTTTGATGTTGTTGCTGTATCAGCTCCACCTAAAACCCGAAAGTGGAGCACTCAGAATCAGATTCCTGTGTGACCAGTGATCTATCACAGAATATACAGGGTGAACTATCACTTCCTTTGAACACTCTCCTTGCACCTCAGTAGTTGATTTAGGCCGTGTGTGAGGGAAATGAGCCCTTTCTAACCTTACAAAATGAAACTAGGTGATTTCAGCATAGCCTGCATAAGCTATAAATCAATAGGCAACACGTCATTTGCTGTCCCTGAAAATTAAAGAGGCATATAAATGGCCCTGAAGGTAGACCTAGATAACCCAAATTAGGTGTCCAAATTTGAGACATTTTGCTGTGGTTTTCACTTCTACAGGGCTAGTTCAAGTTCTCTGCAGGGTCACAGGAATAAGTACAATAGTCTTGTCCCTAATACGTATTGCATGCATGTAAACTATCATACACCTGAAAAAATCCACCCTCCCAAAACACAGCACAGCACTAAATTGCCTATTGGATTGAAACACCATGAAAGAAATAAGTGAAAGAAGAGATGGGCTTGCACAGTACATACAGTCCCATTGGATTGCATACCACAAGGGTGGCAAACTGATGCCAATAAAACTGCAAGTTCTCACTACGTTTATTGTCTGGGAGCTGTCAGAGAATCCAGCTCCAAGGAGTGGTTTTATCCCAGTTTCACAGGCAGTACATTCACAGAGTTGAAAACCAATGACTTTAAGGGCAGTTATGTGAAGAGACCTGTAAACTTGCCAAAGAGTCACAAATTCCCTCAGCTGTTGCTAGTTTAGCATTGCAAAGGTTGGATCCAAACTTTACAACACATCATTTCAATAACCTATAGCTTAGCTTATGTTCTAGATTTATTATTATTCATAGGGCTGATGCTCTGTCATTTCTGCAAATGTTGAATGGAATGTGTCCAAATTGTGTTTTACTAAAGAAAACGAAATACCCCAAGGAATTATGACTTTTATTGTACTGGTTGAAAGGAATTTTCATTATTGCTTTTTTATAAGTGCTTTGGATCAAAGACACTAAATAAATAAAATACTGAAATTTAATATGTTCTTATTATCATGACAATGACTTTGCACAGCACACAGGAATTCCCTTCCTAAACTTAACTAACTCCATGTTAAAAGCAGTCAGATTTTTGCCCCCCTTTCCTCTGGAAGAGTGTTCCAGAGCAGCGCTACTCTCCAAGGAACTTTTAGCATAAGTTTGTTAATGGCTGCTTTATATCAATTTTTTTCTCACGCCACGACTGTTCTTTAGCTTCAATATTTCAATTTCCTCTGAGTGTTTGCATGCACAGTGTGTTTATAGACAGCAGCCGCATGCCCTTACATGCTTATTTTCACAGGATATACCTGCCAAACTTCCTTTTAATTTTCTTTTTGCAGGTCATATCCCCCCTACCATCCTAGGGAACGTAGCCTTTTTTTCTGCATTACTTCTGCTTAGATTTAATCTGTTTGAGCTGGCATTCTCCAGTATTGTATCACTTTGTACATCAGGTTTAATATTTGCTTATGACTAGCAGAATTTTTCACTGAGGAGAATAACAATTGTTCCGATATAAATAATGTTGTCTTAGCTCCCCCAAAATATCTAGATAAGAAAGAATGAGGCACACCCTTCCTGCCACATTACACAGTAATCTTTCTAGGGTTCAGTCCAGTATCTGCTGAGAATCATCATCTCTCATTAAATAAAAGTTATTTATTTATTAAATAAAATGTTTCCACTTGGAAGGAAAATTTCGATCTCTCCAAAGCCTCAATGAGGAGGAAGAGGTGGGTACTTAAGATTTAGTCATCACTACTTTTGCCAGACTTCTTCAATCACTGTTTTGTAATAACAGGGCATCTTCACTTCAGTAAAACAGTGGGTCAGAAATGAAGGATGAGAGAACTGATAGGTTGCTTTATCCAGTGTCTGAAACTTGAAAACCGTTGTGCTTAGAAATCTGCTTACTGTGGATGTGCCATTTAGTGAAGAACACTGCACTTGTTATGTGCTCCTCCTGCCTTGTGATGGTCACCTTCCTGGCGCTGATGAAAATACTGCTCTTGCTCTCTTTCGGCTGAGAGCTTTGAAGTGCTTAAACAAGGCTTATGGTAATATTTCAAACAAGGAAACTTGCTATATTGCCAGGAATGAACTGTTAAAGAATCTTGATTTCTAGTACAAATCTTGGCTATTATGAGAGTTGGAGAAGTCCTTGAAAAGCAATATGTTATATTATTTTCCTGAGATGTAAAATCTATATATAGATTGTGATTAAGCTTTTCATGTATGTTCAGATTTTGTGTTATTGCCTGGTTTATTATTCATTTGCTTTCATCAGATACTAATTTTCTCTTTCCCTGCAGACTACTTTGTCCATTTTGGAAGGACTGTTTTTTCCTCACGTATTATATATAGCATGAGCTACTTAACACTGCAAACTTAAAGAACTTTGCTTTTAATTTTTCAACTTTAATACCTCCAATATTTTTATCTTTTGGTATAGAACTTTATGAGACTGCAAGGAACTACTGTATCTGGTGCTCTTTGTAATGCATTTTTTGTCCCAGTAGTGTATAAAACGCTCAAGAACACAGCTTTGTGCCACAAATTGGAAATTAAAATGCATCAAAAATTGTATTTCACCAGGAATTAAGAACTCATTTAAGTTTCAGGATAGTCTGAGTATATATTTTAATCAAAGAAAAGTGTGGATCTCATTGTGAAGATAAGTTTCTTTTAAACGTCTACATCAGGCTACATTTCTAGTTTAAGAAATGCTCTTAATTGGTGGTGGTGGTAGGTAACCCACATTTTTCAGTTGAGCAAATAATGCAAGCTTCTTGCTCTCTGCCTCACAGATTAAGTACTAAGTAACATACCAATAGCACTTGTAAGTGCTAAATCAACTTGACATGACCTTTCATCTCTTCCAAAACAACCCCCATCCTTAGAGGCCCAGCTGTGCACATATAAGCAGCAGAAAGCCCCTGGAGTAACTGCTCTTTCTATGCTGGTTACCAATTTCCTCTCATAATACTCCTGACTTTAATCTACCTTTGATGGTACTTTGAAATAACATTCAACCCACAGCCACCACTCCTATTGCTCAGTGAGGCATTGTGCCAGAACTAGTCTTTTCTCATCTTATTATTCTTTTTTTTTATTTTCTTCCAATTTATGCACCTGGCTTCCCATTAAGTTGCACAAGATATTAATTTGATCTCCTGTAATATTTTCACATCTGGTTTCTGAAACATCTTTTACTGATTCTGCCTTCTTCCCTAAAAAAAAAAAAAAAAAAAAAAAAAAAAAAAGATGATGATGCTTCTCACCTGAGAATAATTTACTGGGTTAATAATGCAGCACCAGGCATTACATTATTCAAAGTAGCAGTTTTCTGCTTTCTTGATTCAAATAGCAGTAATGTATGTATCTTCACAGAAATCATGTAAGTTGTTAAGAAACATCACCCTCATTAAGGATTGTGGATCTCTTCACCCCTCCTATAAAAATTAGGGATTGTCATCCAGAAGATGCAACCACCAAATAGTCTAGAAAGTGTTTCCTGAGGTAGCACAACACTGCTGGCAAAGGTCTAGCCCTGGTATTTATTTCTCCTGCTCGTACAGAGAATGGAGAATCGTCTCACAGGTGTTGAGACTCAAACTGACTTCCCACTGGACACGGCAAAAATTTGTTTGCCTGACATTACTTCACCCTTTATACAAAACCCTAAATCATGTAAGTCCTCACTTAGGTAAATGCATGCATCTGGCTATAGGAAGCAGTGGCAAAAATCCAGCATTTCATCTTCACAGAAATGTAGAAGAAACATTTTTTTTCTTCTAGGGTACCACTGGGGTTTGGCTCCTCACTGAATCCTATTCAGAAATAAACAGGGCTAAGTTTTTGGGGGATTGGACAAAGTCTTCTATAAATCTGCCGAATTATTCTGTGTGTCTAAAGTACCCTAAGAAAGCTGCCCAATTCCAGACGCTCAGTCCAACATCACTTGTGGTCATGACACACGCAGGCACTTTGTGTGGTGCACAAGTCTGTGTAGTTCTGAGCAGACTATTCTGCTGATTACACTGTTGAACTTCAAAGAAAACCTTCAATCACATACAGAAGATGAGTGGCACTCAGACATCATGGTTTGCTTACCAGCAGCCACTGCTCTACCCATCTTACTTGTGCCTCTTGTTTCACCCTGTGTTATCCGTTGGCCATATCCTGACATGGCTATCCATGAAGTCCCCGTGACATATAATGAATGGGTGATGTGGTGGGGTCTTAACATAGCAAAACGAGTGGCTGGAGTTTCTGACTTAGGAATGTCAATCCCACCAAGTTTCAATGGAAACTGCCTTTTTAAATTACTACGCTATTTTTGAAATTCATGTTCTGTCCCATTCCAGGAAGTGTTTTGAACACCCTAGCACAGCCCCTTTAATGACCATCCATTTAAATACCAAACAAATCTGTTCTCTACGTTGTTTCTTTATTTCTTCTTTCCGTACCAAGGCAAAGCTTCCTACTGCTGCTGTTAGTATGATCCTTTTTTAAACATCACAATCCCTACGCTGAAAATTCATAGGAAGAAGCCCTGGATGTACTTTCCTCTGGTGAAGTGGCTCTGTTTTCCCTGTGAGAGTATGCTTTAAAGAAAATAACTGAAACGGGGAAAAAGGCTGGTGCTGCTTGCAAGCACCTGCAGGAAGAGTAGGTCACCCCCATCCAATTCCCCCTTTCACATCTGCTTCCCTCTTGCACAGGCAATGGAGAGGCAAGGCAGGCCCTTACGGCAGGAACATCTCGGACTGCCAAAGTCAAAATGCAGCTCCTTCACTGAACCTTTCATATTCAGCCTGGCTGGTGAGCCAGGTTTGACAGGTGGTTTTTGCATGGCATTCCTCAGCTGTGGTACTGGAAATGCTTCATAAATATAAGGCAATTTTGTTCATGCTCTTGGTGGCAAAAATGCACCAAGCTTTCCTTATACTTCTGCTAGAAAAAGCTCTGTTAGCCTACTCCTGACTCTCCTGTTCCCAAAGCACATTAAACTGGAAGTGTACTGGAGCTCTCATCAGTGCTACCAGGGCAGTGCTGAAGGGTAAAAACAACACCTCTTCATGCAAGTTGTTACACAGCACTGGTCCATCCACCAGCACAGAAAAATACAAATGTGCTTCCTCTTACTTGGCAAGAGCCTCAAAGCACTGAAGTCATTTAATGTGCCAGGAGCTGGGAGTCATGCTGGAAACAGGAGGTGGCAGGTGTTTCTAGGTGCATTTGATTTTCTTAAGATGCAGAGAGAGGTCAGTCTAGGCATACCAAGAATATAGAAGAAAAAGGCTTTGACAGACTGTTGATGTTTCCTGAAACAAAATATCTGGGATATCTGACAGTTTTCTTTCCTGAGAAACACAATTTAAAAAAGCAAAATGTGTCTCCACCCTGCTAGAGAAGGTGAGAAAAAAGCCATGGTGATTAAAAGGTTAGTGTTCTTGGGTTCTAAGCTTTTAAACCGAAACATGTACAGTCCAGAAAAGAAGAATAAGCCTGAGTGGAAAGCAAAGCTGCAGTTGGAAAAGCGTTCCTATTCTT
Organism: Dromococcyx pavoninus; assembly: GCA_033558185.1. NCBI lineage: Eukaryota > Metazoa > Chordata > Aves > Cuculiformes > Neomorphidae > Dromococcyx > Dromococcyx pavoninus. Next base: position 979,210 of record JAUMJL010001251.1, on the reverse strand, counting down.
TGCTTATGAAGTGCATAGGACAGCCGCATCTTGCAGTTTCATTGATGTGGACTAAACAACCCAGGTCAGACTCCCAAAGTTCACATTTTCAAATTTTTAAGCACAGCCAGGAATGCCAGGTACACCTTCCCCTCACTTGGGTGAACAACAAGAAGCTTTAAACATGAGGTGGGCAGCCTTATGGTATTTTAGGAAAGTAAGGCCATATAGCTTCTGTTGCTTGCTGGCATGAGGGGACACAGCAGCCATTTGGGTCTGGAGCAGCAGAGTGTCCATTCAGCCTTGAGCAGCCTCATTTGCCCTGATCAGGGCAGAAGCTGGAAGCTGGCTCAGGAACACAGCAGTAATCTCTTCTTAAATACGACCAAATGGGTGTCATTCCTCATTCTAGAGTGAAGGTCTAGCCCTGATATTTATTTCTCCTGCTCGTACAGAGAATGGAGAATTGTCTCACAGGTGTTGAGACCCAAACTGACCTCCCACTGGACACGGCAAAAATTTGTTTGCCTGACATTACTTCACCCTTTACACAAAACCCTAAATCATGTAAGTCCTCACTTAGGAACTATAAACACTTCAGTTCAGCACCAGTCTACAAACTATTAGTCAAACATTGCTAGCAAGACTTCCTCCCACTTCTGCTGTGAGATAGGACCTAACTATTGTGCTTTTTGTGGAGGCAGCCACTGAAAATACGTGCTATGAGATGTATAAAAATTGTGTCAGCTGATGCACTGAGTAAATCAATGTTAACCACATTTAGAAGGCTTCAAACTGGTACTCACTCTTGGAATAAATTTGCATTGATTGTGGGGATGCAGGGCTACTGCATGGCTGGTCCTTTGATCCTAGAAAGCCTCAATTGATTATTTATCCCAATAATTACATATTTGGGAAATGTTTAAATGGCTGGGTGTCAACGAAAGTTATAATTACACTAATTAGGAGAAATAGGTTTATCAAATCTAACACAACACTGTTGCCAGCAATTTCAGACACATTGCATTGTTGAATGTAAACAACCCAAAAGTTAATATATTTGTGTAAAAGCTGAGCAATCAGTGGTGGATGTGCTTCCTTAGCAGGACAGGTTGCAGAAAAATACAACCAGCATATAGTTCATCAGCATTTTCTAGGACATATTAGTAATGGGTTCCCAAATTACTTTTGGTTGCTTTAGAGTTTCTTATAGGATGGGAGAGACTCTTGGAATGAGTAAGAGCAATATTTCGGCAGTAGTTATTGAAATACTGAATCAGTACTTACTGCATTAGAGAATTTCATTCACTTTTCAGATGTAAACTGGGTTTGGATTAAGCCGATTATAAGTGTTAGATTAAATGCGTATATAAATCGATGCCGAGCTGAATATTAATACAGTCACTTCATTATTTTCTGGTCTCAAGAACTTCATTCTGTAAAGATCAACTAACATGAAAAAAACCTCAAAACTTTTCCTGGGTTTTACAAGACTCAGAAAAAGTTATTGTATTAATTGCATTTCTAATTACAGTTCGACTTGTTTCTGCATTTTTTAATACAAAACACTTTGAAAAATTCTAGTTTTCTTCCATAGTTTCAGCAAGGAGAATTGGAACCTGACATATAAATACATCTAGACTGAAATAAGGTTTGTATTTTAAAAAGAATCTCATGCTTTTGGAAACGGTTGCTAAGAAAAATGGTAACTCTATTTAATCCTTCTTCAAATAATCTCTGACCTCCATAATCTGGGGACTATTACACCTGCTTTCACGTGCAATGAGAGATCAAAAGGACACCTGTTGCTGTATACCCCATTATACTGTAATAAAAATCAAATATCAATTGGTGCATCACACTAAAGGCTTAATGTCAGATAAATCAAAAGCTTTTGGTCTCTCTCTTTGATGTAGTGGCTGTGAGTTTTCCGTGGCAGTAACCATGCAGGCTTTGGAAGCCCAGGAGTGTAAAGTAGCAGAAATATCTGAAGAGGGTTAAAAGCAGTGTTACAAACACGTGAGGGCCACAGCCATCTTCCCATGCATCAGTCCTTTCAGTGACATCAAGTGAGTGACAGGATGAACAAACGGTACAGGGGTGTGTTTGTGCATATGCCTGCACCCCCCTGTAACAACAGTTACACTCGTCAGCTCCAAACACTGTCCCTGAGGGAAGAAACAAGACTAGGAGGGCTACGTTCCTCTCTGGGAGCTGGCTGGGGAGAGATACTGTAAAATAAGATAACTGCCCTCAAAATAAATATGCACAGGTAGAAGAGCCCAGGTCTTCATTAAGAACATATGGTTTAATTAATTTGACAAAGAGAAATACATCCAGATACATTAGCACGTGGCCGTATATATCTAAAAATTTGATTTCTGAATTTCTGACACCTAATGAAAAAAAATAATTTTGAAGGTCATTGGGGTTTGCAGTGCACAAGTAAATACTCTTAATCTTTCCTCCCATTGTGACAAAAGAAAACCAGCATTTGAGCCCAGAACAAGATTAATTTAATTCCTTCCAGTTCCTTCCTGCTGGCTGGCTTCAGGCAGCTCCCTGCTGACTGCTCAGTTCATCTCCTCTGAATTTTCTGTGTCTTTTGAAAAGGTCAGTTTGCACTGAACAAGTACCAGCACCAAGCAAGAACTGTGGCTGTTCTCCTACAGCACGTAAAAACTTCCCGCCCCCCACCATAACTTCCACCAAAGCTGAACCACCCAGGGCCTGCAGTAAGAAACTGGGAGGCCAAGGGACAGCATTACTGCACTAAGAAGTGTCCTGGCGTAGAGAATGGAGTGGTCATTATCTGATGCGATCACACAGACTCTTCCACTGCACTGAGATTTTTCCAAAAGGCCATTGAACACTTTTTTGTACACAAATATAAAAATGGACATAGGGAACTTTTCCCTTTCCAAGGGTCAAATGTGATTTTCAAACACCTTTGTGTGGGCACCTGGATCTGCTTCAGGGGCTATGGCCATGCTGTGGTCCTGCCAACAAAGCAAAGCCGTATCAAAAGCCATTTGCCACCACGGCACAGCTTTGTCCCTGAGATAAGGAGCTGGCTCCTTCAAGGCTTCCTGGACCACAGGCATTGGTTTGAGCATAGTGCTACCCTGCTGCTGATCAACAGCTTCCAGATTAGTGCTAAGTCTTTCTATGGTAAAGCAGCACCCACTGCTTCATATTGCTTCCTCACACTTTGCAGGAGCCTCAGTGCCTCCACTACAGCAGAAAAGGAGGGGAACAATGGGTCCTAGCAGGGCAAAATACTTACACAACATCCCAAGCAGGCATGCAACTCATTCAACCCTCTTGATAAAGCCATCTCCATCCATGTCTGCCCAGGATTAGAGCTTCGGAAGTCTCTCCATGCAGAGACGAACATCACCTGTAGTCAAAACCCTCCATGATCCAAGAAAGGAGCGGGGGAGGAAAGGAGGAGAAAACACCTCCCATTCAGCAACTTGGATTGTCGTTTATTCCATGCTTATTTACTGGGTACTGTCATGGTATGTTTCCATCTATACATTTTTTTAAAATTTAACTTCTATCTTTAAAAGTGGCAACTGAATAAATAAAGTACAAAACACAACAAAAGTGAGTGGAAGAAAATTAGATGTGAAACAGTGATTCAGAACAGCCAGTTACACAGATGACTACCTGGTTTGCTTCTGTTAGCCAACACTTTTTCCCCTCATACCCAGAGTCAGCCTCATAAGCAACCTGTCCAGGTGGCAAATTACGCTTTTTATTTTCTAGCTGAAGAAGTTTTTATAACTATTTCTTCCTTCCTGTTTGTGTAGTAAACATGCTCTTCTGTAACCTGGAAGACTCTGTAAGGCGTAGTGAAAATAAGCATGAGTCTATCCTGAGGAATCTGTGAAGCCAGCAATAGAAAAAAGTATCTAACGTCTAATCCGCGTGTGACTAACAAATACTCTGAAAAAGAAATATATTTGGTTAGAAACTGAACATCCCATGTTTTCAAATGAAAGGAAAACAGCACAGATGAGACTTTACTTCAGTGATCTCTGAACAGGGGAAGAGGAAAAAGGCTGTTGTTGACATTTGTGTTTGTGCATAACATCCCAAGAACACTTGGCTCAGGGGATGCTCTTAAAAGTAACGCCCACATTTGTCTTCCTGAGCAGGGGGAAGAGATGCAGCAAAACATGGGGCACTTTCAAGTATTCTGTAAAGACTTTAACAAATTAAAACAAATAAAAGGATGAGAGCACACTATGCAAATGGTAGCCCCTTTCCATAATGAATGCACTGAAAGGAGAGGAGAAATACATTTTGTGAAAAGCTATTTTAAAACAAACTTAACAGGGTAAGTCCCTAAGTGCAACTTCAGGACTTCATACTGAACCATCAATGTAGTTTTGCCCTTACCCAGATAGATTAAGCCATTACTTCACCTGGCATAACGCAATGGAGAGAAACACCATGTGCCACCCAGGATTTGTCTTCTCCAAGAACCTCCATGTTTTTTTGTTGTCAATAGTGGGTATAACACTGCTGCACCACAGCCTGGTACAGAAATATCCCAAAGCCAATTTTCAGCCAGCTGTATGACATGATAGAACATCCATCATCTCCTTTCCATACAGAAAGGAATGCCGCAGTAAGTTGGAGCCCTTAATATTTTTGAATGCAAAGAAATAAAGACTTCCTCGTGTCATAACGTCTTTTTAATTAGTTTTCTAACCATGTATACACTTAAAAAGAAAACGTAACCCTCATCAGATCACATTGATAAAACAGTGTGCACACGAAGTTCTTTATAGAAGTTGTACAGTACACATTCTGCTTGGAAGCACCAGTGCCTACGAATGGTGACCAAGGTGATCTCATGTATTTGTGCAGGCGTTCACTCATTGTGAGCCATATTTATATATGAAAGTTCAAGACACTGGACAAGAGAAGCAGCCTGAGCCACTGTGCACTTTTACCTGAATATACCTGGGCAAATACAGGCAAACTACTATTTACTGTAAATAAACAGTAAATAATTATAATACCCAATAATTGTCAGATTAATTCAGATTAGCAGAAGAATTCTGTCATATCAAACATTCTGTAGTTCACTGAGTTTTGTTCATGGGACCCTTTTAGTAGAGTGCCTTCGTGGACAAATTCTTTGAGAATGATTTTAAAAAATCGTAAGAGAAATAGGCTACAGAATCAAATTTGAGATGTATTTTTAGATGTGTCTGCTTTTCCCAGTTAAGTTATCCATTATCTATAGTTGCTCTTGTTACACTCAAAAATCTAAGGAGCACCTAAAACTGCCAATTTCCGCTAGCACCTTACGAGCAAAGGATGTCTGTGAAGATTTCTAGTGTACTGGGGTGGTGCTCAGCTCTCTCAGAATTAGGCCTTTAGTAAGCTTAGATTGCAATGAGAGGGACTTCTGCAAAGCACCAAGGATACCTGTCCTTAGACTGGCCTGATACTCTTCCATTGAGATCTTCACACTTCCAGGGTTTAGAGCAGTGTCTTGAGCTGGAAAAATCCTTTCCAGAGCTGACTGAGAGATGTTTTCTGCACTCACAGCTGGGCTCTCAGTATTACAAAAATGAAACAAAAGCATGAGAGATGACTATGGAAATGAGCATTAATGGTTACTATTAACATAATTGAGTTTCAGTTAGAATGAAGAACAAGACGACAATTATACATGAAAAATTAGCTTTTATTACAAATGTTTAGTAATAAGTAATGGTTTTTCAACTTTTTTTTTAAACTTACTGAACCTAAACATACAAAATAAGAAGCAAACAAGAAATTGCTTGGTTAAAATCTTACTGAAAGGTAACTTGTCAGTAGTTCTATCAGATCTCCCCCAAGGCTTGTTATTAAAATGTCTTGTTTGTACTATTGACCTTCCTTTACAGAGATGCTTATCCTCCAATAGAGATGTGTAGTCATCAACATGGATGATTTGATACGTTTATATAAACAAAAAAGAAAAATGAACTCGTATCCATCTCACAAAATAAAACCTATTTCTTCATGTTACACTTGCTCACAATTTAGAGTCTAATCCACTGGCTTCTGAAGCCAAAGGCAGCTCTTACACTGACTGCAGCGTGCACCATATCAGAAGGGCAACATTGCTGATTTCATATTAACTGACAAAAGTATTCTTTGGTCACAAACGTCCTCTATCTACCCAGTTTACAGTATCTCGGAAGCTTTTCCTTGCCCATTTTAAGTAAATTGTTTACATTTTGTTTTATTCCATGGCTTTCAGATTTTTCTGCTGCATGTAGAATCCATATATGAAGAAAGGATGTCCTTTATCTTCTGGTACCTTTCAGACTGCAACAGTTCTAGTCTAAAACAGCCTTTTACTGGAGTCCCTCTGGATAGGCAATTCATACTTAGTGCACTGTATTACTTAAACTTTCAGAATACACAAAATATAAAAAAGTGATAATTTTCTTACGTTGCCTATTATACTGTAAATCCACATTACTCAAAATCAAAGTCTTATTTTTGTTGGGAAAGTTTAAGAGAGCAAGGGAAAAGAAAGCTGCTAGTGATGCAAGCAAGAGTGTCTGGAAAATGACACTGCTTAAAAGGCACACCAGGAAAAGGCAAGCTAGGTTCCTCTCTTGATGATTTAAATCTGATTTTAATTTTAAATTCTATATATAGATATGCATATACATGTGTGTATACCTACACAAATATATATACACACACCCCTTTGAGTTTTTTGACCACAGAAAGTTCAAGAATTAGAAATTCTTTTTTTAATAAATAAGAACCATAATAATGGGGGAGGTTGGTGCTGTTATTTTTGCTGCATTATGAATATAATCCAATGACATGGTGATATGATTATACCATTCTTTACTTTACATCATTTCACTTTATAAATGCAAGGCATAAGACTACCAGGTGCATTTTATCTTGCCTAAAGTAATTTTTATGGATCTTCTGTGTTCTTGCTTTTTCATAAGGGAGAGTCATTACTTGAATAAATATGAAAAGAGTTGGGAATAAGGATGTTCTAACTGAAATTCATTAGACTCTAGGGTTTACATGTTAGAGCGTGGCACGCACGCAAACACACACAGAATGACAATGATAACGATGGCTGAATACAGCTCAAACCCATACACAGTCCCAGTGTGGCTTGTAGCATGCTGATCTTGTGAAAACTTTTGTTTCCCTTTTGCATAAGCGTTATGATATAATGCACTGTTTCCAAAATCTGCCCTGTTCCATCTAAATGGTCCACGTATGATGATAGAAAATGTTAAGAGGTATGAGATGATTACTAATTTCCAGAAAACATTTAACAGAAGATGCCCATACAGTAGTCACCATTAGAAGCCTACCAGCTGATGGCTGAATGTAAAGATCTTTCCAGCTGTATTGTTTATAAAGAAGTATGACTATCACAGTAAAGTTATTTACACAAAAGGCAACAATAGCAGAGATATCAATAGAGAACACAGTAGATTGTTCAGAAAGTGGATCACATTTTCTGCTAAAGTCTGAAATATTTCTTGCAATGTTGTAAATTCTACCTACTAGATACGCTGCAATATAAACCAGACGGAAGAACTTGTAAAAAGATACTAAGAGCTTGGTCCTGCATTTCTTATTCTCCAAAATCTACCACAAAAGACTATGGGAATTTTGAACATTAAAAGTGACTGCAGGACAAAACCCTCAGAGGACTGCAAAATGTTGCTTCTTTTCATTACTTATTATATAATATGTATTCTATTTATTTTCTTTGGCTTTTAAATTACTATCCCTTAGTATCTATAACCTGAAAGTAAACCAAATCCAAATGACTAGTAACTTCCCTCTCTCCTCAAAACAGTGGAAAATCAAATGAACCAAGAAACATATCCAGAAATTGTATCTGTTACTTCATTATAAAACTATGGTGCAAAACAGAGGTTTATACTGGTCAGAATTGCAATAGCAATTTGAAACTTACACTGAAGGAGTGACAGCAAGTATTGCTTCTCCTGAATAACAGGAAAATCAAAACTGATGAGGCACTTGTTTTCTTGTTTCATGACAGATCATTCAGTGTGTGTAAAAATGATAAGAATACTCTCTAAAAGAATGCTCTACAGAGCATTACAGCATAACAGCTGTATTGCTCAACTACAGCCACAGTCCCTGATTGAGGAGAGCAGAAAAACATGTGCCTATTACTTACTTTATGTTTAAATCTTACTGGTACAAATGGGCTGGATACATGTTCAAGTGCTGTCCTGAATCGGGGTGATTGCTTAAGTTGGAGATAAGCTTAAGACAATAGTGGTGAGCTTTTCATTATGCTACAACACCAATTTTATCTAATCTGGCTCTTTTCCACAATCTTATCCTAATACGTCCTAATAAAAAAGAAAACAGGCATAAAATAAATAGGATAACCAAAGATTACATAATAAATATGCTACTGAGTGGGAGGAAAATATATTGCAACATAAGGCTCTGTAGTGTTGCACAATCAAGAAATCGTTCCAGGTGCTCTAAAATACAACTCCTAATGTACAACACCAAGTTACCAATATACACCTGAAAGAGACTGGGAATTAACAGATTAAACTTCTATTACATTAAACATTTGAAAATATAAACAAGTGGTAATGTGTTTTTCTGCCTTTGCAGAACACCATATGTATGTTCTTTCATTGCTCCAATTGTCACTGCTCATGAAAGAAAATTCAAAAGATTGGGTTTTTGAAAATTTTCATTATCAAATTCCTCCAGACTTACAAAGTTACCAGTGTCCACACTGACTCACAGCACTATCTCTGAAAGTGAAATAAACTCAGAAATTCTGTTGCCTTCGTTTCTTTGCATCCATCGCATCGAGGATAGGTTGCCTCTTGGCAGTGTACCTCTGACGAAGCTCCTCAATTTCTCGTTCCATCATAGGGTCCAAAGCCTTTAATCGCATCTGTAATTCTTCTAAACTCAGGTTCTTTAACTGTAAAACAACCGAAACAAAAGCACAAAAAATATTAAAAACTGTTCCCAACAAAAAATGAAACTCATCACCTTTAACAATCCTTTAATTTAAAGTTTTTACACACTTTGAGTGTATGTATCATATATAACTGCTTACATGACAAAATGTCTTAGTATGCTCCACAGTAAATAACTTAACAGCATATGAAAACACAAACACACATAGTATATTTAATAAAAATACAAACAACAAAACAACAGATTGCAAATAAATATAGGGCTGGAGTTTAACTCATTAGGCTGAAAAAAGCATGCAGCAGTACACACAACTGTATTCACATATAACACTGCTTGATCAAATACTTCTTAATGAACTTCAGTATCTTGTGGAAGCCTGAAAAATAAGACAGCTGCTGTAAGTAACAATCTGACAGATATTTACAGGTACTTTCTGATAAGAATGACAAGACACCTGTCTTCCTCAACAGCTTGCTGCCAGAACTAGTTAAAGCAAATTGCTAACAGAGTGTTTAAATAATACATGAAATAATTTCCTGAATTCGTGGCAAGGAGTTACCTTTGACCAAGCTCTCTTCTTTTGAAAAATATTTTCTCACAATGTTAAACAGTTCATTACATTTCACTCATTACAACCAACGGGTCATGTAATAAGTAAACCGCTTCATTAGCTTGCAGGCTGCTGCAGATAAAAGGCTGCAGTCTTGTCAGGTACTGGGGCGCAATGGGCACTGCTGCTCCACCTGCCATTGCAGGGAAGGATCTACATGTAAATATCTTCCTTTGGCTGGTCTATGTATTTTTACCTCCCCAATTAAGTTAAGTGCCTCTCTGCATTTCTGTTGTCAGAACTGCCTATGTACCAATTACCCTTCACTGAGTGTGAAAAATATCAACCCATTTCAAATAGTACAAATAATTTCATCCTAGGAAAGGGATAATCTATATTTTGGTTTTAAGTATTCTGACATCGCAAACAAGCCCACCACCTAACTCGGGGGTGGGGTGGAGTGAAGAAAACATTTTCTGAATCAATCCTCTAATGAGTCAATACTTTCTTCATGAATCTAGGCCAGTCTTTCATCAACCAGTATGATCTGTTTTCCCTAAGGAATGAAACTACTTTTGATCTCTATTTTTATCAGCATCTGAGGCATAAAAATTAGCAACACAGATTGCTACATGCAGTCCAAACCCCAGCATTATGACTTCTACTAATAGACTACATTGTACATAGTAAACAAATAAGTTAAAGTCATAATAAAGAGGGAACACAGATCAAAAATTCAGAGAAGAGCATATGGGGAAATTGCACATTTTTATGCAATGTCTTTTTAACCATAAGATTTTCTTAGGAGAGAAAGAGTTGCCTCCTAAGGAATTAAATATCATCTAGTTTATTGTATTTCTGACATCTGATACATGCAAGAAATCATAGGGGAAAGAAATCAATTATTCAGTCACCAATACTTTTGAAAAAAAACACCTTTCATTTTTCAGAGAAAGAAAAGATAAAACCCCACCACCACTCGCTTTCAGTTTTAGCTCATTGGTAAATATAACTGGTACATGACAAACACTTTTCAAGATGTGCAGTACAATGACATGACAGTGCCAATTCCCCTGTCTAACCGATCCCAACACAGCACAGATGAGAGAAGCAATAAACCCACATTTCATAAAATGTGTGACAGGAGAAACAGATTCGGGGCTCTATGGACCAGCAAATGGACTAAGGAAGGCACTGTGAATATTCTTGTGTGTGAGCACTTTGTGACAGCTGCCACTGAGGAAGTCTTCTACCTGCTCTGGGCCAGACTGGACAGCCTTTTATTCTCTCTCAGTCATTACTGTAGACATCAGGCTTAAACTGCACAGAATAGACTTCAATTGATACAATCTCGTAATTATTGTGCACTGAAAAACATTTTTTTATAAATTGTCAGAAAAGAATGTGACGGGTGAGTTTTTATTTAAATTTTAATCAAGAAACAGAGCCAAACCCAGAATTAAATATTCTTTAAAGATCACAGACAGCTGGGATGGAAATCAAAATATAAAGAGAATGAATTTTTAAATCCAGAGAATAAGAATGTTTCAGAATGACCTCAGCCACGTTACCCAGGGGACCCAGGAAGCAGCAGTACTCATGTATGAACGGCTGATGCTCAGAACATTCAAAGGAAGAAATTACAGAAAACAGGAAAAACTGGAAATAGAGTTATGAAGGTTTCATCTATCTGACATAAGACACAAAACCCACAGCTGAACCAAGGACAAGTGTGTGTCTCCATGCACATTTATGTCTCCTTGGTAAATTTAAGAATAGTTTCTCTCGACTTCTGCCTGTGCTATAGATATTACCTCATGAACCTTAAAAGCCTGCAGAAGTCCAAACACTGACTGCAACTGCAAATATATCAAATGACACGCACAAATAACTCAAACAAGGTATTTAATTATTCTTATGTAATTTATTTCCCTGCATGATAAATATTCTGATTCAAGTTCTTAAAATGATAGAGCTCAGCACTCATTTACTTTCACTTGCAACCAGCTTGCAACTTGAACTGCCACAAATAATTTCCCATGTAGGTTGTTGTTTTAACTACTAGAGCTACTGGTGTCAATGGGAAGGGAGAGAGCATTCAGCTGTGCAAGCTACAGGATGAAAATTATATTCTGATAACCTTTTAAAACCTGCAAACTGTAGCAATCCAGTAATCAGGATAGTATTAGTATGACAATGATAGATAGTTCAATTTCTGCCACTCCAAACAGCGGAATCAATTGTCTCCTTTTGGAGATCAAAAGTCCGTAATCACACAACAGACAATTAGTGTCAGGATGGGCCACCTGTAAGAGTGGTCTCCACTGAATGGATTTTCTGGTAAAAGTGCTTGCTTTCACTGGAACCCTGCATATCAACAGGTAATCACATGGGTTCGGGAAAGCAACAGTTCGAAGTCCAACTTATAATGCCATAAAATTTACCAAGTACATGTAATAATATGTAATATTCAGAAAGTGTATGCATCTATTTTACAGACACACATACAGTCTTTTGGAGTGGGTACACATACTCAAGTCTTCCAGTAGAAAAGTATAGAAGAAACCTTTTCCCCTGAAAGGTATATTTGTTCGCCTAATCACAAAGGACAGTTACAACACATAAGGGCAGCAAGGAACAAACAAAGCAAAAATGTCTCCAGAGTCAGATAACATGGACAGATACCTTTTACAAGCTGATGGATTCTCAAGACACACTCACCCAAAGAAGCCCCATCGAAATCCTCCACTCTGCCTCAGCCAAGGAAATGGATTTTGCCTACAAAGAGCACAAGTAGCAGTCATCCTTGCCGGGCGAGCTCCAGGTGCTGCAAGCTGAGTGCTCACAGCTCCTGCCTTCTCAACTCACTGATGCAGGGGTAAATCCTGGCAGAAGAAAGGCACCTGTGCAAAAGAGGCTCCAAAAACCCAAGCTTCTGGTGGTAGAACATCCTTTCAGTAGCACCAACCTGAGCTGGGACAACCAGCACAGAATCAAAGCATAACTAACCTTTTAACTGAACTATAATTTTCAGTTATAATCTTTGGAAAAGGCAACTCAGCCATACACTCAGGAGACTGCTAAGTATGGAAACCTGTTATATCTGAAACTTTTAGCAAATGGGACACCAATCATTTACCTCCTCTTGGCTCATTTTAGGGTTAGGCACTATTAAAAAAAAAAACTACACTTAGAAGTTAAAAAACAGCAGAACAGATTAAGAATCATTATCAAGCTTTTCTTAATGTGACCACAGTCATTAAGCTAGGACATAGAAAAAATACAAAAGTTGGGACTGCTCCAGGCACAAAGTGATCCAGTTGCGATCAGAGCAGAGGACAAAGCTACAAGAGCTCCAGAGAGAAGTGCCCTCCCCTTGGGTGAAGGTGGTAGGAACCATTGCTGACCAACTTGGGGTTTTAGGCAGCAATGATTTAAGTTTTGTAGCCAAAAGAAAAATAATCCAGTGTTATCATTCAAGGTTGGCCGAATACAGTGCAGATGAGCATTTATTCGGAAGAGTATTTCCTCCGGAGAAAACATTGTTACTCTGGTGAATCCTGGTTTTGGATTGGTTGCTTTTTTATATATCTTTGAACAGTGACATACAAGGAGTTCTTTCCCTCATGTACAGATGCAGTCATCTCCCAGAACCAAACTTCAGCAAGGGAAGTGCAACAATTTTTACTTTTTTGGTCTTTCAGTCTAACTTCTTGCATCCTAGATGGACCAGCTTCTTTTGCATCAGTATTTTCAGTGAACCAAAGAATAATTACTTGCAGTCAATACCACTACTGTCTGCAGGAGGACCCACTCCATACCTTACTTATTTTGGTCACAACCATAGACAACTCATACTGACAAAAACTGAGACTGAAATGGGCATTTGAAAAATACATGTGCATTCCTGTCTACAGAGCCAAGTTCTGTAGCAAATAAGCTGAGAGGGAAGGAGATAAAGCACAACGAGAAACGGACTCTCAGAAGTCATCAAGTCAAAGGGTGCAATGCAAATCTGGACTATTGGCTTCCACCTGTGTCCAGCACAGCAGTTAGGACATGCATCTGAGATAGTCAGTGGCGCTTACGGTCCATGAATTTAGGCAAAAGGGTCTGGAACTCATTAGCCGCACTTGGCCAGCACACACCTACAGCCATCCAAACTTTTCAAGGGGTGAAAGCCAAAGTTTTGGTGGATGTAGCACACTCTAATCTTAATCCACACTTGAGAGCTAACAGAGGTAAATAAAAGCTCTAGGCCTGTGATGTTTTCAATATGATAAAATTAGATTTCATTCGGAATTCCATAATGCATGAGTTACCATTGCAAACCTCCAGTCTATCAAACTAAATTATGGAATACTGCCATTAAGCTGGTGCAGTGAAAACAAGCAAATGTATTTTCAGGGTTTAAATTGTTAAGAAAATAGATATTCAATCAAAAAATAATCTGTATCAAGTTTGTTGTGTTTACTTGAAAAAACCAAATTCTTCCTAGCAACTGCTTAAATGAATCTTACAGATGCAACATGCCTTATTAAAGGCCTTTGATTAAAAAAATATGGATTGTTAATACTGTATTGAGTCATCTATTTTCCCATCTGCTAGTAATTCCTACAATATGAACTATCAACAGAATGGATAACAACAATAATTTTCTATGGCAATTGCAAGAGTGGGTTGCCTATAGCACTTTCTAAGATTTAACCAGTGCATGTCTCGGATTGTTCTGTGCTGTTAGTGGCCTCAGGTAAGAGAAAAATTTTCTCTCCATCTGTTCTCTTCCCTCTGCTGAGCAGAGTTTTCTTTTCTCCAATTGAATGAGCTTCACTGATAACTTAAAACTCTTATTCACTAGTATAAAAAGTCAGACTTGAGTCAGGATCCAAAAAGATACAAGGCGGCCCTTTTGGATCAATTCTTCTTGTCTATGAATTCACATTCAAAAAATCTGTGAATCTCAGTTGTCTCAGGCTTGTGTGCAAGGAAATACTTTACGGTTACTGTTGTCTGTTCAGCTGCTCCTGTGCAGCAACAGGGGTAGAACTGCTCTATGTTGCTTATACAGCCAATCTCGCTGACCTCGCATAAGCAGCATCAAGCGATGAGCTGTCTCAGACGCCCACAGGTCAGAGCTCTGATTGCTGCCATCCTCACCCCTGCTGTCACTTGCAGTGGGCAAATCAGTCACAAGAAAACAAACTTAAGACGGGGGATGGAGTGAGAGCATGTATTTCAGGATGTCTGAAGAGCAAGTCTCCTCGTTGCAAAACACAAAACATGGAGTTATACAAACAGAAAAAAGGACCTCATTTAGTAACATTATTTTTGACAATTTCAGAGAGAGAAGGACCAACAATCTAACTTTCAAAAACCAAAGGTCATTCCGCAGTTATCTTAAACATCTGGAGGGGCAAAATAAACACATAGCCCTAAGAGAAAATTAAAGATGGATTTCATGTAAGTTTAAAAAGTCTTTTTAAGGGATGAAATTGCATAGGAATGTCTCATGACTAATTCCTATTTTCACTAGTAGAATTCTCTCTGTTTAGATATTAAAACTGTGCATCATTTTAACAACACAAAGTTAAATCTCAGTCACTACCATCCACAGTTTTCAGCTCTTAAAAAGGCTTTCCTTCATTTCATACGCAATTACTTTACAGTAGCAAACCACCAAGGGGAAAAAGAAAAAAAAAAAAAAAAGAGTTTGCTACAGTATTAGTGCTAGTCCCACTTCCATACCTTTGATGAATACTGCCCAGGTTGTCCTTTGACTATGTTAGGTACTGTCAATCCTAAAATTCAAAAATCATGAGTTGGGTCCTTCACCTTCACAAAATCACCCTCAAAAATTAGATTCCTAAAATAAGATGTTTTTAGGAGGAGGGCACTTTATTTTTATTTCCCTTTACATTTCTGAGTCATGAGGAGGCACCTAGAATTTAAACATTTCTGTAGTTAAAAAGGCTACAAAGTTCAGGGAAAAAAAAAATCCAGTAGCCAAAAAATTTAATGAGCAATTCTGAGTACAGGAACTGAAACCTAAGGAAAAGCACAGATCATTGTGAAACACAGCGTAAAATTAGCAGTAATGCTAACTCTTGCCTGTTGCAATTTTATGCAGTTCCTGACAAAACTAGTCACATAGTGTTTATTAAAGCTTTATCACACCCTAAGCAGTTCAAATATCGTTTACATTTTTTTAACCTACTATAGAAGTCAATGTTCATGTAGTTGTGAGGTTAATAATTTTCACTAAAATAAATAAAATAACACAGAAAAATCTGAACAAGGGGAAATAAATTGCAATGTTTTAAAAACCTGGCAGCCAGTAAATATCCATTATTAAGAAACTTTGAAATCAAACCTTTAGTATGTGATAGATAAAAAGTTTAATAAATAAATCTAATTTTAAAAGTGTACAGAAGGAACAAATCCTACCATTCCCTCTTCCCTGTGTCATTTAGAGAGTGTATTGTTACATTACAGGCTTACAATTGAGTCTACTGAAGCATGACAATTTGCTGGCAACTTCATCATTCATCGCAGACATTTTTAAAAACTACTTTTAGAGTCACACAGGCAAAAAAAAAATTGCTGTGTGAAAAGCCTCAAAGAAGATCTTGGTGTTTTTTTTATATTCTGTGACTTTCTATACCAGGCATCTCAAGTTTAATGGTACAGTTAGCCCTAAAGAATACTACAGATGTTAACAGGAGCTTCCAACAGAGTAAATAATCTAAAGCTTAGGAAAAACACTCCATCTGGATACTCAACATGCTATTTAAAACTCAGTTGCAGATATACCCACACAAAGCTGATAGCAAAACAACTACCATACCTAATCTAGAAATAGACAGGGTTTCTTCCCCCAGCCCCTTCTACTTCTGAAGAAAAAAAAAAACAACTTGGAAGAAACACCAAACGAAAAAATCCCAAAACACATTTTCAAATATTACCAGGCAAAGATATAAAGCTTTAAAATTAAAAGGAATTCTTTAGGTAGAGCTCTTAGTGTACTAAGTAAGTAGCATCAAAAAGTCAGCATTTTATTTCTTTTAATCTGTGGGTCTCCAGGGCAAGTGCTTTTAGTTGTCCTTTATAATGAGCTCCGCTATAAGCAGGCACATTACAGTGCCTTTGAGTTCACCGTATCACGTTTCAGCAAAGTGCAGCCATCATTCAGCTATATAAACCCAAATTTACTTCCACATTCAAAGGTTTCTTAAGTGAAGGCATTGTGTCCTTGACAACTGATTCCTCCATGACAGGATCATTTTTAAAATATTTAGAAAAATAACTGGTTTTAATGTTGTACTAATCTACTTCTAAATGCAAGCTGTTTTAAGTATTGAGATATCTGGGATCAGAACAACATTCAGTTAAGACTCCCAAATATCCTGAAATTAAAATCAAGAATGATGTTACCGGTTTTGATAAAATATATTGTAAAAGTAAATCTATCTTGAGAAGTAAAGTTAAAGATATAACATGAAATAGACGTCCTGAGGTTAAAAAGAAAACTGTATTAAAACATACAAATGCATGAAATACATAATTACATAATTTAAAGCTATTTTTCTTCAGTAGTTCCATTTAAGATTATTTTAAAAATAGAAAGAAAAGTGGAAACTCATGAAACAACAAGATGCATGCATACACGAAGATAACCTTGAAGTTAAAATTAGACCCAGAAAAGTATTTAACTTAATAAGCAACGGATGAGGCTACGAGAATTCTAAACCTTAAATCTCAACGTCCTTGTGAGGGGCAACACAAGTGAAGCTCGAGATTCTTAGAAGAACAAAATGTTGATGCTCAAAACTAAAACAAAATGGATACAGCAAACCTAAATGTTCCTAACAGGAGAAGTCTGTTGGAAGACAGCCACACCCCCCAACCCAAAATGCACACGCAAATTTGTATCTTATTTGCTGGGCAACCTTGACTTTATAAGGAAGAAAATTCAGTTCAGTTTAAAAGAGCCAATTCAGAAAGGATTTAGCAAAAGAACACATCATCTTTAATAAATGGAAAAATGATAGACAAATTGTTTGCTGGGTTTTATTTCATGCAGAAAGAATCTGGTAGTCACGTACAACAGAGGATGGGCTTCAGCCTTTTGGTACAAGATCGACAGGGTAAATCCAATAGTTCAGAAACTTAGGACAATTTACAGGCAGCAAATGCCAGGATTCTTAATCCCTGGGGGAAGGAAGAAAATAGAGCAAAGAGAGCAAAAAGACAGCAGAACTGAGGCATCAGTTGATACAGGCCTACAAAACATCAGAAAAGCAGACTCTGAACGCAGCAACTGAACAAAGCCAGGGATATGCAGAGAGATTTAACCGAGCTGTTAGCCACAGCAGGGAGAAGAGATCCCTACCTCAGGAAAGGCACATGGATTACTGCCTTGGGAGAGGGAACAAGGCAAGCACGAGAGCCTACCTGAGCTTAAACACCAACACACAGCATGTAAACACTGCATATAGAGACCTGCAGAGATCTGGCAGGGAAGATGCAATCCCCCAGCCCGAAGCCACCGGCATCTCTGTTAGACACCAATCGAGTTTCATTTTCTGCACAACTTTAAAGATCTACCAGAAGCACTGTTGGCTTTTAAACAATGTGTCTCAGACCACAGTTCCTCAAATTTTCTTTATTCCTTCCTCAATTATCTTTCTTATCGTGCCCCCCCCCCCCAAACTGCTAGATTATCTATTTAGTCTGACATGGTTCATAGTTTTCCTAAACACTGAAAGAATTCAGCTTGCTGAAAGATTTGGGCTCCAAATACTAGCGGCCCAGCTCATGTAGTCCCTGGACAACAGAAGGGTACTGTTCCACTCCTTCATCGCCTTCAGCTGCTCACCAGCCACAGGGGCTAGATATTTCATTTGCTTACAACAGCCTAGATGTTAGGAAAATTGATTTAAATAATGTAGGAAACTTTGTTATCACTCTCAAGAACTGAGCAGATTTTTGAAAATCTCTTTACACCTTATGGAATAGCTTATTTAACTCTCCTTAATGCTGCCTTCTATTGAAGTCATGTCTACAAATCATACCAATCAGACAGATATTACAGAGTTTCTGCAAGTTCATTAAAGAAGAAGCCTTGCTTCTAATCCAAACTACATTAGACCTAAATTAAGTGAACAAATACAGAAATGGACAATCTATAACAGAGCACCACTCAGCTAGAAGCTTTTAAACAATATATCATTACACTTACAGACATGTTGTAGGCTACTCTCACTACAAGTAACATACTAAGAAACAACCCAAAAGTAGGCAAATACAGAACAAGACAACTATTGATAATCATTCATGTCAAAACACATTAATCAAGAAGTCCGTGTACCAACAAACAACTAAAAGCAATATTAAATTAAAAAAAAAAAGACCACTCACCTTAATGAGCAAGAAATCCAAGCTATCTCAATACTGAATGGGACACTTCACCATAATCTAATTCTATTCTCTAAACCACAATCAATCCTGTGAAAAGTGTGATGCTCACTCTGTATTAGTTTTGAAACTCTATCTATTAACTGAACAAGATTCAATGATTCAGTGGCATATTCACTTGACGAGTCTGGAACTGCCGAAATCATTTGCCAATGTAATATTTTATTACCAAATATTTTGTCCATGACTCAAACATTGATGCAATCAAGCCAAAAATTAGCATAGTTCTTTCCTATCTTCACAGTATTATTTCCTAGGAATGCCTACAACATTCGATCTACTTGTTTTGTCACAGATTAGAGAGCAAAACCAGTTTTTTTAATTAGGTTTTTCAGATTAGAACTGCAGATATAGCTGTGATTTATTACTCAATGCAAACAGGTACTGTGCAAGCTTTTGTGCCAACACTGTTCATTAATCCCAGTCTCAATTCATAGTGCTCACTATTGCACCTCTGCATCTCCGGAGTAAATTATATCAATTATATAGCCCACAACGAAGGAATAGTATGAGCTCTAGAAACCCTTACGATGTGACCCACATCTCAGTAGAATGTTTCTGGCCTCCCTCATGGTTTTCTAACTCATCCCAATTGAGTATCTAGCTTTCAATTATATTTCAGTTTTCTAGACTTAGAATCCACAAAGAAAAGGAAAATAAATATAAAAACTTATTCATTGCACAGTATATCAACAAAGAAAATGCTACACAAATTGCACTTGAACATCTGTAACATTCAAGTGTCTGTGACTTCAAATCTTAAATCCTTGTCTCAAAAAACAATTTTAAAATTGATTTAGTAGTCATGATTTGGAAATTGAATTAGAACCAAGGGCCTCACCTATATTGTTTCCAATCCTAACTACCAGGGCAGGAAATAATGAGAGCTTCCATCAAGCTCCAACTCATGACAAGGAATCCATTCAGCACATTCCTAGACCATATAAAAAGCATAAGGAAAGTGTGAGACAGACATATGCATTCCTCAAATGCAAGGTGTCAGTACTCAAACAAAATCTGTGCTCAATGCAGTCAATGCTATACAGCTCACAGGCTCATATCTAAATATGATTGTGTTTCACAAGTGCACTTTCACAAGTAAATAAAAGTTAAATAATATTTGTTTTCAATTTACAGTGCCTTGTAAATGCAGTTCAATTAAGACAATCTTCAGAGTGGTGCTTTCCCAAAGTAAAGAAAAAATATAAATGTAGAGGCTATTAAATGCTCTTGCAATTTATTTAAAACACATGACCGGTGTTTCTGCTTACGGAATGTCTATTCCTCAGTTTGAACAGTACCCTGCATTCTAAGACATAACACTGAAGAGAGATAAAGTGCAAATTAATGGGACGGCTCATGTATTGTCATTGTTCACAGTTTGTAAGAACAGAGAGGCTGTGAACAATTTCCTCATCGCCAACAGATCTGACATATGTGGATGACCACAAACAAATGCAGGGAAACATAGGCTTAGTGTCGAAAAGATCGTGTATCTGTTCTGGACCTTTCTCTATTAAATATCAATTTACAATTTACATGGATTGCTTCTTGATCTTGTTATTGCACATTTCTGAATGGAGACATTAGGAATTACTGTTGAAGAAAATCTACAGTCAAAAAGGACTTACTGTTAAGGAAAAACTACCCTTATACATTCTTGAATCCACCTCGTGGCAGAAGGATGCAGCCTCCTCGTATATCTTTATATCACAAGCAGAAAACAGCATCATGTCAAGTAGTTTAAAAACTGGTATTAACATACAGCAACAAATCCTAAAAACAGCAGAAATGTAATAATTGAAACTGTCCCCAATGTTGGTTTCCTCTCCTCTTTCCACAAAAAAACAGAGATGTATCCTCATTTGGAAACTCAAATGGTTTGCCGGATAGATTCAACTGGTGACAAGAAAAGTGGCTTTAAGCCACAATCTTCGAAAAAGCTGTTATGGTTTTGAATACAAACTGTCTTGTTGAACTGACTAGCCAACATTTAACAGTGAACTGACTAGCCAATTTTCATCTCCCAGAACAAAGTGCCAGCTCAAGTTTAGATAAAGGAAAAATTATACCTCCTTTTCTGCTTACTGACTTGCACCACTGCTGACACATCTGGAGGGAGATCTTGCATTCTCATGGTCTGAAATTAGAGTGCAATCAAAGACCAGATGTCCCAGCATCCTATCACAAGAAGAGTTACACTAACAATTTAAGAATGCTATTGACATGAAGGAGGCAAAGTGCTGCTGGTTTTGTTGACAACACTGAAAAGGTAAGGTTGTCATTATAATATTCCTGCTTTGTCATACATACACACATATGTGCACACAGTTGAAATTACAAATACAGGATATGTTACAAGCCTTCACTATGCTATAAAATCAAGCATATTAGAGAAAACAAAAATAATTTATTTCAGCACATTATTCTATTCCAGTGAATGTCAAATTCACCAAAGGCTCTGTTAGAAGGCACAGTGAATGCAAGTAATTACTTCAAAATATTTAAAAATTCCAAATATATGAAGAGGTATTTTAAAGTAGTAACATAATCATATTGTATACAAAATCCCCTGTGGCCCTGGTCCATCAGTTCATTCTTTAAAATAAGCAGTTTTGATTGCTTTCATTTTCATCAGTGATTCTGACTTTAAACATTCACAGAGCTCTTCGTTTCCTGCAGTCCTGAGCCATTTCAATCTCAAACAACATTCCTCTTTCGTCCATCAGCATCTACTCTTGCTTTAAACTCAATCTTAGCGAAATATCTCCGCAAGCATCTTCCATTCTGGGAGCTTGTACTTACGGCATCTCAGGGCCTGTATGGCACAGGGAACCCTAGTAATTGAGAACTAAATGCCTACTAACCTGGCTGGGGCTGCTGCTGCTAGAATGTCAGACATCTTTACCAAATCCTGGCCATTTGAATAACGGCAGCAAAGAATTAGTTTCAGTAATTTAACAATTTCTCCAACTTTCACAAATGTATTTCTACTTATACTCTCCCAAGTAACATCACAGTGCATGCCTTGCCTAGAAGCAGCAACATTGCAAAACTACAATGTAATTTATCATATTAATTAGCTTAACTATGCTGAAAATATTTCATCTCTTGCTCAGCAACTTAACATCATGCAAAATTTTCAAAGCAATATTGCTTGAAAAATTGATAAATTTGCTATTTATTGTTGCCATAACAACCACAGAAAATTGTGCAAGAAAACACCAAGCAATAAAGGATGAAAAGCCATAGAAACAGATAAGAATAGATCAAGTTGTATCAGCACTAGCCCTAAGGAATATTTTAGGCACAAACAAGTTCATGGACAGAATTATAAAAAGGTGGAGAAATAGAAACAGGCAGTTAAGGTGGGGAAATAAAAAAGGCAGCAATATGGCACACTGCCAAAGTTCTCCAGCAGAGATTACATGCAGATTAGTTGAAAACTCTAAGAAAACTGAAACAGATAAAAATTCAGGAGAAATTTATAACTGCAACTTGTTCTATTCTTTTTTTTTTTTAAATCTCTTCCTTTTAACAATACTGCTGCAGTGTTGCACAATATAATTAGTTAAAAGCCCTCAAAACTAGGGTACAGTAAGAACTAAATTGCTGCCAGTTCTACATAGTTTTCTAAAATTCCCTCCAGCAGAAGGAACTAACAATTGACTTAGGAAGTTACGAAGGAATTCAAATGTAGGGATCTATTTTCCTGTAGGTCAGCCCACTACTGCTCTGTATAATAAACGTAAACATGAAATGATATCATTTCATCTCTGCTCCTCACCTTTCCAATGACCTTTCAGAGAAAACATCCTGGAGCCTGAATTTTGTTTGACATGGAAGGCTGGATAATATGACATTCCTACCTACGAGCAAAACACCTTTAATGAATTTATTTCTCCTAAAATAAAAATATATGTTACACAGATATCTCTATATCAAAGCTAGAACCATCACACGGACCAGTCAAAATAAAAATTTTGTGTACAGTAGAAGAAAAATACATTTACAGATATTTGGTTAAAGAATTAATGAAGCCAAAAATCAAACCTCTCTCTGGCAAACTTCTTTTTGGATGTTATTCACTGCCTTGTATTGACAGCTTAGTTAAGAAAAACCACTTTCTTTTCACATCTCTCGTTTCAAAGAAGGACAAAAAAAGCAGATGGGATTAAAACAGAGCTCAAACCAAAGATGGTAAATTTAGATTTGATTCAGAGGACATATGGAAACCATTATATAAACGGAATTCTTGCATAAAAAAGTTAGTTCAGGTGAGATGCAACTAAACCAAAGACAAGAATCTTAACAGAAAGAACAACCTTGATTTGTCACTAATAAAACAGCAGCAGAACTTGAGAGCAGTCCAAAAAAGGACACACATTAACAAAGCAGCTTCATTCTGCACTTAGCCTGCTCTGATGACAGGAGGGTCAGTGCTGCTGCGTGAAAATCCCTCTTCTCAGAGGCAAATTAGTAGCAGCAGCAGCAGCATTGGAACTTATAGCAAACCGAATTCCTTTGAAACTTCTACCTTTGCCAAATTCAGCCAATACGACTCGAAAGTTATCAGGACAAACAGCATAATCACCTAAGTCAGGAAATAGACCAAAAATAGACCAATACGGCTAGATTGCACAAAAGCTTCTTTGTACAGGGTAATTAAAAACTGGAACACCAATACAATTAAAAATTAACAGAAAACACTGTAAAACTGAGTACCCCATTTTGGATAAGCACAGGTTGAGGGGGAAGATCATAAAAATCTATGAAAAATGGCCATATTTGCATGACAAAGGGAATAAAATTTATTTTATACACTACAACTACTGAAGAATTAATTGTATAAAATATTTCCCTGAAATCTCTGGTAAGAGGATTAGTAGTTTCCTCAAATTCAGTCTGCAAGCAGAACTGTAACCAAATAATTTAAATACAACAGTGGGGGATTCTGCAGGGCTGAGGGTAAACCAACAGAGGCTTTCCTCTTTCTGGCATTCACAGCACTTCAGAAGAAATACAGAGATGATGTATCCTCACCACATTTTAGGATTCATCTTACACCTGACAGTGGAATAACAAGACAGCCCTACCTATACCAAAAATGGTATGGAATCTCAAAATCCAACAAAATTCAAGTGAAAACTTAATACCCGCAAGCAAAGCTTTTTAATCAATTATTTCTTGCAGTTTTGGGAATAGCAGACTTAGAGAATCTGACTGTAAACTTTTTCCTTACTTCACAAAGTAGAGTGTTGTGGTGTGATTATCAGACATTATCAGTGGGCTACACAATATATGCTTTTGTAAACTTTTTTCTAACACCATCCTACAAAGTAAACTACTGCAATACTTTTTAAACTTTTACATCTCTTCCTAGTATGAACTAAAAATATCATAAGAAAAATCAGAAGGGAATAAAAGCAACAGAACAAGAATCAAGCACCACAGCTTCTTTTATTCTCTATCTAAATCTGATCTATTCATATTACAAAAAGAATGTGAATTATGACCCAATAGTGGATGTAGGTGGGGATCTACTGAAACACTGCAGTTATACAATGGGGTTTAAAACACTAACTCATCAAATTTATTTCTAAAACGTTTTCAACGCCCTTGAAGAAGAAGAAGGACTGTCTTTGGAGAAAAGTTGAAGGTGCCACCGGCAGTAAACACTTTATATTGCTTCGGTGTTATTGCTGAGGTCCTGACCTGCTCAGGCATCCCCTGGTGGAATGTGGAGACATTCAAAAGCTTCTCTTTCAGAAAACCCTTCAGTGACTTAGCAACACATCTTCCATTGTGCAAAAGCATCACTTTATCAAAAATATGGCAAATCCAGAAGCAGTGTATGAATAGCAGAGTCCACAATTGTCATGACAGCTCTGATGAAATAGCTCTTAACACTTCAACAAAAATGTTTTAATTAAAATATTTTAATGAGGAAATTGCTATTTCACTTCTTCTAATAGATTCTGATTATCATTAAAACAACACAACTAATCACAATAACAATTTCATTAGGAACCATTTCACCAGAAAGTGAATGTCCATTAGGAAATTCTCTGTCCAATGAATTAAAAGGTATCCATGGACCCACTGAATTTAAAAAAAATAGGGCAAAAAATTCTGCAAGTATTGCAAAATGAGCTACCGTATAGCCTACTGAAACTCTCCAAAATACTGAGATACTACAAGACTGCAAGAAAAACGTATCTCATTCTTGAAGCAAAGAGATCTTTTACCGATAACACCTACACCACCTCATTGAGTTTCACTTCATGCTATGCAGCACATAGCACTATTACTAAAATGACAGGCTCAGACTATTTCCAGCCTGAACAGGCAAACCAAGGGCAGTGGGAAAATAGAGGGTTTCACTCAGCGCCACCCAGGGCGGTGCATGGTCCATGATGAGCTACTGCAGTACCTATCCCAGAAGGCAGATGGCTTATCATGAAGCAAATCTGAAGTGCAGTCAAATTGTGTTCAGATCCCTTTATCGCATCAGCATGACATATGTACTAATTTATAGGATTCAACTAATTTCAGGTGACTGTCAAAATTAGAACAAATCTGAGATGGCCACTGTCAACAACAAAGCTCTGACTGAACACAGTCTAACCTTTAAATATGTATAACGTGAAAATATCATTTCTTAACATAAGCCTCCCACAGACAAAAACTGGAAGCCCTTCAATACTCCAAATGTGAAGTCACCTAGTTTATTCACTCAAGAAGGAAGAAATGGAAAGGAAATTTTGGCAAGCAACAGAGACAAACTGTGCATTATTGATTCCTATCACTGTCCACCTAGATACGAACTTCCTAAAGCACTGCTGCCAGCATGAGCCTGACATTTACAAAAAAGAGTCTTAAGACATTTACCAACTTCCTGAGATGACTCCTGTATTTCCTCCTAAGCTGATACAAAGTCCTGCTGTATTTACAGCAAAATTCTCTGGCCTGCTTCACAAGTAGACATGGCTGCTATTAACAGAAGTAATAAAGGGCAGCATTTTCACTCTGTAATAAAGATTCAACAGCAACCACCACAGCAAGCAGAAAAACTCCCTTAAAGAGTGCATCAAGTATGCAAGGCATTACCCATACATAAAAATATATATTCCATTCTAACACAGCAATTCTAGTTAAGTTTCACAAAAGGTTAATTGTGATAATGGACTGGCTGGCATTAAATACCATGTATTTAGTTGAGTACAAGGCAAACCAAAGCATAAAGTTTGCTGCTACAATTGGCTAAATAAATAAAATAATAAAAAACCCTATAGGGATAAGCCAGCCAGCTTCCACTTAAATACCTGACACTTAACGCAATTGATAACCACTTGCATAAAGTTCTTCACAGCTTTAAAAAAAAAAAAAGAATAAAACATTCTGCAAGCTATTTCCTACCATATCAAGGAGAAACATGCTTTCACTTAACTTCAGAAATGGAATGTGTCTTATTTCGATCTTTCACCTTTGTTCAGTTGAAGAAACTTGTATTACTGATAGTAAGAGGCAAACCAGATCTTTCATAAAATACAATCTATTCTATGTGTTCACATATTCTCAGAGATATTGTACTTGAAATTCATAACTACTTGTTTTTGGCGGGGCGGGGGGGGAGGGATTGTTTGGTTTTGTTTTCTTTAGGTGTTTTTATGTTTTTAATGTAGTAAGTCCTGCTAAAGTAGCTGCAAGGATCACCAGGCTCCTGAGTCAGGAGTTTCATACATCAGGCACTCATTTCAATTTTTAGCTGAAAAACTCTAGTAGGCATTCCATAGATCATAATCAGTTAACAGACAGGGGCACCCCCATGGCTCTGGCACCAACACTTGCTTTTACAAAGGGGACCGAGTATTCTTCCACGGAGACTGCTGCAGGAGCTGCACGGTTGCAGACCCTGCACATAGAGCTGCAGGTGTACACATGGACCCCCTCTTTCCTCCAGTGCCTTTTTGGACTCCAGCATAGCGGTGTAGGTATGTATCAACTTCAAGATGGACACATATAGCGTGGGTGCCAGCTTCACTGTCCAGTGCTATAAGGCCTCTGAGCTACAGAGAAGTGTTGACACCTGAAGCAGAATGACATCCAATGCAACAGCTCCAGCACATGCTGCAGACTGCAACAGCCCAGGTACATCCTGTGACAAGAAACCACTGCAAGTGGCAGCAGGTTTCAATAAACTAATAATTTTGCAGATCCAAGGTTCTCAGGACAAACTGAAAAAATAATGAACTTATTTCAGAGTAGAAAATAAGATTAAGGAAAACAAAACAGATAATAGGAAACAAGATTAGTTACGTAGCAGTAAACATGGGGAAGGCAAAACCAGGAAAAGAAATAAGGATATCTTTAGAAAAACAAGCAGTAATCTGACATAAAAGTAATTTCAAATGTTATTACATTCCCACAACTACATGTAACCCATCCCAGCAACACCATGGTGCTCCATCCTCCTCCTCTGGGAATTCAAAAAAATTAAATTCTAAAAGCACTAATAAGATATAAACAGAAGATTAAGAGTTATCCCCTCATACTGACCTACTTCTCACTATTTCTGTGCTTGTTGAAATTCTGGTCCTATCTCTACAGAAACACAAAAGGCAAAAGGCATTGTTCAGCTCTTCTGTGCAAGCATTCTGAAATCTCTCCCTCAGGAAACACAGCATAAGCGTGAAGCTCTGCAACTTGCTTCTGGTGACTGCATTTCTCCATGGCTGGCTACTCTTGGTAGTCCTGAAGAACCTCTCTTCAATTCCTGGTCACTTTTAAACAGAGAGAAGATGTTTGATACAAACTGTGAAGAACAGGGGCTTCTCACTGAAACTGAAAAGCATTTCCAATTACACTGTGGTTCTACAGAAAATGTGCAACTCAATAATCTACTTTTTATAGTTTCAGCTGCATAAAAATAGTCAAGATATCAGAGCCCATGAGGACAAAGTACAAGCACTCCTTGTTTCACCTGAATTCAGTGAGGCCATGTCACAGTATTCTAAAGGGACTGATTTTGGAGTGCGGACTTCATTTTCTTAAAAAAAACCCCCAAAACAAAACAAAAAAACCAAACACACAACTCCACACCCCCCTCAAAAAAACCCACCAAACCCACAACCCAACCAACCAACAAAACAAATTGGAATCAAAGCAATACCACCATGACACTCTCCACACGAAAAAACAACAACTCAAAAAACCAAACTCCACTCAAACCCCCAAGAGCCAATCACATGCCTCTTTTGTAAGTACTTGCTTAAACTTCACGTGCTCCTGTAGCTTTCAACTGCTTTAATTCTGGAAGACAAATCAAGGTGATTTCACTTGCATAGATGAAATCTAAGCAGCACCCTTGACTGTATTTGTCTTCAACTTTTCCCAAAATTCAGAGAGTATGGAAAAAAAGATGCTAACCTTGGGAGATGGAAGACCAAAAACGTCTCCCTGGTTAAACCATCTTCCACAAGCTCTGCCCTGGACTAGTCAGATCCATATGTTACATTCAACTCCAACTCCACACTGTGGGTACTGCCAGGCCCTCAGGAGAAGTTTGTGCAGGTCAGAGGAGCACAAGCAATGAATATCACCACAGACAGATGAATTCTGTCTCCACTAAGGTTTGGTTACTGTGCAATACAGTGGTGGACATTTGCCACCACTGTAACACACAAAACATTTACACACCTAGAAATTCAACCTCTTAGCTCAGAAGTAGCCTATTCCCTTTCAAGTGTTACTTCTGATGCCTTGAACCAGTTGCTCGGTACCATGGATGTCAGTGGAAGTGCACCCTAACATTTTGCAGAATGCCTTGCAGGCTCTCTTAATACCTTTTTTCTTTTTTTCCTTTTCTTTTTTCTATTTAAATCTGTGCCATAAATTTCTACATCATATATATTTTATTTGCATTCAAATCCAACACTAGGCATGGGAACATATTTCTATGCTACAGGTACTTTTGTAAAAATCTGTGAGTAGTTTAATTTAAAAGCAACGTAGAGCAATTTTTGACCATGCAAAACGTTTCATAAATAGTTCCATGTGCACTGTTCAACTGGAGGCTCACTAGAGACGAATAACGACCTTGTATTTCATTCTCATTTACTCTGAATTAGCCAAACCGTGTGTTTTTAATTACATACTTAATACACCTGGCATGGTCTAATTACAGAAAAGAAAGCATCATTTAAACAAAAGGTGACCTTGAACTTAGTCTATCAAAATACTGGTTAACTTAACGTTTTCAGTTTTTAATGAATCGCCAAGACATGCAATAGCAGTTTTCCAAATGCGATCATATGTCTTTAGAGCAACAGACCTACTGCATTAGGAAACATCTGTATGCACTCTTTATGGCTTTCCTCATTATTAATGCAAATCCCTATTAGGTTTCAACAGTGCTATAAACAGGTCTATAGGTAAACACCAAGTTCACACTACTGATATTTTTAACGTGATATGCGTTAAACTATAGTAAATCTAAATTTGACAAGCAGCAGCCTGTTGAAGCTGAAGCAACTTTTTTCAGAAACCAATGATTTTGTACAAGCACCGCAACTACAAACAAAGGGAACAGCAATGACGGGAGGCTGAGAAAAAGGCAAAGGACTTTGACACAAGATACTTTAAAAAATATATTAATTATCCCACTGCTGCAGTGTGGTTACTTATCCACCTGAAAGTGGGTATGTGCTTCAATCCCTTCTTCTGTTGTGTTGAAGAAGTTTAGTGACAATTTTTTTACAAGAATTCCTCAGTGTATTAGTGAATGGTCTTTGCATATTTGATAGTTTTTTACTCCTATTTGTGACCAAGTAATGCTAAGAAACTATGCACAGCATATTTAATAAAGCATCTGGGATTTAAAGTTAACAGAATATAATGCCTACACAAAACTCAATAAAGCCTAAACTTTCTGTAATACAATCAGATCACACATCATTTTACATCATGTATTTTTTTTTTTGACACTGCAGATTTATTTAATACAGGACTAATTGAAGTACGCACTATCCTCGAAAGACTAGTCATTTCCTTGTGACTTTGTACTTGTGACTTCCGTCATCATTACAGTCCTAGATCTTCCCACCTCAATATGCCAGAACCATGAATGTACAGTGCATTTGAGGTAAGCGATATTGATAACAGTACCAACGAAAGATAAGAATCAAAATTCGAGCATGCTCAGCAAAGATCATCAAACTACAGTCTAATTCATAAACAGCTGGCTTTCAAAAATGCACTCTTAGAATATTTGCCTTTGTTCTGTATTGCTGACCACTGCATACTTTTAAAACAGAAAACTCCAACACAGAGGGGCAGAGAAGCTGTCTCTTAAAAACTTTAACAATGTTTCAGCATGAGGATAGATCACTACCACCACTGACACAGCCAACATTTTGAACATAGATGACAAAGTGTTTTGTATACACGGTAGGTCTGACTGGGCACATGCTTGTTGAGAAAAATAATTCTTCGCCCATCATCAGGTTATACTAATGCATATGAAGGTATCCTAGCTAGATAAGCAAATAGATCCAGGGGTTATAGTATCTCACTACCACTGTCTACAACTACCTGAAAGGAGGTTGTAGCAAGGTGAGTGCGGGTCTTTTCTCCCAAGAAACAAGTGACTGGACAGGAGGAAATGGCCTCGAGTTGCACCAGGGAAAGTTCAGATTAGACATCAGGAAAAATTTCTTCACCAAAAAGGTTATCAGGCACTGGTAGAGCTGCCCATGGAGGTGGCTGAGTCACCATCCCTAGAAGTGTTTAAATGACAGGTAGACAAGGGACATGGTTTAGTAGTGGACAGGTACAGTAGGACTCAATGATCTCAAAGGTCTTTTCCAACCAAATGATTCTATGATTCTGTGAATGCTGACAAACACCTATCACTTAATTTACCTGGCTGGCAAAACAAGGATGATAGTGATTGTCTAAAGGAGAAAAGAACGTCAAACTTTTAATACTCACCTGAGGAATTCAATAAATATACGAAAAGACATGAAATAGTAAGAAAATATTTTACAACATAAACTATATATGTAACAGATGTTGATTAAATAATGATATACATCACTTCTTATTTAACTGAACTGCAATAGCACCCAAGCCAAGACTCCATAGCCTGGCACGTTCCAAACTGCCCAGAAGGGGACACAATCTGAGATAAGCTTTTTCACAAAGTAACAGATATTTGAAAGTGAAGATGAGATACATAGATGTGAGCAGAATTTATGCTTCATGGGAGACCTGACAACAGGTCTCCTGCACTTTATTCCAGCTCTGTTATCAATTCATTGTGGAATCACTCTCTGCTTCTCTGCAACCATTCTCCTGATAATATCAGCATCAATTCACTTTTCCATTACACAAGGCTACAACTGAGAAAACACTCAGATTTGAATCCTTCTCACTGTCATCTCTCAAGCAAAAGGTCTCTGCCAGTGCAATTACATTACTTCAGCTATACTAGAAAAGTGTTCTGACAATATAGGCTATGCCAAACACACCAATACTGCAGCCACTAATATACTGTGAAAATAATTTCTCATAGGTTCAAACAGTGCTTCATTCCCTTCAGATCTGGCATGGCTATGCTAGTTTGAAATGAAAATAATCCTGTCTGTCAAACAATACCAGGGACATAAATACAAATGAAGCAAAATAGTTGTGTTACATTATCACAGAAGAATAAAGTCAGCACCACTGACTAAAAAGATAATCTGGAGAAAGAGATTAATCTTGATTATGACGCAGGGCAAAATGCTGTAACTCTGAAATGAATGGGCACAAAGAGTTAAAAAGCAGTTTATCTGCAAATCAAAAACAGTAATATTTTTTCCTGAAGAGTATTCCTTAAATAAGGAAAAAACCCAAACCATTTCATAAGCACAGAGGCAAATTAAGATAGTATTCTTATTCAATTAAATCTGATCATTATTTAGTCTCTGAACTGGTCAAAGCACACAGTTAATCATTTCTATAGCTAGAATTACAGCACAATAAAATTGTCAAAAATATTGCAAGAAGGCAAATCTATGGTGAAAATAAAAACACAGTCCTAAAAAACAATACTCAATTTTTTTTTTTATTTTGTTTTGGAATCAAGAGACTATCCTAAAAGTTTCAAAGATCGTTTACTTAAGTTGGCATTCACATTTCTAGTAATGAACTTAATAAATCTAGCTTAATATATGTACAGTAGAAGATATTTCCTTCTCTGAAGCCCTCGATACCAGCCATAAGACATCACAATACAGTCCAAGCAGAAAATCATTTACCCTAAACAAGCATTCCTACAAACTGCTTGATTGCATGAATGAAATACTGAGATTGAAGATAATGGCTCCGTCCATGCTTTCTACACTACACAACTATTTTAATAACCCTGGCAGCACCCTTGACAATAAATTCCTTTCTGTCTGCCAGTGGTTAGCCTCTTCCTTCTGTGAAACCAACATTTTATTCACATGGTATCTTAAAACAGCTCACAAAGGAAACAACAGAGAGGTTTCGTTTATTTGGTTTTGAACTTTACAGTGTTTTGTCTTCTGTGTCCAAAAGGAGACTCTGAGCTCAAAAACCTTTTCTCTGAGTCAGTTCAAATATAGGGAGACGAAGTAGCTCCTTCGGGAAGATGGCACACGGATCAACTAATCTCCCCTGGCTGCAAGGCTATTACTGTATTTTTGTTCCTGTCCTGCAGTTCTAGAACCAAGGATTACTTGTCACAACTTAAAATTAGTGATGGATGACGTGTTCCGATGACAGATGTCCTATTCCTGGAGAACCAGCTATTCCCACCTGTGAATGCTCATGATGCAAGTACAGAATTGACACATGGGGGAATCAATAGTATTCTTGGCAGCTATTGACAACTTGGGCTACGCTCCAGGGACCTTCACAGTAGAAATGAACTCCAAATCTTTTCTAACGGTTTCCAGGATGGTACTTAGACACTCATGCAGATATAGTTTTACCGTGCAATATTCCCTCTAAGATAGACACATAAGAGAAGATTTAATAACCTATATAACCTCGGTAAGTTATTTCTCCTCGGACGAGTAGGAATTGTTGAAGATTTTTCAAA
The DNA here is from genome assembly GCA_033558185.1 of Dromococcyx pavoninus. Taxonomy (NCBI): domain Eukaryota; kingdom Metazoa; phylum Chordata; class Aves; order Cuculiformes; family Neomorphidae; genus Dromococcyx; species Dromococcyx pavoninus. Next base: position 946,112 of record JAUMJL010001251.1, on the reverse strand, counting down.
GAGCTATAACTAGGCATAAAATTTTAAACTGAAAAAAAAAAAATATTGTTTAGCTGTCAGTTCTATAAAACTGTGACACAGGCCCCCAAGGAAAGTAACAGAAGTACCTTCAATTCAGATGTTCTGAGCTAGTCTGATAAAAGCACTCAGTACCACAATGTTGGAACAACCTATTTTAGTAGGGATGTAGAAAAGATAACTTAGTAATTTTCACCTCTGATTTTTCATCAGGTTAATAGTAGTCTGGACAAGAAATACCTCACTAAGTAAAAATAATACAGTAGTATACAAGAAAAGAAAACATTGGGATCATTCTTTACTTGCTAATTTATTTTAAGATGACCTCTACATGTACTCGTACTCGAATTACCATGTCAACATACCCCAAGTACAAGCAGCTCAGAGAACAGTGAAAGAATAAATCACTGTTCTGATCATTTTGCATTGTAATGGATAACACCAGTGGACTTGTGTGATTTTGTGACTTAATGTTTTCTTTAAGTTAGGTGCTCATTTAAATATAAAGGGAACAAACTCAAGTTTATCTGACATAAAAAATTGGAAAGGCCACAAAAAAAATCACAACAATCTACATAAGTCAACTTTTATACCCTTTGTAGGAAAACTACATATTTAAAATATTTTTGGACCTATCTATTTTTTACTTGAAAGAGAAAAAAACCTTGATATTTGCAAAGAGAAATTACAGGGTCAAAGAGGGTCAGTACAAATTCTCAGAGGGGCAAAGCTAGAGACAGGCAGATATCTTATAGCGATAAGAAAGCTTAAGTAGTTGGCAAGTAAAAATTACTGGCTAGAAAACCTCACTAAATCAGAATTAAGTTTACACATCTTCAGAGTTCACAGAATAACAGAATGGTTTGGGTTGGAAGGGATCATAAAGATCTTCTAGTTCCAACCCCCCTGCCCTGGGCAGGGACACCTACCACTAGGCCAGGCTGGTCAAGACCACCCTCCCTGTTCATACCAGAACAGGTGATAAATCACAGGTGAAAGAATAATCTATTGGTGCTGTACAGCTGATATAAAGGATGCTTCCTGTGCAACTTGTGCTATGTCACATCTGAGATTCATATTTGATCTAGCTATTCATTCATTCATTCATTGTTATCACAAACTGTTGTTCTCAACATTTATAGCAAAGGGAAAGAGGGAAGGAAGAGACAGAACCTGTTAGTATAAAAGCAAGGGGAAGCAATTTAAAAAAAAGAACTAGTGTTTAAAACAAGAGTTGTAGATCCTGTCATGAGTGTTACATAGGAAAGTATAAAACATTGAGTCAAAAACTATTTTACTTGTGTAGTTGCCTGACACCTATTACAACAGAAACAAAGCAGCAGCTCAAAACCAACCCTTCTACCCAATTCCAAGATCTATCTTCTTTCTATTCTTTCTTTTTATCATACTCTATGGATATTCAGAGAATTTCAGTTTTAAGGAAAATACCAATAACTGCTGAAATAAAAGAATACAAATATCTTTTACAGGGATATTAGCATATAAAAGTATAGCTAAATATATCACACCAATTATTTACCTCCACAATTCTGCTTCTCTAATACAGTCACAATTAGATTGGATTGCCTTGGAGAACAACCACAGTCCAAGCTTTCCTCTAATATTGATTGCTGCTAAAGTTTTTTCCCTTCATCTTTGTCCCAGAATGCCTTACTACTGAAAAAAACCCCCAGTTGTTCTAAATGCCCAAATAGGAAATAAAAACCATAATCCTTGCAGTGAAAGAGAACAGGTATTACAGTTCCAAATGTTACCAGAAGACTTGCGGCCTCATGGTGGTTTCATTATTTCCATGTTCTTTCAATAGTGTGAGAAGTTAACAACCTCAAAACTTAAATGAGCAGTTGTTATGTAAAGAAAATAAAATAATCACAGTCCAAGCTGTCATTACCTCATCTTATTCACCCTTTCCCCTTATACATAACTACAACCTCATCTACTTATTATACCACCTTCCAGTTGTGTCCCTCTCTATATGCTCCATCAAAACTGCCATATTCAAACCCATTTTGGTTCCTTTTTTTCCCAGTTCTTTCTCACTTCCACTATTTTTCCCTCTCAGTAAGAGTTTTCTATACAGTTAATAACTATTTTTGCATTTTAAAAGTTTTTTTCAAGAAGCACACAACAAAAAAAGCAAAACAACTTCACAACTTATGTTTTGCTCTCCCGTAATTCCACTTAATTCATTAAACTACTGGATGTCGAAGTATACTTCCCCAAATTCTCTTTTAATTATTTTTTCTATTTGTATAAATGAGAATATACATCACCACCTAAAATAAGTTATTGAGGAGCAACTAGAACGTCTTTGAAATGTGCTGTTCTATGCACAATCCTAAACCATTTTTTTTTTTTGCCTTTATGCTCTTCATGGGAAGAATATGTATTCAAGGCTGTGCTGTGAAGATTGCATATGTGAAGTAAATGTGCATCCAGAACCCCAAGTAACTTTTAATGGGACTTCAGGTAGAGTTAGGAATACAGAGGTGAATATAACTTCTTGAAGAAGTTCTATTACAAGCTGAGCCTACAGGTTGACTGATGAAGAAACACACAGCCTTGAGGAAAACAATGACTGAAGAACCACTCTTGAGTTGCCTCATGCCCAGAAGCCCCCTGTGATAGCATTATGCTTACCAAAAGCACATATGCAATTTATCCGGACAAATCTGCAAGTCTCATGGATGGACAAATTTCTCAGATCTTGAAGAACACTTGTGCTCATGTAGATGCACATGAATCACGTCCCCAGCTCTCTTGCAGTAGACACTGACCCAGCACACTACTCTCACTACACTATTCCCTTGTGGAGATATCATTATGCATTTCTGTCACCTGTCTGAAGAGTCGAACAACCTTCCTAAATTTTCTCTTCAAATTTAAAACAATAATAATAGAAAAAAAATCTTATGTTTGAGTCCTGGATGTGCCACACTTTGGTAGGAACACAGGTGGGTAGACTCCCTGGCTTGAATCAAACTCTGCAGGAACCACATTAAGTTCAACGTTGTAAAATTTCTTTCATCATAAAGCAAGCCAGCATGACTCAATATATTTCTCCCAACTATGCAGTAATCACTAAAAAAAGACTATTTTCACTAAAAGAAATAGAAAAATGAAGACATGAACAAGTAGCCATAAGCTCACAGAGATGATTCACAAGAGGATGTAAAGACATTAAAGTCTCAATAAAAAAATGGTTCATTAGATCAGCCAGAAAACTCCTATTAGCATCTTGGGAAATTTCACATAGGAACACCAAGAAAAAGTTTCCAGGTGAGAGGTGCACTCCCAAAGAATGCCTAAAGAACAACTGCTACTTTTGTTTTAAAAAAATTATTCAGATCAAGGGGAAGGAGACCTCCCCTTCAAACCAGAAAGCATGAGTACAAGCTGGCCACCCACAGAAACTATTCCACTTGGCTGTGTACATACACACGGTGAACTTGCTAACCTTTTGATAAGGGTGTTTTCAGAGGATCAGTGTAGCACCAGGAGACTTTCAGCAATCTGGCCTATGACTTCAGGAGTCAGGCAATGCAAGTCCTGTGACAGTAAGTCTGGAATCCCAGAACTCATTGTTGCCATGGAGAGGTGGAAGAGATTCTAGAATAAAAACTGCCTTCATGAAGCTAGGGGAAACATAAGTCTTCTGACTATTGTAATTTTCTGAGGATCATTAGTAAAAATAAGTTGCAAGAAAAAGACTAGTAAAATGACTGTGACTAATGGATTTAAAAGGTATCTAAATGAGATCCTGTGGATAAACCAGGCCAAGATTGAAAACATTAATTCACGTAATCAAAAATATTTCTTCATTAGTAGGAAAAACAGGCCCATTGAGGCATCTCATGTCCCAGAAAACTGGTTTGAGTATCTTCCAGAAGTCTACTCACCCACAGTTCTCTAGTTTCCATTGCTGAATATTATCTGGGATGCCATGAAATAGATAATGAATTAGTCTGTTACTAAATATATCAATTCCAAATAGCACCACCTTTTCTGCAGAGCATCATACAAATTTGCTCAAGCAAATTATCATCTGATGTGTTCTTGTTGTTCTTGACATACAGTGAGTTAAATTGTTACTAATACTCTCTTGCCACAGTGGAGCAGAGGGTGGAATATATCAATTTCTTCAACTGCAACTGCCCTTTGGGGTATATCTGTACATAACGCGTGACTGCCTGCTGAATTTTACCAGTGGCAAGTCTTAAACACCCACCAGTATATCCATTTGCCAATCATCTAACTGTTGCAAAACATCAAGACAGCTCCGTGCCAGCTCTGACCTGGTCATGATTTGGAAGACAGTTAGTCACTCCAGCAAAAAAGAAATGGGTTCTGGGCCACCCTGAAGCCCTTGTACTGCAGACAAGGCCTTCTGAGAAGCCTCAGAGAAAGCTGCCGACTTTAATGAGTAGGAATTTGGAAGGAGTACTTCTGTACATGTGATACAGGGCAATTTGAGGACAGTAAAAAGAAATTAAAAAGTAGCTAGACTGATTCTCTGTCTCTGGCAAGTGTGAGTAGTTCTGTATAAACTCACTGAAGAGATCTTAAGTGTAAGACAGATGGTATTTGTGCTTTAGATCACTGAGGGGGAACCAGATCTGGCGCTCTTTCCAATAAAGCGAGCATCTGCAATGGTGCTCCTTAGGTGTTGGCTACGGCTGCACAACAGGAACACTGTATTAGGAAAAGATAAAGAAGAGCTGATAAGGACCAAGAAAACTTACGTTTATGTCAAAGATGGAGATGGACTTCCAGCTTCGCAAGAATATACTTTCCTTTCAGACATGGACCACATTACAGTCACTCTTTTCACCCTGTACTAAAAAAACTGCACTAAATTGAAAATTGGATTACACCTCTACTAACTAAACACTCCTGCTAGCATATTGTACTGTCCACTTACTAAGTGACAGTTTTCACAATAAGCATAGTAACTCCAGATGCCAGGTGAACTTCACTGCACTGATTTTCAGATTAAAGTTTTGAAATAGTTTATTGAGTTGGCCATCTGCAAAATCCTCTCTCCCCATATGTTACAATGGCAACTGCCAGCAGCAGAGGCATTTCACATACTAATTCACTGATTAAAACTGCCAGGTTATTTTTCAATGAAGGCATCTCAGCTCTGGAATTCGTTTCTCCCTAATCCGTGATCAAACATCTTATGTTTGTTGACTTCAATAACGTGCAATATGGAATTGTAGAACACCACGATCATGGTCTTTGGTGACAGGACAATCTGAGAACCACAGGATGTAGTAACTACCATTTTTTGGAGGTGCTCTATTTTGGGAAGCAGCAATAAGGGAGAGAAGGTGAACAAAAAGAGCTGAGTTGAAATCATGCTAGATTAGTCAACTGTTTCATTAGGATTTAGGCAATACGTTTTCTGAAGTATCTGCGCTAATTCTAGGGTATCATAGGTGTCTAAAAAAGGTTGGTGTAGGGAACACAGCTTGGTTTTGGAAGCGATACACCCCCTCCACACATGACTGCCCAACCTCTGAAACTTTACAGCACTTAATTCTTGGTGAGCTGCTGTTGCCATAGCAACAGCTCTTTAAAACATGGAAAACAGGTCAGGTAGTTTCAAACTAAACACTGCTTCCCGTGTCGCTGTTTTCCCCTATAGTTTTGAATTAGCCCACCTCCAAGATGATCAGTGGGTTGTTGCCATAGAGTCATCCTTCAACAGAGAGAAGAAAACAAGGCTCTTGACTTTCTCAGGCCATAGGGAAGCTTAAGTAACACTGGGTTTGGCCTCCTTCCACCTACTGCTCCCCTTCCCCCAAATCCTTCAGAAATCCTCTTCAGAGGCTTCAGCACTTTCCATCTAAAATAGCCTTTACTGTGAAAACTGGGGTTTACATTTTTTAGGGGTTGTACTTTTTGGGTCTGTTGTTTTTATTTTTATTTAAATAAAGGGCACTGCACAATTTGAGAGTTAAATCCTATAACCGCTGAGCTTACATGACAAGTGCATTAACTGCTCATAATGTCTTTCCTTCAAGGGGACCTGTGCCACAATACCACGCAAAACGTGACAGCAGCCATTGAATAACCTGATGTAGGGAAAAACAATCCCTGCAAAACAAGTCTCTGACACTCATGACAGGGAAGTTAACCATTTCACTGTTAACAGATGAAACAGCCAAGCATGCACACACCAAGCAGCACTACAATCAATGCACTCCTACAGGTTCTTCCTCTGAAGTAGCACTGATAGTGGGCTGCACACAGGTGTTCATGTCCCAGTGAATCATTAGTCACAGACACAATCCCAAAGCACAAGTGGCAGTTACATTTTTTAACTTAATGTCTTTGTTACTTTAATTGAATATGTCTGAATTTAGGCTTACTTACATGGATCTCTATCTTGAAACACAGTGGCATCCTATTAGTTAATGGAAACTCTTTAGAAAGACAGAAATAGCAATAAAATTTCTAACTTTGCAAAAGCAAAATAAAAAGCTCATTCCACCCTCTACACACACATAGAAGCACCATGGCAATAGCACTTTTCTGTCTCCATGAACATTATCAGGGTAATAGATCTCATCTTGAGGCGATTATCTATCTTTGTAGAGCACACATTCATCTTATGCGTGGATGGTGTTTAGAACCTGTGACTATAATCACTATGGTAAGATTGCCACTAATTCCAACAAAAAAACAAATGACTACTCTGTGAAAGTGATAATCCAACTGACACTGCAGAAAAAAAACCAAACAACAAACAGTCGCAATAGAAGCATGTGAAGAACTATCTTCAAAAAATATAACCTGCTCCAGGTTTCAGTGAGCCAACGTCCAAGGAGCTTTCAGTAGAAAACACTCCTCTTCCATTTACACACTTTAAGTAATTTCCTCTGCCAATAAGATCAATCTTCAAAGAGAACACAACAAAATAGAAGGAGAGTAATTTTTGGGACAGCTCATTTTTTACTATAAGAATTTTTTTGGGTGATAGGCAAGTCTCATTTCTAACTGTCCTTAAAGAGCATTTTCTTCTCCATTCTTACTTGAAAGAAGAATATTCAAGTATAAAAAAACCCAATTAAATATATAGTGTGCTGTAGTGACACCATGAGGAAAAAAATTCAAACATGCTTTTAAAAAATTCTGGTTAATTCACATCTACAAGCACTACACAGCATGGTCATATACAGTATCACACAGTCAAGGCTGCCTAGTTTGCAAAGTTCCTGCTTCTCAGTTGAAGACCTAATGTTGTCCATGAGCCTACTCTGCTACAATGCAAAGTGAAATAAGTTAAACTCTTTAAAATCTTTAAGCTAACTTCTTTTAGCTCTCACTATGACACACCAAAAGTTCTCAAGAGAATGCAGTCAGGGTTCTCGGCTAAGCATCAAGCAGTTTTTTGAAAGAGTCATAACTACGCTATTGTACCTTTAGAGTTTTCATACAGAGCAATTTTGTCCTGGTACATCTTATTTAGGTTAAGAACCTAAATTTTCTCACTGGTATCCTTATAACTGTACAAATCCTACCATCAACACAAATGTAAATATAAGCAATACCAAGATCTTAAAGTAAATGCTAAATAAGGGCTAATTCTTCAGGTATTTCTTTCCTAGACTCTAGGCATACTTGCCCTGAACTAAGGAATACTGAGAGAAACACTCTAAGCTGTGAAACACAGTTTCATATTTAGGCACACAAATTAAAGTGGTTTCTTTAATAATCTGAGCAGTTAAACTTAACATTGCCATCAGTTGAAGTTTTACCACTGACTTTAGCAAGTATGAAATCAAACTTTCTAGAGAGTTTTTCAATAAACGTAGCTTTATATATGGGGCTTGCATAGCTTTGTTTTTAAATTGTTACTCATGTAACACTATAAAATAGGTATAAAAACTTGCTAATTAATTTCATGTCTTTGCTCAGTTCCCACCCTTCCCTGGGTGATCTTACATAGTTAGGTACTGCTGCTATCAATGTGGCACACTTTTATCCAGATACAAAATTCAACAACAAATGAAAATATCAGATCTTCGAACAGTTAGCTTACAGCTTTACACAGAACATGTCTCTATAAAAAGTCTTATCTTATTTACCAACAATAAAATGACAAGTGCATAGCAATGCTACAACTCCCTATAATGTAAAAGAATGAAATTTAGATCATTTTAATGTATTGATTTCACTCATTGGTAAAATACAAGTAAATAAGTGTATTTTTATAAGAATGCAGAATTTGCTTTCAAGTTTCATACGAGTTCCCTTTTACCTCTGAATTATCCAAGTAATAAGAAAAGGAAATTAAATTACGTGTAAACCAAAATATTCTGGGTAACCCACGGCTTTAGCAAATATATACTAAGCCAAATCTAATCAGATAGCTGAAGATATTAATTCCAAATAACAAAGAACTCCAAGCATTATGAGTCCTCTATTTGAAGTCAGTGTCTTAATGTTGAAATCTCTTTATTCAGATTCTACAAGTTATTTGCAAACAAAACCAGAACTTTTTCCATTCTTCACAAAGCTAAATAGTATTAAATGTCAGCCATTTAATTTCTAGTATTTTGTTTATGAAATATTATAAACATCTATGCTTAATATATAGTCTACACATGTTACTTACTGGCTGCTGATCAAAACATGAGACACAGAAATCTACTACAAGCTTTTTGATTATTGAGAGTTAGCCATACGGACACTGAACTAATCCAAAAGTATTTTTTCTGTTAAATCACTAGAATCCTATCTGACAAGTTCTCACATTCCTCTCTGAGTCCAGGATCTTTTTTTTAAAAAGGTAAAAAAAGCTAAACTAACACCCCATGTTCTTTACCAAACCACATGAGGAACTCCTCTTCAAATATGTTACAAATATTAACTTAAAACAGTCTTGCAAAATTCTAGTCACCCACTCTCCTGAGGCAAGTTTTTATTTTTACTTCTCTTCATTATCATTAATCATCATAGCTCAGAGCAGGAGAACAGATTTTGTTTCTGGGTGGTTCATTTGCATGACACTGTCACAGAGAAGATTTCAAAGAATTCTGCACTCCTTGGTGTTCGCGCGCAGTTTGGGGATCAGACATTACACCCAAAGGTGTGGTACGCTGTCTTGACCTTAGCAGTGATTCACGCAACATGGAAACTACTTGGACTACATATCACCTCCTCCCCCTGCTTTTCTTTGCATAAGGAAAAACAGAATAGAGAGAACCAGAACTGAATTGGCTTAATGGACCAAAGAGGATAGTCTAATACTTGTCCAGCCAAAACTGTTTTTTCCAAGTATTTCAAAGCTCGTCCTAGCATATACACATTACTTAGCTATTACACAATAATCTCAGAGAGGTACATTAGTACAGACAACTGGTTACTAAGGTAACAAGATGTTACTTTAAACCCGCAGTGCTGCCCCAGCTCATCAGCTTCACTCATTTCTTTCCTTTCTCCTCCTTAAACTATGCACAATGCACAAACCTGCTGTACATCGGAATATACACCCTAAAGCCACTCTTCAGTCCCTCCATTTGAGCCAATGAGGAAAAAAAAAGGGTTAGATGATGCAAGCATTTAAACTCTTCGGAGTGAAGTACTTTCATTCTTAACTCTATTCTAAGGATTTGAAAGTTGGCTGAAAGTAAGTTTTAAAGTGTCTTCTCACTAGAAACTATTTTGTAATTAAAAAATATATTGCACGTTGAAACTATTTGACATGATATAATAAGGCAGCAGGGATGCTTTACACTTTTGGGAGAGAAAACATGGTTTTATTGACCTAATCTTGGCTGAAATTTTCCAGAGGCAGACTCATGTTTGGAAATAATAGTTGATTGTTAATTGCAAAAATTGTCAAGGTTACCCAAGCTTTTCCAAAATACTGACATTCCTAATAAACAAATTAAGTTCGTCACTATTTTTGAGAGCTCGAGCTTGTAAGACCTATATGTTCTCAACATCTTTTGTGATTATAAACATCAATTGTCAGCTTAAAAAGCCAAAGGAAATAAGGCCATCAAATATTTACAGGAGGAGGTCACCTACAGCAATCCTCTGCTTCAAGCAGGATCAACACCACCAAAACTATTCCTGACATATTTATTTAACCAGGTCTTCAACACTCACTTCTGAGGCAATTCGCTGCTGTACACTGTTATCATATTAAGACATTCTTCTTACTAGGTAACTTCAAATAAATTGCTGCAATTCAAGCCTGAATTCTTGTCTTATCTTCAGAGAACACGTCAATGATAAGTAAAAATATTTAATTCTGTTGCTCACATGTAAGAATGCAGAAAGCCTTTGGCACGAGAAGGGGGTTTTCTGTGTTCTTTCATGATACAAAATTCGTATAATCTTTGTCAGACGGCACAATTCACCTACCAAAACTGCAAAAGAACAGCACTGGCACTTTGGGATGAATGACTCAGTGATTAGAACAACACTTTTAAAATAATCCTAAAATTTAAGATAAACAGAAATGATTGTTTCTGTTTAAAGCCTAAACAACTTAGCCATATATAATACCAAATTACTAGGTTCATTTTACAATTATTTACTTCTATAATAAAAGGGGAAGGGGCATATATTCAAAGAGAAAGGATCCTATATTCAGTAAAAGTTGAGAGAAACACTCTGCTCAGACAGTGTGTTCCCCCACTCTGTGCAAGAAAAATAATTCTCCTTTTGTGATCAGATTATACAAACAGGATTTAGCTAAATCAGTCAGTATTTGTATTTTAGGGTTTAAAAATAAAAGTGTAATAGGTTGGTCCATTTTATTTGCCTAATGGAATTAATAAAAATAACCAATGATACATTTCAGTTTACACTTCAGGCTGGCACAACCTCTTCTACTGCCTCCTGCCTTAACACCTGCATGATCAGCCTAACAAACCATGACTGTGACCTACAAACTAGCCACCGTGGACCCTAATACGAGTCTCCCACTCAATTATCCCCACACCATTCATGTTTTTAAAATGACCACTCAAAACACAAGAAGATTCTCTAACAGTTGTCTATTATAAGAGGTACAGAAAACCTCCACTGCTGAAGTTTACACTGTCCTCACAAAAAAAGGAGATAAAATATATTATAATCATTATATTCATTTTACAGTCTGTCCTTTTATAGCTGTGTCTGAATGTGAATGAATGAAATTCTGCCTGCAGAATGTCGGCACCAATAATAATTCTGTTTACTTCATATGCTTCCAGCCCATGCAAACCCAGAAACCGAAGTTTCGTATTTGCTTAGCTAAGAAAACACTCTTCATGAGAGCATCTGGAAATGCTTCACGATATTCAAGCAACTAATTAAAAAGAAAGAAAAATGAGTATATGTTAATACTTCCTTTAAAATTTTCAGATTACTTGGAGGAGAATCTGAAATGATTGAAAATAGATACAGTACTTTCATTTCCATTAATTAAAAAGACTGTACCAAACTCAGTCATCTGCTGCTTAAATAAAGAGAGAGCAAACCCAGCCAAGGTTCAGACAAAGAACTATTTCCAATAAAGCTAACTCAGGCTAACTTTATTATTGAAATTTTAATTAAAATTCTATACGGTCTTCAGGCATTTTATGGTATTTACTTTTTTACAGAATCAACTGTCACATTATACATTTACAAATGGTAACTAGAGTGCTCAGTACCTGCAATACTATTATTTCATAATGATTATATTCTAATGTATTTGTTCTGATTGAAACCCACAGAAATATTCTGCCTAGGGTAACAGATGGCTTTTTCAATTTTTGTTGCTATTCCAGAATCTCTAAGTCACCCAAAATGAATTTACTTAAACATGATACTGCAGTTACTGCAAAACATGATCTACATGTTCACTGTTTAATATTTAACAATCTGGATACCATTTCTGTTTGGAAATAATTCTACTAAAGACAGAAATCATTACCCTAGCATCACTATAATAAATAGATTTGCCTTTTTATATTTTATTATCTCATAACAAAAAGTAAATGACTTATTTAAAATGAAATAATATATTCAATCAGTGTAAATTTAGATTAGCAAATCATTCTGAGAAACGTTAGTTTACAGGTTACCTTCAATTAGTTATCGCTTCACTGTAGCTCATGTAAAACCCTTGTTAACATTGTGTCCCACAAACACACATTACTAAGGGGCAGAAAGATTTCCAGAGCAATTTTATACCTTAGAGATGTAAAATGTCATGATAAAGCATAAATGCAAGCAACAGGTTATTTAACAACACATACACACAGCACATTAACCTAGCAAGCTAAGATTTATCTGGTTTTGCTCACATGATAAAGATTTCAAGCACTTCTTGCTTATTAAGTGTTCACCTTTTTTTGGTGAAAATTATGTTCTATAATGCCCACAGGAATGTGATAAATGCTACACAAAATATCACAAAATAGTCAACTAAAAAAAAAAAAGACTAAAAGAAATTTGAGCAAGCTGCTTCAACAGCACCCCGCAGTTAAACTGCTCATTTAACACACAGCTCTCTCCAGCATATACGTATCTCATGGAAAACATTCCCCATGGAAAGAACAAAGCTATTATAATAGCAACATGGTCACATGAATACATAGTACCTATAAAAAGCAACTGTTCTTAAAAGGACCTGTCACTTAGATGGTTGAAGCAAACAGACCATTTGCTCTAATGAGGCACTCTGATCCAGCTGCTGACTTCCAAGCTAAGACAAAATTGGTCCATTAAACAGCTAAGCCTCATTGTGAAAAGTTGTACATAGCATGCATCATTAAGTTTTTATGAATATCCTACCTATACACTATATAGCTTTACTGCATCTTTACTTATTCAAACAGACATTGCTGCTTTTCCTCACAACGAGTAGAATCTTGTTGATCAGATCTCCTGGCATCAAGGTTTGCAGTGAATAAACTTCCATTTAACCCCAAGGAAAAGTGACAGAATTAGGATTAAAAATACTCCTTTAATTTTGCCATCTGCTACATGTCCCTTAAAATAATGAAAACGTGTACAAGTACTGCCTATGGTTTGATAATATTAATTGAAAAAGGAAATCCACAATGATCCTTCAGTGTGAAATATTCATTAAAAGTTCAATACAAAAGCTGAAGTTGGAATAAACACTAGTTTGTTTTTCGTAAGATTTACACCAAATCAGAGCTTCAACACGTACATTTCAAAGGCTGAAGTGGAAACAAATCAAAACAAATCACTTAAAAGTACTTCTCCAGAAATACATTTCCCTAAGATTCACTAATTTCAAAGGCCCTTACTTTCGGTTTTCAGAATTTATCACAAGAAAACAAAAATAGACAACAAAATAACTGAAAACAAAGATCAAAAAAAGCAACCCTATACAAATTTCTAGTCACGGAAAAGACAACGTTCAGAAGTGTCTCAGGCTATTTCTTTTTTGGTTTTTTTTTCCCCAAAAAAGCAAGAATAAATGTAGTATAAAAGACCCAAAAAACCTCTCATGGTCTTCAGCACTTAGTCCTAAAGCACACACAACAGGGTACATTTGGAATAATGTAATATTCAAGGTGACTATACAGCACTAGAATTATGTCTAGCTAAAAGTTCTTTGCAATATACCTGATTCAAAACAATGTAAAACTAGGTCTGCAGAAAAATTTTTTCTCATCAGTTCATGGAACATTACATCAATAACCAGCACAGACTGATCACAGAACTGAAGGCCCACAGGACCAACAGTCAGAGATGGATCTCTAATTCCCATATGGCATTAGAGAAAAAGAAATAAAGATCACCTTTTGAATTTCAAAACAGATGTACTTCAACAGTGCAAAACAAAGCATAAATATGTGCTTACAGAAGAAAAAAAGCTGCTAAAATTATTTTTTTTAAAGCTCAGATTGACAACCAAAGCATTTAATTTTCTTGGAAAAGTCTTCTGTTCTCATTGTCAAGCAGTTTTTAAAACATATACGTCGACGCAGAAAACTATGCCCACATAAAAGCTTTCTAACCAGACAGTGTTAAACTCGTTGCACTATTTTATACATTCATTTATTCACCTTATGAGGTCTTTCGCATCATTTATTTATACTAACAACAGTGTGTAAGACTGCTGTATCTGCATTACACATATTCGTGCACTTAAACAAATAAAATAACTATGTATTGTTTTATCAAGCAATAAAATATATGAGGAGTAGGATAAAATATCACTGTGACCTAAAGCTAGTACACCATTTGGCCACAAGACTTAGCTCCCAATTCTGTGGGGCTCACCTTACACACAGAAATAAGCAAACTGATTAGTTGCAGGGATTTAAAAGGATTGTTTTTTCTTCCTTCTACCTCCCACCTCAACAGCACTTCTTGTTCTCTAGTTTATGCAGAAACAGACACACACACACAAATCAACATTTAAGTGTTTCCATTTGATACATTTGACAATCTCCTCTTAGCATGACACTGCCATTCTGCCCTGGCTCACAAGTGAAGCGCAGGCTGGTTGCCAGCCTCGGCGTGCTGTGTGCTGTGTACAAGGGTGTATGTGCAACTATGAACAATGGCATCATCCAGCAAAGCAGTTTAGTGACCTCCAACTTACAGAGCTTCTCTCCTCTTCTACATAGAAATTTGGAGTCCTATTAGAGTATACTAGCATTAAGTTAGATTTTAATAATTTCTATTTTATTTCTAACATGTCAATCTCTTCTTTAAATAAAGTTGCAAATATCAGCATGTACTGTCAGGATCCCTTTCTAGATCCCATTAAGGCTAATTCCAAACAAAATAGAACGGAATTATTCAGTACAAAAAGTTTCCATTATTTATCCTTTTCATGAATCATTTAAAGACTTCACGTCAGCAACTGAAAACGTTCATGTTGATCTCACAAAGAGCAGACAATATATTATGCATGCTGCCCACTGATTTCTCCTTTCAGAAAGTCTCTTGCAGGCCACTTACCAATACTGCCACTCGCTGTCTAAAACATAAATAGAAGTACTTCTAAAATAAATAAATAAATAATAATGGTCTACGCTTCAAACCAGCAGGCTGTTAAAACCAGCGTCCTGCATGACACCAGCTGGCACCAGATGCTATTCTTGGGCAGACTACTTTGAAGCAGTACATCCATTAGTGAAGAGTCTACTCAAACTCATTCTCAGGTTGACTTATCTATGCAAGTATTTGGCTTTCATTATGCTTAAAACAAAACTCCATACGCACCCAGCTACATACATTGCCCTTGCGAATAAATATTCATTTTTCTTTCAAATCCTATTTGGTCTTCAGTCAGCACCATTGTGTAGCAAAAAAGCTTTACAGCATTGTCTTTTTAGGAAGTCACAGATAAACTGCACATCACAATGTCCAGGAGACACTGGAATGGTTTGCCCAGACAAGTTGTGGATACCCCATCATTGAAAGTGTTCAAGGTCAGAGGGCTTTGAGAAACTAGCAAATGACATCCCTGTCCAAAACATTTCATCATTCAAGGATACTGAAGTCCTTGTTTTGCTAGCCTAAGACCACCAGCGAGGCTTGCCTACAGCACAGAGAGCAGTCTCTGAAGATGAGAATTCCTTGGGTTTGGTACTAGGACAAACTATTTCAAAAAGGCCACTTCATATGTAACAAGCAATATTATCAAGTTCCAGAGGATTATGCACATGCGAATTGTTCATGAACAAGAATTCACAGAACCAGGATCTTAGCATTTACAAGAATAATTTTTGCTTGCATTTCTTAACAAGTAATGGAAAAGGCAGGATTAATTTTCTGTTGTTCTAAGGGTAATTTTATTGCTCCTGTATTAATAACACTTCAATAATGGTCAGTTACTTTCCAATGAATAGTGAAAATAATTATGTCATTCGTTAATTATCAGGATTATGACTACTGCATTTTGTGGTAAAAAAAACCAAAACCAAACCAAAACCTAAAAATCCCCACCCAAACCGAAAATCAACTTAGTCAAAACTCCCTAGCAGCAACAGTTTGTACTGTTATACTGGAATAAAGCCAGTTAAGAGTCAGCTTTATGTAGAAATGCAGTAAATGAAAACTGGGAAAAAAGTCCCACACCTACAGCTGTCACCTAAAACTAAACACATATCCCAAGAGTACTTTCAAAAAGGTGCCAAGCAATCATATTTAGCTACTGCACAGCAGTTAAGATCATGTTTAATCTACAACAGATAAACTAAATTCTTTCACTGAAACATGTCAAAAAAATTAACAAAGGTGAAATGCGGGTATTATTATTTACAAGTCTCTAAAGAGTAATTATTTATTTCACTTTAAGAGCAACCTATACCTTACAAATATTTTCTTATTGCCCCTGTTATAATCCGTAGCACAGGCAAAAGGAAACAGACTACACATATTTTGGAGAGTAAAAAAAAAAAAAACCACTCAAAAGACTGGTGTTATATAGAACAATTCCATACAGAGACACATCCACTATTGGAATGGTATCAACAAGCTGGCTTGTGCCAAACAGTAGGTGATCTTAACTGCCTCCAAGGAGATCAATTAAATCAATTAAATGGCTCCAAGCCAGTCTAAAATGCTCATCATTTTATTGAAATACTCAGGAAAAAAATGACAACAATATTCCATGCCTGTAGCATTTTTTTTAAACAGTACCTGGGTCAAATTTTAAAGTTGTTATAAGACAAAGAATCAACAATATTTTTAAAAAAGTAGTGACAAAAGAAGTATATTCACAACATCACATACCACTCCCTATTAAGATAGTTTTGTGTTAAGCAAGCGTACTCATTTCAACAGCCAGAGGGAGGCATTAAGCTTAGAAAATTGGATGGTGCTCTTGAAAGCTTACTTATTTTACTCAAATTAACATAGTTATAAAAGGGATTAACTATCTTTGGCACATATAAAATAAACAACATGCAAGAAAGTAAACAACAAAAGGTACTTACAAAATCAAAATCTCCATCTTGAGGGACTTTCCAGTTATCAGGGAAAACTTTTTTGGATATGTGGTAAGGTTCATGCATGTTCTCATTACAGTTTTCAGGGCTTTTATTCTTGGAATCTTGTTTATCAAAATAGTCCATGAAAGAAGGTCTTTGAACTTGCGGTGAAGTAGCATTTCCTTAGTTCAAAGCAAAGAGAAAAAAAAAGGTAAAACTATTTAAAGATTACTGTACTACAAAATAAACACTATTTATTAATTTTCTTGGATTTTACAGAAACTAATGCAGTCATCTGTACATGGTGTAAGGCTCCACTTGTCCCCTGAGGACCTTTGGCATAAAAGCTCACAGCCGAAGAATGATATTTTTGTAGCACGATACAATGTGGAGAAATGTTCAAGACATTTCAGAGTTGCACGCACAAATAATATTAGAAGTTACTTCATGTGATATCTATTTGTTGTTATAGAGACTGAATAACAGAAGGTGCTAAGCATCCCTTTGGGTGCTGAGTGCCCCGAACTTCAGGGCCTGGTCCACAGGCACTCATAAAAAAGCAACAGAGTTCCACCAGTTTCACGAAAAGTACAATTTAAAAATTATTTAGAAAAAGAACTTGCAAAAAAAAAAAAAACAACTGCACAAACTGCGTCTAGACACTGCTCAAATAAACTCATTGCCAACAAGGATTCTCAGCAAATTATAGGATCACACTGTACAGACGGCTGCAAAGCACCCTATCTCCGTGGTGTGGAAACCCTGGGGGATTTTTGTCATCATCTACGCAGCTGCAAAAGCTTTACGAAGTAGACAGAGATCAGCATGAACTCCCATTCTATTATCCTTCTCAGGAAACTAAATGTAAAAAAAAATATTTACAACTCCAAATAACTGAAATTTGGTTTCATTTGTGGGATTTCAAGCAAATTCACTACTAAATAGAACAACAAATAAAACATAAGAAATGCTTTAGTAGTTCCACGTAACTGCCACCTCGGAGACCATATTGTGCATAGCCCAGACTCATGAAATGTGTCCTTACTTGTAATGTAACACATTCTACACAGAGAATATGAAATACAGTTCTGAAAGCGAAATATGAAATAGGATGAGATTCACTGAGTATTGATCCACTAAGTATTTTTTATTCTTTCACCTCTTAATCATATCTACCTGTGGTAACCCATTCCCTCTGTCTGAAGATTTTAGTTCCTTCTGATTTTGCTGTGTGGTTAATAGTGGCATTTTTCATTAATGCTTATGTTTGTACTGCTATCTTTCATAGCATATTGATGACTTCTTTTCTTTCTGCTTTTTCTACATCATTCTGTTCTATTAAAATTTCTTCTGGCTTTTTGAATGTGGTTTTTTACTGTCTTGATTATGCTTTACTGCACCTGACTCCAGTTTCTTCTCTTCAGCTCCACAATGATTCCTTCATTCAGTCCGCCATATTTCCATACATATCACCTCCTCCCCACATTTTTTAGCCTGTTTTTCTCTTGGTTGTTTCCATGTTCTTTTTTAATATTCTTTTTAAATCCCAGATGATAGTTGTCTCTACTCACCATCTTAGAATTAATGACCACTACAACCACACAAAAAGAGTCAGTGAACTCCAGGTCGAATTTAACAGATTGCAAAGCATATACCCCTCCAGAATCTCCCAAGTTTGCCCCCACTGAACTCGAGATTACTTGAATGAGGTTTCCGGATCTCTTGAGCCTGAAGGACTGAGGAAGGGATGAGAAGTGAACAGCAGGAATGCCGAATAACTACAGAAATAATCACTTCAGTGCAAAAATGGAAGAATCTAAAGTTTAGCAAAGCATAAACTTAGAAAACAGATCCAAGACAAGGTGGTAGTATGATGCATATGGAATTAAAACCAGAAATAGAATGCATTTTCTTAATACAAACTTTTATTACTTGCTGATTGCTGCCCAAAACCCCTGGAACTATTTGCACAAAAACAACAGGACACCACATTGCTGGCCTTTCACAACCAATCTTTTTCTTGTGCTGAGATGGTTGTACTTATGTTTCATCCTTGAGGCATACTTATAAACAAGAAGATTACCACTGTCTCTGTCAGGAACTAAGTACCAAAATGCTGTCTCATTACAGGTAAGGTAGTCTTCCCCCTCTCATGTAACAGAAAACACGAAAGATCCTCCAAGCACTGCTCTTAAGTTTTAGTGCTATTTATAAATATCTCCTTATAAATATATACTAGAAGACTTTCTATTTAACATAAACCAAACCAAACTCCTTGCTATCAAATGCATATTAAGAAAAGTGAGTCAACAGGACTGAAAATTACTCCAAAATGAGTAAAGCATATTTATTTTATACTTTGAGGACTGGTTCTAGTTCTTTTGATAAACAAGAATTTAGAACTCACTTCTGATTCAAATTTGGTATACAGTTAGTTAACAGCTAGATAATCCATTTAAAAGAACAAGAGCTGCTTACTTTCACCGCAAATATAAAAACCCACACAACTAGAATTATTACATTTGCAAATGATGGGACCAGAGGTGTTTCAAGGTTTGTTTTTTCCCTCAAAGGAAAAAAGAAGGTATTTATTTAAACATTTCTTTTTTATTTTATCAAATAATTAAATGAAGAATTTTTTTTTTTTAAGATCTTGAGCGAAGCTAACACAAACAAGTTTTTGTATTTCATGGAAATTGGGACAGGTTGACACCTACCAGTTCAAAGTCTCCTACCTGTTTTCTATTGACTTTATCAGGCTCTTTATTCAAGACCAAACTGATGCAGGTTGCAATCTTTTTTTGCAAAATGTAAGGCTATTCAAAGATAATTTTGGTCTGAAAGCACTTTTTCTAACTTTCATGAACAACAGAGTAACAGTATCTTGTCCTGACTTTTAAGAACCAAGAAATCTAAAAGTGCAATACATAAATATTTCTTTAAGGACAATTAATTCACCCAACTATCCAGTAAGTTACTTTTTACACAAGCTATGTATGTGCCACAAAAAAATCTGAAGCATAAACAGTATCACTCCATACTTGCACTGAAAACCTGTTGTGCAATAGGCTGCTCTATTCAAGAAGGACCTGGGTATCCCAGTTGTTCCCATTTTATTTCTTCAACGAGAGACGATCATGTTTAAAAATGTTTCCCGCAGTTTCAATATGTAAGAACACCAGCCTCTCTTATCATCCCTATACTTGCCTATTGCAGGAGTTCAAGATGCCTTTGGGAAGAAAGCCACAATAAAAACACCAGTCTGAGAAATTGCTGGCAAGCCACGGAACACGGACTACCATAGGCTCTGAAAACACCTGTTGTGCTTCAGCAATACCCCTGACAGGAATACAGCCAATGGGCACGTAAGAAAATCTGTTACAAAAAGCATACTGAATAAAATGAATGAAGCAATGACATAACACAGTACCAACTCTATCACACTGGCTGCACTGCTCCAGCTGCAGCCCCTTCGGTCAAGTTAGCAGATCAGGCTCTCTTGTCTGCAGTACTTCTCTGAAGATCCCTGTCAATACCTTTATTCTCTCAAAATATGTTGCTTTCTCCCTACTAGAGTGAGAAGCGTATTGCAATCAGCTTTTAGCCTTCTTTGGACACTCACCTCTACCACAAAGGCTACAACAGCTTACACAACAACACACGCTACTTAGGCTTTTGATTTCATACATTCTTACCACTCCTTTCTTACCACACAAGGTGGCCTACAACACAGCGGCAGTAATTCTCCTTCAAAATCAGAGACAAAAGCTTTGAATACAATAAGGGCAAAGAGAACCTGGAATTACGACCTCAATCTCCAGGCAAATGCACTTAACAGTGAACTACCCAGAAGAAGGTTGCCACAGGCACCTCCTTCATCCACATTTTAAGCAGAAATAGTGACTGTATTTTACGAGTGGGTGAGCCCTGCCGCTAATACATGCCTGTTAGGCAACTACCTCAGAGAATAAGAGGCAAATGTACTTAATTTCTGAATTGCAAGGAAGCATCAGCAGAAAGTGGATCACCAGTTCCTTAGGCCAGAGCAGCTGGGAATCTACCAAAGGGTGTATCTAAGAAATGTTTGACTACAGAAAGCTGTATAACAAAGTGGTCACTCAGTCAGCAAGTTTTCACATCACAGTGACTCAGGCATCCCAAGTCTTCATTCAGCGTCAGGTCTTGTTCAATATTTTGCTTAGTTTACACACAGTTATCAGAAATAATTGCAACTGGCATTTAAATGGAAAATACACATGTTTTCTTAAGCAGCCTTCATAGACTTTTTGGATGACTATGAACTCAAGTTTACAGTCTTTTTAATAGGGATAAGAGTTTCCTGTACAAAACACTGCTTTGCTTCCTGAGAACAAGACTTGTAAAACTGGTCTCATAACTTTTGTTCTACTTGTCCACCTTCTGGAGAAGAAGAAATACTACCCAATGACACTAGTATTCTAAATCAATTAGTACATTCCAGCTGACTTATAACTTACTTCTGCTTTCAGCAAAACAAAGAAAATGTCAAGCTAGCTTTGGGCAAAAGCTCTCGAAGCTGAATTGCCAACACCATGTTTTCCTTGAAAAAATTCCCTTTTGTAAAAGATACTGCTAGTAACATAAATGAATAAGGTCATATTGCCAGTCAATTGAGAGGGCTCAAGGACTGGAATAAGCTTGGGAACATCTATCATTTCTTTCTATATATACAGGAGAGAAGTACTAGTACACTCTCATAAGGCATTAAGCAAATGGTCTTAACATGGGCACAGTAAACATCCTTGAACAAAACCACATCCATGAAATATCAATGCCCCTGTCACAGCACCACTGGATACCAGCCCATAATTAAGCATTCTTGCTGAATTCCTATAGGACCCAGGTTGTCATAAAACACATATCAACAGCTTTTGCTTTTCAGTTGAGAAACCAGTTGCAGGACTTAGATGATGTAAGAGTTACGAAGCATCACTCCAGAGCTACTCAAGTATTCACCTCTTATTACAGAGGAGACTGACTTACATGGCACAATGTCTTACACTGAATGGACTGAAATGACTTTATAAAAACAAGCAAATAAATAAAACCAGCTCATGAATTCTCCTTTAAAAATGCAGGAAATGCAGGTTCTACAGCGTGATGCATGTTCCACTGTAATCACAGACTCTATAATACAATAACACAAGAAAATTCAGCAAGTAAGTGCTGGAACCAAACCAGTTGCTTGCCAGCTACATTAGGCTACATCCAGTTTGTTGACTTTCCTTCAGTGGTGTTACAGTTCTCAAAACAGTCAGATGTTGGACAAGAGGGAAAGGAGGAAACTCACTGGTCCAAAAATTATATTCTTCTGTTTGATAAAAAGGAAGTATCTTTAAGAATTTCACTGACTAAACCTAAAACATTTCAGGTCTTATACAACAAAAAGTAATAGAACAAATCCCAACCACTTTTCTCCATTCTGTCAAATTCTGCATCATTAGTTCATTTTCCTCTTCTTTTAATATATTCATCACCACCCATGAACTATCTAGAAGAAGTCAGAAGCCCATTAGAAGTCCTGATGGCAAGAGGCAGCAACTTGTTTGCCAGCCCAAAGCACATGGCAGACACAAATTTAACAGGGGTATAAAAAATGGGGGTGGGAGGATGGTGTTAATGAAAAGAATAAAGTAAAACAAGCTGAAGTACTCTTGGTGAACCATATAGCCTTAACACTAAGCCTTGCTGAAAAGCCACAAAGGGAACATGGGGAAGCAAGTGTGACTACCAGTCTCTGAACTGATACATGAAAAGGCTTCTACATGGACGTACAATCTGAGGAGCTGAAGAGAAGCAATACTACCTTCCATCGATCCCACTCTTTCTTCTACTCCATGTTAAGCCACCTAAAGTTAAGCTCTGTCCTCCCATCTCTCTGTATTCTGCATTTTCTTCCCTCCCTTCTAGGTATGTACCGCATAGTCTCTGCTCAGAGCACGCACAGGCGTACTAAGCAAGAAGGCAGAAGTGTTGCTTATTGCTAGGCTATATATTGTATGCTGGGGCAGGACAACAGGCTTTTTGTTCCAAATCCCAATTTTGTTTGAGCACATTTCTCTATTTGTGAAAAAAATATGGTTTTAGTTATTTCTGTCGTGGCTCCCTGAGGTCTCTGAGCATGGGCACTTATAAATAAAAACTTATTGTTTCTTATTTTGTCCTTATACAGGAGAAAAAAGGCAGAAGGAAACAAAACATGAAACTGAACATAAGAACAAATTAAAAAAAAAGGTTTGTCATAAATATTTTGTGTCTCTAGGAAGGAAATCCCTCTCCCCTAGTTTAACCAACTTTAATTCTCCAAGCTTCTCGCTTGCAATTTTCTATTATTCAAAAGTATCAAAGAATACTACTAAGCTACCCGTTCTGATTTATTATAATCAAATCACACAAACATCTAGAAAGTGCCCACCTTGCCTGTACAGTTACATGGGGAAAAGCAACCAATTTCCAAAACCTTGTGTCTTTGCCAAGCACAAAGAAGTACAAAATCTATGTCTGCCTCTCAGGGACAGCAAGGATTTGTATGTCCCCTTCTGGTGCTGTTGCTGTTGCTCCTGTTTCAGTCAGTACCACCTGAATCACAGAACCAGCTCCAGCTGAGATGTGGAGGTCTTCATTCTTGAATTCATTCTAGTTTTTAACCAATCAACAAAACACAAGACAGTTCAGAGAGTAAGTGCCGGAACCAACTGCCATTTGCCAGTTGAATGATGAAACCATCACTTGCCACCAGGCTACCTCCAGTTTGCTGGAGTTACAGGTCTCCAGATTGTCACTTATGGGAAGGAGGGAAGGGAAGGAAACCTCCTGTCTCAAAAGTACATCTTCTTGTTTGACAAAAAGGAAGAATGACAACAGGTTTAAGCCAAGGTGTAGAAAGGTAATTCTCCTTCGAACTACAGAGCATTACTGCAATCAATTAAAAATGGGAAATGATAGTACCTTTTCAAAACTGTCTCCAGCAACACAGCAGGTAAATAGGACACAGATAAGGGATTGCAGTGCACATCTTTATAGATCTGTCTGGAATACTAACAGTTACTTCCTCTCAGTACATATAAAAACTATGTGGATAATTATTAAAGTTGAAGGGATCGTAAAGGTCGCACAAACCCCTATTTCATAATGCTTGCACCCTAGGAATTACTTAGCTTTTACACCAAATTTGCTTGTAATATCTTCCCTCCCCCCCTTTTTTTTTTGCACCATTCATCTTTTTCTTAACTTGTTGAAATTGATGAGTTTGAGATCACTGGTACTCACCCCCCATTAGCCTCACAGTTTAATAGGCAAATATGCTGTTTCAGCATGAAAACAAATTAAAGCACTTACTGAGTGTTTTCATGAGGGTAAATTCATCCTAATTAAACTAATCACTAATCAACAGGTATCTACCTAAGGTTTGCTATCTTATTGTTGAGAACACTAGAAACAAAAAACAAATCAACAAAACAAACCACAAAAAACCCCAACAGCAACAACAACTTAACAAAACGCCTCCTTCCTTCCAATCTGCTGTACATTAAACTGCAAAGAAAACATACGGTTGGACTCAATGATCTCACAGGTCATTTCCAACCAAGTGGTTCTATGAATCTATGATATTTCTCTTCTGTATTTCCAACTAATCTTGCATAAATCACATCAGGTGTATACATGCAAACACAAATATAACTTTTCATTTTCTATGAAACATTGTTATTTATTTGGCCCCAATTTTCACTCTTGAGATATAAGCTTTACTTACCTTCCCCACCCTCGAACAATTGCCTGTAGTTCAACATGACATTGTGCCTCATGAAATCAGGCACCTACAGCCTGTTAGATTAATCTATTGACGCTGCCCTTTCAAGCAAATAATTCTATTAAATTAAGTAGGTTTTATTCTGCAGTAGTCTTCAGCCAAATAATGAGCACATCAATATGTAGGCATGTAAGTTAACTATTTAACAAATATATATTTATAAGTTATAATGAAATATGCATAATTTTATATTTAAAACATTTGCATTTTTTTCCTCTGTTATACACTCCCTCATGTGCTGCTGAAGTCAATTAGGACATTTTACTTAGGCTACAAAGATCTTTTGATCACTGCCTTAAATCATGCATTATTGAATTGCATCCTAAAACGGTATAAAATAAAAATCTGCTAATTGAACATGAGTTACAGAACAATTTAGCAGTAAGATGCCTATTGGTTGCAGAACCTATAGAGAGTCATGATGAGTTCTCAGGACCACCAACACTGAAGCAGCAGCTTCTTGCATAATCGCATCACTTCCAAGGAACTGGTCCAAATGTATGTGATATAGGAGACAAAATGGAAGAAATAAGCAGTAGAAGGGAGAATTCACAGAGTTTTAGAGTCCTCCATAGAGATTCAGCAAAGCACCAAAACGAGGCTCCTGATCTGAGTCTCCCACAGTCAGCTTTTCCTCCACAAAGTATAAAGGGACTATAGAGACACAAATACTGTTCTACTCCCATTTCAACCACAGAATTTGACGCTTAAAAGCCACTGATGATACAATGGTCTCATGCAGTATGAGAAAACATTTTACACTATTAAAAGAAAAGTAAATTAAGCATACTTTTCATGGTCCCATCTTCCTCTTCATCATCATCGCTATTTATTACCATGGTCCCCAAGTCAGATTCTAGCATAGTGCTGTTGTGTTCAATCATTGTCTGAGCACCTTCACTCATCGTGCTTGTAGCCCTCATGGTACCAGCGCTCTCTGAACTGGTCTTCACCATGGTGTGAGAGTCCAGCTCATCTTCATCCTATGAAGAAACATTTGTTGAATGCAACAGATCATTTAAAAAAAATATTAAAACAAGAAAAAACAGACCAGAGTTAAGAAGCTATAATTCAGATGCTTATTCATTAGTTTTATACGTCCACATGACCTAGCAGTACTGTTACACTTCCAGTATTTACAATCTTCCAAAATACCTTTGGAAGTCCACCTCAGAAAAAGAAAAACAACTCAGTTTACTTCCAGTATTTAAGTCTCTTTAAGAACTTCTGTCACAAGAGTGAGCAAAATAACTTGTTGATACTATGAAGAAGAATCTCTGTAGAGCACATACTTAACCACTGAGTGGGTGGGGAGCTACTATCATGAAGAGATACAACAGCATTTTGATTCAGTGACAATAAAGAGACAGGAATGTGAAACAGAGAACTAGTGACAATCCAGTTAGTGAATTATAAAATCCACATGGAATAATGGTACTTGAAAATATTAATGGGAAATTCCATTCTTTTCCAAAGTCTGATTTAGATTATACGCATAACATCATGGCATTTCAGGAACAATATGATGGACTACACACATCTTCTATGAGTGAAATTATTACCCAAAGAGGGGGGAACAAAACACAAACAAACAAAACATGAAACAAATAACAAACCTCAAACAAATCACATTAAAAAAACACCCACCCAAGCCCCAGAACCCTACATGATCTGGCACTCTCTACCTTTTACTGAACTCAATCCTTCCCTTTCATTCCCTGACACAGCAGACAGTTTGTCTCTAGCATAAACTGAGTGTACAAGCCAGCTACATCACCTGAGTGTCTGTTTCTCTGAAGGCTGGTCTAAGCGGACACTGAGAATTGCAGCCAGCAGCAATACCAATACACCAGCTCCAGAAAATTATTCTACTATGTCTCAACTAAGAGACACAAAATAGCTGTAATTTTGATTCAGAGAGTCTGGCTAACAGCACAACATACAGGAATGAGGATACAGATCTAAATCTGTGATTAAAATTTCAAATGTCAAAAGAATCATTCCCTTCCAGATCATAATTTGTAAATATATTAAAGTTCTTAATTTGCACTTTTTTTCTGGGGTTTTGAGTTGTGTTCTAAACACATCACATTTAGTCCCTACCCTTAAAAAAAATCATGAAATTCCCAAAGATACAGATATCTTACAGCTATAGTACCCAAGAACTGTGCCAGAATACTTTAGTACTGCTCCTCCTGGTGGCAAATTGAATTTTCTTTACTTCCTCTCCAACGTTCTTACTAACAAGATAACAAGTTTTTACAAGATACATTTTTCCCTTTCTAACAAGGATACTCAGAAAGTAAAGTCTAAAAGTGCCATTTTGCACTGCATTTTAAAACTTCCAGAAAAATTAAGTTACTG
The DNA here is from genome assembly GCA_033558185.1 of Dromococcyx pavoninus. NCBI lineage: Eukaryota > Metazoa > Chordata > Aves > Cuculiformes > Neomorphidae > Dromococcyx > Dromococcyx pavoninus. Next base: position 918,947 of record JAUMJL010001251.1, on the reverse strand, counting down.
TTTCCAAGCACTCCTTTCAGTACTGCAATACAGTGAAAAACTGACTCACAATATACTGCTATTTCTATTACAGGCCACAAATGTGGAGTCTCTAACATACAGGCAGGCAAATCTCTGAGTTTAAGGCACAGTTACATTTGATTTACAGATTTGCTTGACTAATAGTAATACCCACTTGTAGTGCATATGGTCCTAAACTTAACAAAACTGAAATCAGAAATGAAACAAACATTTTCCTGAAGCTTAGAACTTTTATTTTAGAAGTTAGTTTTAAAAAAAGGGATGGCTAAGAATATAAGAAGTATGAAATGGAGGTCTAAGTGACTGTTTTCATATCTTCTGCTTCATTAAAAATACTGATACTCTATTTCTTCAGTCAAATCAATTATCTGTATTTGTTCCAAATAATTTTCCAGTCTACGTGCCAAAAGCTTTTACCTCAGTATTGCCTCTAGGCAAAGAGAACAGTTGTCTTCTAGTACCTAGAAGACTAAGGATCACAAAAACTCACCTCAATACGTTAGTTAACAGAATAGTTAACCCAAAAAGGGATGTACGTGACAATTTTGGCTAAGTGTTTTCCCTGGTTCAGGAATGATGTACCGAGACCAACAAAACTTTTCATGACAATTCTGTGGGTTAAGAGATTGTTTTCAGAACTATCATTCCAGTATTTCTCACAATTATGAGATTTAGCTAATAAAGCAGTAGGTTACACTGTAATTTTATATCAATAGCCAGTTGATCCAAGTTAATCAGTGCACATTTACATGAGATAGAGTGATTCCTGAGTACAAATTCTGATGTACGTTTTACAATTCGCAAATATTGATGCAGAACTTCTGATCTGTTGTTAAAAAAGGTAAACTCGCTAATTAAAAACAAATGCAATTTCAATTTAACCAGTAAAAAAATAAGGTATTAAAGCTGAAGCGTCATGTTCTCATACTGTTTATGAAAACAGATACAAGAATCAAGTAGCAAAATGAGCTAACTCTGGAATTAAACTGTCTGCTGTTCTCTTTTGTACAACTAATAAGCACCAAAATTGTACCAGAAACCCCTGTGGAATACACCATTATGACAGTACCAAAAAGAGTGCAGGAGTGAGAGCACCATTATCTTTTGAAAAGCTGCAGAAATTACAATAAACTGCAGAAACTCTGAACAACATTATAGTGTAAAGGAACTACAAATAAACCATTGCCAATACCCTGCAACCGGATGGGAGTAACACTTTTGATCTCCTTATCTACCGAAATAATTTAGAAGATTAACAAAACTGACCCTTAAAGCTTGAAAATACAATCAGTGAGACTTGATTATCATGACAGCAAATTTAAAATACTTCAGTGAAAACAATAAGCAAAACTTCACAATGTGCTTGTAACATGTATAACTCAATAAGTATTCTCAGAAAAGATGACCCAGGTCTACATTACCTGAGTAAATACCTGGCTCATAGCCTGAGCTACATTATAATAGAAGCAAATGACATGAGATGCATGGATTTTCTTCTGTGCATATTTAACATACATGGGAGAAAAAGGGATGAAGACTGATACAGAAAAAAATAAACAAGACGATCAAATTGAAACTTGCGTTTAAAATCTCTCTTAACTACGATTTGTGCCTGCAAAAAGAACACTAGAGGGCACCAAAGACAGCTAACTGGGCTGTACATTAAAGGAAGATTTACATGCTGGCAAAACTTAGTCTCCTGTAAAATAATTTCGTTTACTATTAACACTTCATCATCACCTTTGAAAAACGTGGCTGTAGTCACAGCTATCTTTTTGTAAAAGCACTGTAGTAGCTACATAAACACATAACATAGTTTGGTCAAGAACAGGGATTTTGTAGAAGTTCCTAACACATACAAAGCCCAAACACAACCCCAGTACACACTTCACACCGAGCACACATTTAATTTAGACCCACCACCAAAGCACGTGAAGACTTAACTTTCAGCACACATTCAAATCCCATCAAATTCAAAAAACATGTCACGAAACAGCATCTAAGCTCATTTTCTACCTTCTTATAATTAATACACCTAGTAACAATGACTTGCTCACAATTACCTCCATTTGTTTACTCTTCCAATAATCAGTTACTAGCTCTAAATTGGTGTGGATTTTAACAATATGCTCTTAAAAAGCTTTTTATGCCACTTGGGTAGCTATACTTCACTGAAAGTCATCTTTACATATTTCTAACATCAGGACACTTAAAGGACTGCAATCAAATTAAATCAGAGTATATATCAAGTGCTCTCTGGCTTAAAAGGAAAAATGCTATGAAAATAGAAAGCTATAACACTTTTTCACACAGTTATATATATATGGAGAGAGAGAGAGATACACAGATATATCATACATACAAATACATGAAAGATGCATGAAAAGAAATATGAAAGCCTTCAGAAAATTACAGCCTAGTGTACTAGATTCAAAATAGAAAATAACTCAAATGATTTGGTAATTCCTTCAAAATAACTACAAATATTGAAAAAATATAAAGGAAAAATTATAGCAATTATTTCTTACAGTCTCAAAAGACAGGCGCCAACTTCACATAATTAATGTAAGATTAACCAAATAAACTTTTCTATGAATGAATAAATAAGCCTACATATAGAAAAAAATTATTATCGATGGTTGGCTAAGTTGACAGTTGTCTACCACTAAGTGCCTAAGAAAAAATTTAAAAAAGAGTACTGAACTAGTAATTCCTTGTTTGAATACTCTGAAATAATTACGTATTCCTCCCATAACAGAGACGTTAAAATGTTAAAGAAAACATACAGGAAGAGCTGCTTGTAAGCTCATTCCTTTAAAGATCCACAGAAATAAATATTTAGACATGTTTCCTGCGAGCTGCCAGGCAACGAGTTACTTTACATTCCTATAATACAGCTGCCCAGCCTCAGCATCCAATTCACATCACGCTTCAAAAAACACACAAGAGAAGAGACTGGCCATGTTTAGTAATGCCTAAACTAATATTTAAATATTGATATTGGGATTAACCTTCTGTAGAATACACCAATTGCAATTTTTGCTTAATTAAAAAATCTGTACAATTACCTCAGCAGCTATCAAAACATGTCAGTTTGTCAGAATGCATTCTCATCACGTGAGTAGCTCTCATAACAGCCATAAAATCAATTCAGAGTGCACTACTTATCATGATATTAAATATCTCTGGAAGAATATAGACAGGAAGACGGTATTCAATCTGGACATTTATTTACAGCTGTATAATATGAAGTTTTGAACAGCAAAAATTATTTACATTACAATTCCCATATGGCAACTTCCCATATTATAAAATATTCACAGGAAATGGTAAAAATGAAACACAAGAATCAATTTGTGGGATGTGACTCTTCCTCAATTGAAGGCAAACAACCTGAATCGATCCTGAAAATTAAGCATAACTGGGAAATCTTTGCATCTGATTAATGATCCACTGACTCCTCTTCACTCTACTCTCCATTATGTACACGGCTTATAAAATGAGTGCCCATTACAATACGTAATATGGCTTTAAGAGGCAACTAAAACTAAAAAAAATCTATTCAACTGTAACTGTTATGTTTAAATCTGGTGTCTCAACAAAAGAAACATAATAGAGCATTTTATATCGTTCTTCTTGATGGGTCCCAAAACACATACCAGCGAGTAATGAGCACAGCTGCCTCATACTTTACACAGAAAACTCATGGGGGTTTAGATGAACAAATTCAAGCCCTCGAAAGGTTAACTGAAACCATTCTTTTTCAGTAATATACGGACTCAATTCACTGCCCATGAGAGACTTTTAACATTGATAGACCCTACTTAATGTTAACATCAATATTTGCTTTTGGTTTTAGGTATTATTAAATATGCATTTCTCCAGGCTTGAGTCTGCCTTCACATTTCTATGGTTAGGACTTCACACTGATATCACTGGGGGAAATCCACTTTTAATGCATTATTTCCCAAATTTTATGTGCTAGGTGGCTATTACTTTCCAACTGAACAGCGACTCCAATTCCATATATAATCTGAAAACACTAATATATGTAGAAATATAGACGACTCTCCATCACCACTACTTCTATATGAGGTAACATGGGAAAGTCATTCTCACTTTCTAGAACTGCTGTCATCGTTGCATACTGGCTTATCAAAACCTGTATTACCTTTAGAACTGTATGTTCATTTAGTCATGCAAACTACACACAAACAGCCCTGTATTTCTTAAAGGTTCTGTGGAAACTGGTACATAAGAAGGAGGGACAGACAACAGCTTATCTTTATACTTGAATGCTGGACTACTGACTTAATCTACCACAGCACACCAAAATGGCACTCACATTATCTGTTTTCCCTTTCTATAAGAGAAAGAATAAACACTCAGTAGTGTTTTTCTGGCTGTTCCTCAAAAAAAGTTGCAAATTTAACAAAAGACAACCTTTGAGCTTATTTTGAAATTAAGCATTATTTCAAATTTAAGTGGAGGCTTTTGGGGGGTTTGGTTTTTGTTTAGGATTTTTTTTTTAAAGACAAATGTTCAAAATGCTTTCCCTTTATTCTTCTGTTTTTTACCCTAGTAGCTCATGGGTCCATTGATAAATCTTTGCCCAGTATGCTTTAAAACCTAAAATCTGTGCTGTGCAAAATTTCACTTAATTCAACCTTCAATCACACTCAGATGTTGCTCATGAGTCTTCTAGCATGCTATACATGGATAACATGAATTCAGGAAACACGGTACAGAAAATTTCTCCAATTAGAAAAAAATTGTAACATTTTGGTTTGCAGTTTCCTAGTTGTTGGTTTTGTGCTTCTAAACGATCAGAATCTTCAGTGGCTGGAACTGAACAAGATGCTGGCGTCACCTCTCGAATCTGAAATTTCTTACAATGATGTACTGCATTGAAAGTCGGTTGCATGATATGGGAAGTCTGTGCTACAACCTAACAATTATTTAAACCAGTTCAGAACAAGATTAGCTCTGCACTGTGATAACACAAAAACTACTCATAGGTCACTACCAAACATGGACTTTTGACAATCCATATTTGTCAACAAGGAAATCTCTCCTTCCAACCGCACTATCAGTTTTATTAAACCCAAAACTATCAGTTTTATTAAAACTGATAAACTATCAGTTTTATTAAAACCATATGAAAACTTAGGGAAGTAAAGCATCTCAATGCCATAAAACAACATAAGCAAACCCATTTTTTAAAATAGGAACAAGAATTCCCTTTTACTTAACCATTTTCTAAAACAAAAATTTTTTAGAAGTTTAACTATTCAACATAAATCTTACAGAAAAAAATGCCTAGACATCCTCTTGTGCATTACAAGATATTTTTGCAGTAGTAATTACATGGTGGCTTATAGTCTTCATTCAATAAAATTGATAGAGCTAAAGCGAAAAAAATGTGCAAAAGCTCTCCAGAATAATCTCCAAGAGTAATGAAATTTATCTATTCATGATCAGGACAAAAAACATGAGATTATCACACTGACAAGAGCCACTTCCCACTTTGCCAGAAGCACCAGACAGTACTTCCCTTTTCTCTATTCGACTTACAAGTCTCATACCATGTTCTTATCTTTCCATGTGTTTTTTATTCACATTTGGAACTTCCCCGAAGCTCAAAGACATCTATTTCTTATCCCTACAGAAGATCACAAGAATTACATAAAGTGTTTTTAAAAATATCCATGTTCTCTGCCCAGAGTAGAGCTTGACTTTGCTGAAGAACTACAGTTCAACTCCCCATCACCCTACCGTGATATTATAAATGTATCCTCTGAATTACTGTTGGTTAAAATGCACACACAGGTCTGTAGTGAGTACAAGAGAGCTTGACTTGCCTTAGCCCACGATACATTTGACTGCAACCTATTTGTGTAGCCTAGTCAGCTACTAGACCTCACTCACAGCAAATAAAACATACATAACATTGTAAGGATCAACCTTTCTGTGTTTTCCTCTCATAAAACTCAGTTACAGACACCTGTTAAGCACAGTTAGAATGTGTAGCTCAAGCAGTTACCACCCCTTCATAATATGCAGTAACCACCCACTTGAACACTTAAACTTGTCTTATGCTCTGAACTATTAAGCAATAGTTAACATTAATCTCTTTTGTGCTTTGTGTTCAGTTTTTGTCTCTTTAAGTCCATCCTTACAAAGTTTATTTTGCATTAAAATAGACTCATAGAGGCTTATCTGGCTGACGAAGCACACAACTCAAAAATGCAACCAGAAGGGCTTATGTAATTATGTCTAAATGCAATATGCAATGTGCTCAATATTCAGGATCCATCTCTCTTAACATGCTCTGCAAAAATAATTTGGTATTATTGATGAATTTTAATTAATTATAGCCTCTAAGCATCACCATAGAAAACTAAAAAGGAGTACAAAATATCAAATTACTAAGGATGACAAAACTCTGCTATGGAAACACAAATAACAGATTCCTGTCCCAGTCCTGGATTTGACGTTCCCTTATACTAAACACTGAATAACTGAGGGGGGTGCAATATTACAGTCTGACTCTTGTACCCATGCAAGAAGCATGAGGAGTTGCTAACGCTTCTTCAGTTGAGGTGGACCAAACTCGTGTTGTGCTCTTCCACTCAGCAATGAGAGAAGGAAGGTGCACACCAGATACTGAGTTGGCATAGATTGTTTCATCCCTGCCTCACAATCCGATTCCACATCTGAACCTTAGACAAAGTAATTAGATGTCATACCTAATTATGGGCTAATGCAAAACACATCAACAACACCCAGGTATTTGAGGTCTACAGTTCTGAAGGCAATAGTAGGGAGGAAAGCATGCTAGCGAAGACAGTTTTTTGTCTGAGTAATAAATCAGTCTCTTCAGACATCAACTATTCAACAGATCAAGTCACAAACATCAACTCTGCATATGCGCATGTCCATGTAGGCAACATTTCCTTACATAAAAAAATAATCCCAGCCCTCCCTGCCTGTTTTATTACTACCTAGGCAAATACAATCCAGAGTAAACCACCTTTATAAACACAAGCTACCAATACTCTTATAATATTCAGCAAAAACAAGACCATATTGTCTGCTGGGATACAAAACACTCCACAGATTCTGCTTGAAAAGTATTCCTATATATAGACCATCACCTTACATCCTGTAACACATAACAAGGAGTCTACAATTTGGGATAGGGCAGACTGCATTACTGCACTGCTCTCTTCTGTTTGCACAAAGCTGTTAAGATTTCTACTAACATTCCAGTCTCCATCTTCTCTGTGTGTTATTCCTGAATGACCTTGGCTCTCATTGTATGTGTGGCAATACACTTCTTTAAAGTATCAAATACTGGTGCATTGCACAAGACTGCCCTAAAACAAATCATGTAAGCATAGTAACAATGCCAGGAACACCAACTTATTCCTAACATTGCCAAACGATTCTAAATGCATCCTAATGATCGCATGACCGCTTCTCTTCTCAAATGCCTGCTGACAGCGCCATCTGAAGAATAAAATGCTGTCACGATTTTCACTTTACAGGCACAATTTGATTTAAACTATACTGTAATCACTGCCTACTCTCTTCAACTATTCTGTGTATTAGACTTCACAGAAAAAAAAAGGCTGAAAACTAGAAGCTCATATGTGAAAAAGGAAGCTTAACAATTTGGGGTTGTTCACTTTTTTTGTTAGAACAGCTGAAGTTGACAAGGTCTCTTCTCCCAGGTCCTAGAAAAACTTTTTACTAGGACATCTCATGGAACAGTGGTGAAAGCTGGCTCATACAGCATGACTCACAGCACATTACCCATCATAACGATAAGAGTGGAATATTCAGCCTTCATAAGCTAAAAAACAGGTAGAAACCTGGTAAAGTACTTGAGTACAAGTACAGGAAACAGGGGAAAAACAGACACTTATTTATAAAGAACAGATAATTATAAGACAAAAAGGTACACACCGAGTTTTCCTCCTCCTCTTCTAGTTCTCTCTGCTGTTCCTCATGTCGCTTTGCCTTTATCTCCATAGCTTCAGTGATCAAGTCCCTTAAAATTGAAACTGGCTTGGCATTCTTTATAAATGTATGCTAGGAAAAAAAGTCATTAAATTATATAACACCACTACAATTGTTACACTTCAGATGTAATTACAACTATTATTCAACATCACAAATTTCATTGATAAATAGTATTTTCTATTACACAAAAATTAAAATCTACACTAACACAATATCCAATAGCTTTTAGCTGTTTCATAACTAAGATTTTTACTTTAACTACCTCTAGTAACAGCAAGCCTTGGGAGATGTAATAACACAACTGTTTTACAGTTAAGGATATAACTGTCCGAAGGAAATATACAGTAAGTAGTAAATAGAGTGATGACCGTCTGACATAGGAAAAAAAAACCTTTTCAAATATTCAGTTACAGAATTTAATTAATCTTAACAAACTGACAGCATAAATTCGTGGCTGTAAGCTGCCTACTTCAATAAACCTGTACTTTAGACATCATGAAACATTTCTTGATTTATGATGCTGAAATGCGGAACAAGCACATTAATAGAGCCCTTGATATATTAATTCAGTTCCTCTGCTATTTCCTTCATTATCTTTCCCCACAAGCAGTACCTTCATTCCCACTCACACATATTCACAGCACCTCCTGTTCCATCACACATATACTCCAAATGCCAGCTTCAGGAAAATGCAACACTGTGCTGGATAGAGTATTTATGGTTTTTGGCCAGTAAGAAAGTGGAAACACTGGAGCTCCCCCCCTCCACTTGCCCATGTTAATGCAAGTCTCTTCTATTCAGCTGCCAGTCTTCAGCTGACCATACCAACTTCAGATCTTTAAGGTCTCAATTATTGATTCATACACCATATGAAAATTCATAACTTTCAATTTTTGCTCTCCTCATGATCTACATTTTGGTGTTTACACACTATGGAAAACAAAATATTCACAGCATGACTTAAGAATTTCATGATCTATTACTACTTTGCAAAATTTTTATGTTCTCCTTGCAGTGAATTCACTAGAATTAATTTTTAAAAGAGGCTATTGCTAGCTAAGAACAGAGTAAATCTAGCATGAATGTCTTATAAATGAAATTTCAGAAGATCAGATTCTTACGTAGACTGATGAACAAAGAAAAAGAATAGTATTTACCAATAGCAGTGGAAAGTGTAAAAGAACATAAAATTACCCAAAAGCTTAATCAATTAAGAATCAGGAAGTAAAAGAAGTAATGGACCTAAAAATTTTTTCACTTCTGTCTCATTATAAAGGCAAGCTTATTTACAGGAAATTTTAGATTCCGTTTCAGCCACCATGGAACCTATTATGTATTTTCCAGAAATCCTTCCCCTGTCCTTCGTTCTATCTCAGTATTAAGAAGATGCAACTGTTAAAAGTCCCACAGCTACTAGTGGCTCAGACAGTGAGCAAGCGAAAGCAGAGCAAACCCTGCCATAGCTCCATAGGTCCACACTGCCAACTGTGGCTCGAATTTAAGAACACCCAATTGGTATAACTTAGCCCAACAATAAACCCTCTATGCTGTCCATTTGCCTCAGAAACACAGCAAGCCATATGCTTAATCTGACATGATCAGAAGGGCAGATTAAATATGCTCCACAGGTGGTCTACACTGAGGGGTAACCTGGGCTCTACTTAACACTTGCCTAAAGCCTGAGAACTGTCAAGGACTTTTAACCACAAAGCAAGGATCCAATTTTAACAGCAAGAATCAATCCTAAACTATATAAAGAGCAATTAAATTTAGAAGGAGGAAAGGAGAAATCAAATGAGTGCAGAGATAGATGAGCTGACAGAGAAAAGACCACAAAATGGAAGAGAAATAAGGCATGATAATAGTTAGAATGAGATTTTCTCTTAGAAATTTTCACAACAGTTCTATTTTGAGACAAGAGGAAAGAAAAAATAAAACTTGCATTTCCTCAGGAAGTTAAATACTGACCTGTAGCAGCTGTGTTGCTGTAGCTCTTTGTTCAGGATTTTTCACTAAGCATTTCTTCACAAAATCTGTGAATTCATCTGACCAGAGCTCTGGCTTCCGGAAAGTCGGAGGGGGATTTGTAGGGATCATAAAAATAGCCTAGATAAAAATCAAGCAACAATAGCGAGTTCAAACAAAACACATCACCACAGCACTTAAGCCAAGTAAATAAATTGCTTTATCCACCTTTCTTATTAGACAAATTTTAAGTAAGTTAGAATTTCCACTCAGATTGAGATTCAGGAAGTAAACCCACCTGCTACCAATGTAGCCACTTCCCATTAGATTTTCTCTGTTTAAACTTCACTCCAATGAGCACAACATTCGTTATTTTATCTATTGCTGTTTATCAGTTTCGAGTGATGATTTTATTCTTTCAGAAATTCTTAGTAGAAATGATGGCACTGCTTGTTTAAACAGATATATAAAATGTTGCTCTGCAAAGCCAAGTTCACCTTCTCCTCTCTTAAGTGCGCTTAGTTTTATACAAAAAATTTCTAATGAAATTTAGTAGGATTACTATTCCCTTTTGCATTTGTAATTCTTTTAGTTTTAAAACTTGCTTTTCCTCATAAGAGTTAGAAAAGTATGCTAATAGACCTAAGACAACATTAAAAAGATGACAAAAATAATCAAGTAATTTGTCTACTAGCAGTGAGAATTTACTTGAAGAAGCCACATTTTACCTATATAACAGAAATTTCACACTTTCAAGAACGATATGCAGACATGTCCATTCGGAGAAACTACTGTAAAATAACTGGAGATTTTTAATTTCTGTATGTCATATCTCGAATGCAACATCATTGCTTAAGATTTATACATAACAGCAACATACTATTAAGAACTAGGCCTACTGACAGAAATAAAAAGCTATTACTTTCTCCGAGAACCAGGTTTAATCCAACCACTTTTTCTAAACTGAAAGTGCTTAAAAGGTCTTCATTTTTCTACAAGCATAGGCAAAAGTATGTACTCAGAAAAGGAGAAAAAAATTAAATGAGAGATTACGCACAACAGTAACATAGCAGAGGCATCAGAAGCTTCAGCTTGAGTTTGAAACACAGGGAGGAGAGTGAACTTCCAGAGATTTTATCCATAACTTCTTTAAGAAGTCTAACTAGCCTTGAAAGTTGGTTTAAGTTGTTCAAACTCTCATTCTAAAATTTTGCACATACACTGAAGAAAAGCAGAACCCGTGCAAAAACTGTTAGCTATATTTTTAATGAAAAATTATTCCACTATTGAATAGTTTGTTTTAATTCAAATATGTAAATGTTTACAAAACTAATTGCATTATCTGCCTAATACAAGAATTGCAAGAAGAGACCCAAGCATTTTGTTTAATAAAGATTTTTGCTACAATAGCTTTATATTTTCAGTGGGCAGCTCTGCCAAACTTGTGTAAGAACTCAGACAGGAAACGTAGCACTGTTACCCTGCAATTGGCCTTACCTACTTCACTTGTGATACCAGTCATTGTCAGCACAAGTGACATACTTTTGGTATAAAGCAGTGGCTAACAAATTCAGCTGTTTCTGTCCTTGAAAGTAATGATCTCTTCTGAACTTTAAACTGATGACTTTAAAACTTATCTTTAGCTACCCTTAACAGCTAGCTCTGCAGTAGCTATTGAAAACACAAGGCTGTAACAGAGGACCAGTAACTTCTGTTGACGTGGTGTCAAAATGCATACCTTCTGTTTGACAGTAAACACTGACCTGTCTCTCCACAGGTAAGCAAAGCTTAGTTTCAGAGGCCTACTCAGCTCCAATATTCTGAGAAAAATATTTACCTTGGACAATTATTTTCATCAGCTACAGAGCAGTTAAGAATCATAGCAAAGAAGTGACTTCTTTGTAATTCACAAAGGACAATGAGAAGAATGGGGGAATTTATGAATCATTCTTTTATGGCAGGCAATAAAAGTCACAAAAGGAGATATTCAAGAGCTAGTTAGAGTCCTAAATCGACGTTTATGCTTTGCATATTTGTTGAAAATACCTACTACAGAAATAAGGACATTTATTTAATGCTTAGAATATAGGCTTTTTAAAATCTTGATGTGTGACATGAGCTGAGTTTCAGATGCATTTTTGTAATACAAGAAAACATACAGAAATTACTTAGTCCAAACATTTAGTCCAACTTGTTAATTATGCCATGCACTTGCTAGTGTGTACCCCTCCCCCCCTTGGATCTCAGCATCTCTTTTTGTTAACTAGCCTGAAATGCTGGGTTTCAATTCCATCTTCCCTTCCTTATTTTGGCTTGCATATTTCTCTGCATAGAAGTTCAGCTCCCTCTCTCTCTCAAAACAGTCAACGACTTTGCTTCCAACTGCTTCTGTTACCTTCCAAGAAGCTTGCAAAGCAACCACTGGAGAATTGTAAAGCTAGTCCCAAATCTCTATGAATGAAAACAAAACGCTTATCTGACAGGAATTAATTCCTCATTTTTGCTTCCATTTCTTGTCAAGCACATCATTTCTATCCCAAGAGAACTCCATGCTATTTTAAAATAAAAGTAAGCAGTTTCAGTCGCTGTTCCACAGGTGCCAAGGGAATTAGGAAACCTAAGAGACTTACCCTGTATTTTGTCCAATCTCTGTGTTCTCCCAAACTTGTAATAATTTTTTGCTTCCACTACACTTATAACTTTCTCTAAAGTTTCCCACAGCTATTGGTATTGGTTCAGCAGTGCTGATGGCAATGCATTAGGCAACTGTTGTTTAAAGAAAAAACAAACAAGAACAGGACCAGCTAGCACTGACCAGAAGCTAATATCCACCCGCTTTCGGGGCTGAACTGGCAGTAACAACTGCAGGAAACATAGAAGGAAATTGTTCAACAGAGGAGGTAGGCTCTGATAAACTATGAAAGATCTGGGGCTAATTCTTCTCTCCCATCCTCAACATCATCTTCCACATTTCCCTACATAACTGAGACAGACTGGCAAGTCTTACTTAAGTAAAAAAATCAAATATATAGTCAAGGTGTTAGACTGTATGACTTGGTATTCAGTTTTAACCATTCAAACACCCTGTTAAGAAAATATACCTCAGGCTTGAGGCACCACAGCAGCAAAATCAGTGTTTTCCTTCACTTGTCTGTAACATAGAGCCCATTCCAAACTTGTCCTGAACTGGCCCTTCCACCTCTGAACTTCAGGCCCGACTCTACTTGGAATTACCTTACATACACTGCTCTGAGGCAAGTCCTACACTCTGCAGTGAAACCAGAATCCAAGACAGATTACAGTGTACACATGACAAAAAGATGGGGGAACATGCATTATCCAGAGCAGCTCTCAGTGGCCACTTCTGAACTGGGCACTGAGCAATCTAACACAGTTTCTACTATAACTATTGTCTGGAAGCACTTACCTGCCTGATAACCAGCAGTTACAGTTTAGCCAAATACTGGACTGAGGACCAGGTCTTAAATGACAGCAGAACTGTGCAAGTCAGCACAAGATTTTCTTTCTATTTAGAGAGCCTAATATTTTAAATGAAGTCCAGGCTGAAAACATTTTGTTCGTGAAGGTTCTTTTATGGACAATTTTATTGGCGTGAAAATGTCATTATAGCAATGATGATCAATTAGAAAAAGCCAAAAGAAAAACGAGACCCTCATATATCACATTTGAAATCTCCTAATCAGAAAATCCTTGCAGCTCATTCTTCCTGTCAGTCAGGGTAATGCAGCTGTATTTTACACAGCCCACAAACACGCTGAACGGTCAACAGTAGTTTGGCAGAGGTACTATGTCTCTGAGCTTTAACTCCTTGAATAACTTAACTCTATTGCTTAGTTGAAATAAATGACTTGTAATAAATAGCAGGAAACGAAAAATATAACTTTTACTGTTATTATTTATCCCATACCATGAATGCTACTGAAAGAGGCAGCAAAGACTTTTACATTGTGACAATTTGATAATTTTCATGCTGTGAAGCTCCATTGCTAAAATGTACAGACAGAAACATTTTTATAAAGAGGATAAGGATACAAGACATCCACAGGCAGATACTGACTCCATAGTTTGTTGTTTGTTTTTTTTTTTAAATTCAGAACTACAATATTGTCAACAGAAAGTTTTTTGCAAAACTTCATAACAGTGAAACACAAAGTTACTGAAGAATACCTTGTGTGTCTAAAGACAGGGAGGTCCATTTATGATCTGCTTCACTGTAGATAATAAATTTAATTGTTTAATTGTTACAAGCATCCTAAAAATCACCAGCTTCCTCCCCCTGTCTGCAAACAGAAGTTCATGAAGATCTTCTAATGTGTTCGCACTTCTTGTGTGGATTTACAGATGGGTCTGATTCCATCAGACATCTATCAGATACCTGATCAACATCCCCCAAGTTGAACCCTAACTGTAATCTGAATTTGGAATTCAAAATGTTTGAAAAGCTTAATTATCTTTCTGTCTGAAATATTACTTTGTTGAAGCAGCCAGTACCAATTTTTACTTCTTATTTTTGGAAATAAAAAAGTGGCTTCTCAGTCATGCACTAATTCTCACTCAGCCAATTACATCTTCCATCTTGGGGGGTTACGTCCTGCTCCTTACTAATCTCAGTGACAAGAGCAACATGAACAACAGAAATCAAGGAGTCACCCAGATCAAAACTGTGCATCCAGCGGCCATGCAGTTTCTTCATTTTCACTGCCCATCTCATACATTGCATGTTCTAACAGAGAAGTGACTTGAAGGAACAGACAAAACAGAGCAGTCCCTTCAATTTTGCCCTCAATTAAGGACTACGGAAATTCAAAAGTCTTAAATTAAATTTCACCCTCTTAATTTACCACTAACATTTTTTTGCAACTGTGTGTCATAAAAAGCATTTATTGAAGATATACTCAGTGAACAAATAATCCAGTTTGATCTAGCCACCCAATGTATAGCTGCTTCTCCCTTATCTCAGCTAAAATCCACCTTCTATTTAAGCTAAAATATTGAAGAAGCTGTTACAAATTTAGGGTAAAAAATGTACATGTACTTATTTTTCAGATGACCTCAATAACATATTATCAAAAGAAAAGTGTTTGGAAATGCCATCTGGAAAAAAAACAAAACAAAAAAAACAGCGCAACAAACCAGCAACTACATTATTTTGAAAGCTAGATCACCAAAACAGAAAGGAAACAATTTCCCCTTTCATAAGATTTGCAAAACTGATAGCATTATATACCAAGAAACTCCTATTCCTAGGAATCACAGAATTCTCTGGTTGGAGAAGACCTCTTAGATCATCGAGTCCAACTACTGTTCACTACTAAACCATATCTCTGAGCACCTCATCTACCTGTCTTTTAAATACCTCTAGGGATAGCAACTCAACCACCTCCCCTGGGCAGCTATGCCAGTGCCTGACTACCCTTTCAGTGAAGAAAATTTTCCTAACATCTAGTCTGAACCTCCCCTGGCACAACTTGCGGCCATAATAAATAAAATAACATAAAATAACATAATAAAATTACATTTCCAACACTAAACAAAAACACAAAGATGTCTATCACTATCCAACCAAAAAGGCATTTTCTTCACTGACAATTAACAATAATTGTTCATCCCACCGAGCAGCAAAGCGAGAATGTTGAGCTGTTACACTAACCTGCCTCACAAGCTCCCAGCACAGCAAGAACCATCATCACAGGCCTAAATGCAGGAGGGGATAAGTGGAGATTTAGCCCAGACAACTTCGGGACAAACAATAATTGATACAGAATTTTTAGTCCTAATGAAGGGAAATATATGTGACATTCAACATGCAGTTCTATTGTGCTCATCTCAATAGCACTTTGCCAGAGACCACTGATTAAAGTCACACGTAACTACTCACAGTAAAAATGACATACAAATTATTTTAGGATAAAATGACAGACATCTTGCATATTAACTAGAAGCATTAAAAAAAAAAAACCACCAGAAAGGAGAAAAAGAACTCCACAACTGTTGCCCATGGTTTAACTGCCATTCACTATCACAAGCTTCCCTCTGGAATAATGACCTTTGCTGTTCAAAGCAAAGTATGATGCACTTAAGATGTAAAGTAATAAAGTAATAAACACAGAGAAAAGTTACATAATGGAAAGAATAATCACATGATTAACAGCAAAGACGGGTTACTGGAAGATAAGACATTTATATTGACCTATATATTTACTACTGCTAGCAAGATCATAACATTTTGACAGCGTTACAATAGGTCGAGAATGTAAAGATACCAATCTCAAACATTTTGCAATAGTAAGTGCAATTGTAAGTCTACTGAAAAGAATCAGCCCTTGCCTAGTCAGCACTGTCACGCAACAGAACTGTTCAAGATTCACCTCTCAAATTACTCTTACGAGGTAGGAGCTCAACTCGATGATCCCTATGGGTTCCTTCCAACTTGAGATAGTCTATGAATTTATGATACTTCTTTTAAAAACTTGCTTTTAATTCCAAAGATTATATTTTTAGAAGTCCATATCTGGGTTTATACTAGAAGAGTCAGCTGCATCTTACTTCTGAAAGTTTTCTTCTGCCATTTTATAGACAGAGAAAAGAAAAAACTTAACAAAACATTTGTTGTCTAAATTCCATGGCTATAAAATAACTGTAAACAAAATAAGTGAGAAACTAGGTTTTCATAAGAGTCTGTGCGTGACAGTTGTGCAAAATTTAGGTAAACATATATTAGACTAAAAAAATGTAAGTTTGGTAATAGAAGACCTGCTGAAAGTATTTCTTTGTATTAAAATTAACTTAGCTTCAAAAGGATTACAAAATAAGAGACCATATGACTAGGACAACAGCCTGAAGAAGTCAGCATTCTAAGACCACAAGTCCATTTGGTTTGGGAATTTTTTTACTGGTTTTCAACAAGCTCACTTATACAATCGATTTCTAAATCGCATCCCATATCATAACTTGAAAGTTGTAGCAAACCCTGAGACAAATCCACACTGGTATATTTAAAAGGTAGACTTTATTGCACTGGCTGTTATACAACTAGCAAGACAAAGAGCAAGTTCCCTCTGCTAGCTCATCTAAAAGATCATGTTATCTGCATATGTCTGTTCATTATCAAATTTCAGGTGAGTAATAAAAATATTTATTGCCACCAGTCTCTTCCCAGAGACATCACCTCACCATGCTGTCTTACTGCCAGGTAATTCACCAATTTATTGACGATTTTCATTTTGTTTCATTGTTGAAAGTTTCTTGACCTCACACGAATCGTCACTTGTATGATATGAAGAGATCTGGAAGCAACTCAACACACAAGTTGTATGCAAATGAACAACTTTGTTTATAACACACTGGCCTGTATTTGTTTGCTTACTTCTTTCTCTCCTTTCAAGTCCAGCAGACCTATCAATATTTCTGAAGGCTTTCTTCTAATATATTTAAATAACTTCCTATCTTCTGCTTTAAAATTGAATAGTTTTGAGTTTTTCTATCCAATGCAGTAGGGCTATTTCGAGTTCCTGAACCCAACTCTTCAGCAGAAAATACTCTTGAATGCTGCTATTCAACAGAACATCATCCTTCCATTTCCTTTTTGTTCAGAGTCCCTAACATTCAAGTTCTCATTTCACACCTGCAAAGTTACAAACTCATTTATGTCAGTGAAGTAAAAATGGAAGAGAAAGTCAGCAAACCTATCCTCAAAATTCCCCCTCCAACACTGAGAGCAAGCCTTTAAAGAAGGGCAACAAACACCTTCTGAAAATCTGTAGAAACAAAATATAAAGCATGTAAATATCTGCAATTTAATGAAGGTTTCACTGTTTTTCGTTTACTTGGTTGAGGGTTTTTTTGGTGGTTTCTTCGGGGTGGGAGGCAGAGGGTGTTTTAGATAAGTGAAATTTCACAATTTTTAAAGCAAAACTTGCCAGTAAAAACAAGAATTATTTCAGGTTACTGAAGATTTTGTGCTTAACGTACCCCAGATTGCTAAAGGTTTTGATTTTTTTTTAATTGATATATATAGGAATTTTCAGAGACAAACACCTAACTCACAAATAATCCCACCTACGTACAAAACAGCATAATTACTTCAACATTTTATTAAAATATAAATTCAGAGTTCATATCCACAATAATTACAAGTTCTCACATTGTTTACAGTGTTCAAGAACCAAAAAAACCCCCACATCATTAGACTATAAATATCCAAATGCTATCAGAAAGGAAGACAATGAAAGTTACCAAGTCCTACAAACGAGTTCCAAACACCTGAGAGAAACTGCAGGATTCAGACACCACCTAGGACCACATTTGATACTATGCCCAGCAATTTCACTCACTAAAAGGAAGACTTAAATGTGTCACAAATTAATTCATGATTACTGTTCTAAAAAACACCCTCAATTTCCACAGTGGGTGGAGCAAGATCCATTTAATCAGGAGATGTAGGCACCTCTGGCTTTTTTAAGATTTTTTTTTTTTTTTGAGAGGGTAAAGAGTTTTGTGTTTGTTTTAAGGTAGAAAAAAAAGAAACAGATATTAAGCTATCTTAACAGTGAAGAACCACCCACTGTAAGAGAGGATCAGGTTCAAGGCCATCCAAGGAACATAAAGGTGCACCAGTCCATGGGACCTGTTGAGATGCACCTGCGGCTCCTGAGGGAACTGGCAGATAAAGTTGCTTAGCCACCCTCCATCATATTTAAGAAGTTGTGGTACTCTAGCGAAGTCCCTGCTGACTGGAAAAGGCAAAAAACATAACTCACGTTTTCAAAAAATAGTAATAACAAAGGCATTGAGAATTATAGGCTGGTCAGTCTCACCTCTGTGCCCAGCAAGATCGCGGAGCAGACCCTCCTGGAAACTCCACTGAGACACGTGGAAAATAAGGAGGTGGTTGCTGACAACCAACACTAAGAGCAAATTGTGACTGACAGATCTGGTGGCCTTCTATAATGGGGCTACAGCATTGGTGGATAAGGAAAGAGTAACTGACATCATCTACCTGGACCTGTGCAAAGCGTTTGACACTGTTCTGCATGACATTCTGGTCAATAAATGGGAGAGATATGGATTTGACAGATCATTCAGCGAATAAGGAACTGGTTGGATGGTCGCACCTGAAGAGTTGCAATCAATGGCTCAATGTCCAAGTAGAGACCACTTACAAGTGGTGCTCCTCAGGGGTCTATATGGGGACTGGTGTTGTTTAATATCTGTCACAGACAAGGACAGTGGGATTTGAGGGAACCCTCCGCAAGTTTGCTGCCAACACCAAACTGTGTGGAGTTGTTGACACACTGGAGCAAAGGGATGTCTTCCAGAGGATCCTTGACAGGCTTGAGAGGTGGGCCTGTGCAAACTTCATTAAGTTAAAGAAGGCCAAATGCAAGGTCCTGCACAACTACAGGCTGGACGGAGAACAGATCAAGAGCAGCTCTGAAGAGGAGCACTTCAGGATGCTGGTGAATGACAAGCTCAACATGAGCCAGCAATGTGCGCTTGCATCCCAGAGAGCCAAACATATCCTGGGCTGCATCAGAAGAAGTGTGACCGGCAGGTCAAAGTAGGTGATTCTGCTCTCATGAGACCTAACCTAGAGTACTGTGTTCAGTTCTGGAGCCCTCAACACAGGAAAGACAGATCTGTCAGAGCAAGTCCAGAGGAGGGCCACAAAGATGATCCGAGGGCTGCAGCACCTCCCACAGGAAGACAGGCTGAGAGAGTTGGGGTTGTTAAGCCCAGGGAAGGCTCCAGGGTAGCCTTAAGTAGGAGCTCCAGGCTCCTACTTAAAGGGGGCCTACAAGAAATCTGGGGAGAGGTTCTTTATCAGTGAATGTACTGACAGTATGAGGGGTTACAGTTTTAAGCTGAAAAAGGGGAAATTTAGATTAGATATTATGAATAAATTTTTTACTGTGAGGGTGGTGAGGCACTGGAACAGGTTGCCCAGAGAAGTAGTGGATACCCCATTGCTGGAAATGTTCAAGGCCAGGTTGGATGAGGCTTTGCACAACCTAATTCTAGCGGAAGGTGTCCCTGCCCATGTCAAGGGGCTCTGGAACTAGATTATCTTCCAACCCAAACCATTCAATGATTCTATTAATAAGACTGAAAAAGTATATGACATAGCAGTTTAACCTTCTAAACCAATTTCCACTTGACAGAGACTTGGAAAAGAAGGTATTTTTAAATATAGTCATATAGGAGAATATTTCATTTTGGTAGTGACGGGCAGCACCTGATCTCTGTGAAGGAATTATTGTAACAGAGAGATGGGGCCAATACCAATTAAGAGCCCAGCCAATTTGAGGTTCTACCGTAATCCTCAGGGAACTTCACCAACACTTAAGAGCTCCTCAGACCAGAGTATACATTTTGGAAGATCTTCAACAAGAGCCAAGTGACTCTGATGAAATTTCCCAGCCACAAAAGTGTCCAATAATCAAAAAAGGAAAAAGGTGTCTTCATGAACATTGGTACCACTCTCAGATAGAGTCATCCTGCTATCATTTAAATTCCCACTTTCACGGCATACAAGAGATCATAAGAGAAGGGTCTCGAACCTGAACAACCTCTTTTTTCAGTATTGAACTTAAATAGCTGGTTTCTTATCAGTTGCAAATCAAGGAAATGGTTCTGAAAGTGCACATCACATGACAGAATCCAGGCAGTACTCTTTTGATTAATTTAATCTTCTTTCACCATAGTTTCTTTTACTACTGATTCAGTACTACCTTGAAAATTCATAGTCACAATACCTACAAGGTTCCAATTCTTTTACCCAGACTAAGAAACTTACTTTCTATCCAAGAAAACCTCAACAACATAGCTTACTTCAATAATAAAAGCTTTTCTCTTCTTCCCACAGTATTTTCTCAAGTTGAAGAAAATGAGGCAGTTATTACATCCAGAAATATATTAACATTTACTGAGACACAAAGTGGAAAAACTGCATTTGCAATTATATTTACTAATAAAAGAGTGAAGGAGTAACTTACATTTGTGTAGCAAACTTGCTGGACAGTAAACGTGAAACCTCTGCCATAACCACACAAAGCAGTAATGACAGAAGGCATTCAAGAAATATGCAGTAGTACTTTTTTTTATTCAGGGTATATTTGACCCCCAGCAGCAGTACTGAGCTCAGTCATAGGCACAGTACTTACAAAGATGTGAACCAACTGAAGTTGGTTTGAGAAAGAGTAACGCCTGGATATTTTAAAAACACAGTCTGCAAGGAATGATTGAATGAATTAGAATTGCTTAGTCTAAAGAGGAGGCGACTATAGTGCACAATATGGTAACAGTCTCCAACATGTTAAAGGCCACTTCAAAGGAAGAGAAAATATTTTTCTTCACGCCTATAAAGAACAAAAGAAAAGGCAATGAGTTCAAATCTCAACAAAGAGAGTAACCACCACCACCACCTCCCCATTTGACCCACATTCACATAAATCACACAGGACCAGAAGATGTAGTGTTTTCCCCAGGTCTAACCTGAAGACTCAGTGGAAGGTTTCATTACAAAAAGATTAAATGAAATTAAATGAAACTCAATGAAAAGTTTTCCCTTGTACTCCATGTGCATCCTTCACAGGCTGTGCTCTCTGCCTGCAACAGCTCCTCTGCCTCTGATTTTCAGTGGATTTAAGGGTTTATATTTAAGAGTCAATATTTCAAAAGGTTACAGGTAGCACAAAAGAATGTGGGAATTTAGTCATGTCATAGCTGGTATAGGGTCTTACTAGAAAAATAATCTGCACGCTGTGAACTTAAAAACCTACAGTGGCTGACTGCTCACTAGGATGCCCAAAGGTGACCCTGGTAATTAAAGAAAAAAAAAGAGGATTATTATGTTTTGTCAGCCTAAGTACAGAAACAGAATGACCATGTTCAACAGAAGAAGAAACACGAAAAATAAAGGAACAATGCCTACAATACCTGCTGCTTCCTACTTCACCATTTAGGATAGCAAACGACGAACAGGTGACAGCAAAAGCCAATCACCACCACAAGGAAAAACCATCCATTCACTTGCAGTGTTCAACTAAGAACTAAAACTTAATTGACAGATTACAAAATTCCAGGTACTAAAGTTCTACATCTCGCTGAAATAATGGAAATGTCCATTACAGAAGATTTTCTAGTCTATGAAAGAGTAACCAAGTATTAATTTCTTGCATCTTAAAGCTCTCTCTACCTTCAAGCAAATGAAAACATCTTCACCTGTTGATGTCCAACAAAACCCAAAGTACTGAGAGAATACAAGGTTAAACGGTGCAGCTTTTCCAGCTGCCACGTACGTACAGGGAACAGTGTTACTGCCATACCTAGCCAGTATTTCCAATATTCTCCCTAATGGCTTCACAAAAATATCATTTATGCTGCAGACACCTAGTTTCATTGCTAAGTTAGTGTAAAAGCAATCTGCATCCTTTCCTGTAAGGATGAAGGGTGTTGCTAGAGCAAATCTAACTTTTTTCCTACTCCATAGGCCATGATGCAGAGACAAGTTGTGAGAGGTATCACCAAGTAAAATCTGGACATTTGAGTGACCAGATGAAAAGAGACGTATAATCAAGGCATAGAATTACTTACACAATTATACTAATCTTACATTTTAAGAAATTACACCTCTTTTAAAATAAAGCGGATAATACAGCTACAAGAGCAAAGTCAGAGTTAAAATACAAATATATCACTGGAACTGATACTTCAGTTCTTTATGGTACTTTGTTATCTTGGTAGGTGTAACCACTCCTCTCTGAAACAGAAAGGGTAAATATGAACTACACAATGGTAACCAAAGGTAATCCTACTAATGGCAGAGCTAATACAATACCAGCTCTGGACAGTCCAGGTAGATCAAAACCAAATTATCTTTCTGAAATAGCATTGTGTCTTATGAAACTGGAATTGGTAATGATTGATTGGTCATGATTTAATAACTGGCACGACATAGATAGTACAGAAGTTTTTTCCAAAAGGTAAATGTTCCAAAGATAAAACATACACACAAAATTTAAATGCCAATCATTACGTTTTAAAGAATACATGAAAAGGTAAAATGAACTGTGAGCCAAAGTTGGCTCCCCTTATCTTTAGTTTTATTTATCAACTGAAAAATCTCTCCAACTTTCTCTTTTCCTGTATAAGACCAAAACTATGAGATGTTCTGTTTGTATTACAATTACACTAATTCAATGCAGGTCACTTGCTTTTTACTCAGTCCAGATGACATTTAGTAAGTTAAACACAAGCAAATTAATTTTTTTTTTTAAAAAAAGGAAGAGGGAGGGGCTGATTGTCACACAGTGACTACAGAACACAATTGCTGGGATTACTCTTTGAGTAACATCAAACAGAACTGAAGCGAAAGACTACCTTTTTTTTCCTGCACACCTTCCAGATTTCTCACATTGAAATGTCCTAATTTAAATGTCATCTCTTTCCCACCCTGAGGTGATAGATACAGACAGACTCACCTGAAGTTTTTGTTGTTTCCTCTTTCTCCAATCAATTTAAAACACCCACATTTCTAGGATTCTAAGTAGTACAAATAATGAAGTTTCCACTTTATTTTTAATATGCCCAGTGGTTAACTAACCTTTTCAAACCTGCTTATTCAAGCTTACCACAGCAAAAAAGAAAAACACAGCACTGGAGATTTAGCGAACACTAAAAATAATAGTGGTCTAAGTTGCTTCTATGTCTGTAATAACATTTGTTTTCTTAAATCAACCTGAACTGCCATGTAATTAGCCACACAAAATAACCTTTACTGACAAGGTAGAGAAACTAGTTCCAGAGGGGTAAGAAAATCCTCACGCTTATCTCCAAAAAGCAAATAAACAATGTGTCTTTGTTAGTGTCTCGGTTGCGATCAAAGTCTGAATCTTTTCTGACAAAAACACTAGCTATAAAATTATACATAAAATCTATGCTACTAAATAAAACATCCATTTAGACTTAGTGTAACTGCCTGTAAATCTGTCAATGATATTCTTTCTAAGCATGTCTTTATTCGGCATCATTCTTCCAGAAGTTTCCTACTTTTCAAACCATAGCATCAACTGCTGAAGTAAAATATAACATGTATTATAAAACAGTAGACAGTCCGTTTATTCCCCAATGCACGGAATTATTCAAGTTGGTTGTTTGTATCATCTCAACATCTTGCACTCATCTCTATTTCCCCACAACTTGATCTGCTCAGCTTTTAGCAAACTTCACCCAATACACAAAATGGGAGCATAATGCAACAGACGCTAATTAGATGTCATTATGTTAATGGCATCTAGCACTAATTAAATGACCTCCAGGCTTGGTCGTGATCTTCAAAATACTGCACACCCTAGAGAAAATACACAGAAGCCACGCAGATAAACTGCTTAGATGCATGTACATGACATCACGCTACACGATCAAGAACACAGGGAAAAAAAAAGTTTTATGTAATGAAGAAAAAAAGCTCATAGTATAAGATGTAACACTCGGAGGCCAGAAAGACATAGACACTGAGATAAAAGATCCACAATAACACAAATCTGCCTTGCACCTAAATTTATTTGCTTAAACCACGTTTTAAACAAACCTGAAGGGAGAATTTAAAACGAACCCCACAGCAAATATCAATCAATCAATATTCCCAAAGTATTTAACCTGCAATATTTTATTGCAACACTGACAAAATTTTATAGGTTTTGGTTCTAATCTGTAGTTTGTGGTGCACTGTCCTGTCCAGACACTTATCTATTAATCACACTTCCTAAGTTTTTGTTAGAGTCTTGTTTAACCTACTGCATTTTGTTCCATTTAAAGATGTGCATTGTAGCTTCCCTACAATGACTGACACTGCAGAGAAAACAAAAACAAATGAAAGCACCACCCTGTTACAATAGGTGCACGCAGAAATAACATCCTTTCAACAAACAGTACAGAGAACAAGAAATTTACAGCCTATGTTACTGGAAAAATTACAGTTTAGCAATGTGGCTGTTGCAATCACCCAAATATGCAAACCATTATAGCAATGTTTGAAGCAGTGACTAGAAACACTGATATCATAAATGGGCCATATCATAGCCTTAATTCCTAGCAGCTTGTCTCCAGTTTATACAAAGACTCAAGGCAGAAGGGGAGAAAGAAATTTTGAATACAAAGGTTCTTCAAGACACAGTAGTCATATACAGTCACATGTAAATGGCCTTTCCTCTCTCCTTCAACAGTTCATACTCCTGGCTCTTCTAGCAATACAATTCACTGAGTGAACTACAGACTTCTCATTAAAACATCTCAAAGAGCATCATATCTTGCTTGAACAGTCTCCGAATGGCACAGTACTCTATAGCACATATATGGAACCATTGAGAAATAGCAGATCTGAAAAAGTCCTACTTTGAAAATGCTGGAGATCTCACCTCTCTCTCTTACTCTAATTGTATGTATTCATCCCACTCAAGCAGCTTAACAGAAATTCCTCTATCCAACACGATCGTTCACAGCTTGAGATAATAGTATCTAAAGAGCTCCCTACAGCAAAGATAATAGGGGCAAGAGATATTCATAAGCAAACAGAAAAATAAAGCATGCCAGACATCTATAATGTTAGCTGAGGGATGAATGCAATATTGAAAAAAAGTATCACGTGGTTATCTTCTAAACATAAGAAAATAATGACCTAAACCTAACAAAAGTCTGCACAGAGTCACAAAATTAATCAAGTTGCTCTGTTCCTTTGCAGATCCAAGGTCAACAGAAGACTCTATTAAAAGTTGAAGATGGAAGCAAATGACTATGGACTTGAAAGAATTTCTGAGGGATACTACAGAGCCACAGAATCACTGAGACAGAAAAGGATCTTTGGAGGTCATCTGGCCCAACCTCCTAGCTCAAGCAGGGACACAGAGGCATGTGCCCAGGACCATGTCCAGACTGTTTTTGAATATCTCAGGTATGCTTCAACACAACTCTTAGCTGAACAAGGCTCACAGAACTCAAATACAGTGTGACCTAAGAAAAACAGTACCTTATGGAAGCCAAAAAGTGGAGAAGTAATACAAGTGATAAAAATCCTAAGAAAAGGCTTGACATGAAATAGGAATAATCGTCACTTCCTGTGAAATTTCAAAGCAAACGAGACGTCCTTTGGAATCCCCCCATCTCAAAGCTAAGTCTTGAAATCTTGCCCCGGATTCAAATTTTTCTGAAAACTGTCAAAAGCTGTTCCTGAGAAATATTCCACATCCTGCATATACCTGGGGTGAAAAGACAAAAATTAAGCATAATGAACACACTTCATAGGGACTTGAACTTCCCTTGACTTCTTGCATCCTTCCTTTGCCAGTGTGCCTCAAGAGATAGACCCCTCAATTTGGGAGAAGGTAATTCCTCCTAGGAGAGTGCTCCTCTTGGTCATATGTACATAATATCCCCAGCAGAGGAGCTCTTATAGTAATAGCTTCTGTTGTCAGTGTTGAGTGGTAGATAACAGAATCATAATCTTGATAGAACGGGATGAAGACTGAAGCAATCTATACCATTGTTTTCTTCACCTTCACTCAACAGATGCAGGTTTCCACATATCTGGAAGCAGCTTGCAACCATGGGAAAGAAATTATGAAGAATACAGTGCTCATTTTTTGTCTGAAAATCCTGAGGCTCCTGACCATTTGTTTATGTTCTGAAAAAAGTTTTTTAAATTCATTGCTCTGCCTCTGAACAAGATTTGCACGTATTTCCCTATCAAGGCTGTCTGTGTCAACTCTGAAGTACATGAGAACAAGGTACAGAAGTTAAGAAAGGGTGAGTTCTTAGAATGTATCAGCTACATCCAATTAGCTACTCACATGCACACTCTGATCTCACAGATACTGTTTTTTTCGCTAGGAAGCTGGCATGCAGAGACCACAACACACACGTGTAACAAATACTATTGAAAAACCTGAAACCAAAGGTTTTCTGTGTGAAGAGATCTCGTTGGCTGGGTTCCAATCTCTACTAACGTTCCTAACACACCACAGCTAAACAAGTCATAAAAAATACCAAACTAAAGTCAGGCGCAGTACGTCCTCTTCCTCTAATATGCAAACTTTAGATCTATGAAGATTGAAAATGTAATTAAATTCTCACATAAAATTTTCACAGATATGGAAGAAGAGAAGCTGTGGGATACAGAACTGCAATTTCTCAAGAGGGAGACCTGAGACCTTGCCAAGCTTCAACCCTCTAGTTTTACTTCCCTTTTCTTTCCTGCCTGCCGGACAACTTCCCTGTGCCTCGTCAAAGCACCAGGGACAAGACAGGAGATGGAAGAGAGTAAAATTTGTGTGAAAATCAACAACAATTTTGAGTAGGTCTTGCCTGACTAAGCAAAGACTAAGCATCAAAGTTTGGCCTTAACTCATGGTGGGGGACCAACCAACCACTACTCTGGCTCAAAACAGGGCCATTTAATACCCTCCATTCCCAAAACAAATCTCATGCCTGCCAAAGGACATAAAATCTTTTTTTGAGAACCACTGTTCTATGTATTAAAAATATTGATTAAAAATAAAAAGCTAAGCATACATATTTTAGTTGTCTATAATAAGTAGTTGCCTTCATTTTAGTAGTGAGTACTTAAATAACTTCCTTAATTAAATTATAAATACACTTAACAATAAATTGAAGTTAAAACATAGAACTTCCCATAAATTTGTTAGTTTCCATGAAAAACAGCATCTGAAAACAACACACCTTACCTTTGCATGCCACTCAACCTACCATTTGTACTTAACACCCCATATATACAAATGAATGTCACAAGGAAGGAAAAGCCATCTTTGGTTGGCTACCATTGGAATGGTCATTTGAAACCAGTAATCACACAGTTCTTTCAAATTCTTATCATATTACCAATACTTTACTGGAAACAGATGTTAGCAGCACAACTTACTCAGAATTACTGAACAACAACTCTTTCAATTTCATAACAAATTAGGCAATGCTTAGTTGATGCATCTGGAAAAAAGTTAGAATCGCAAGCCCTAAAGCACAGGATTGGCTGTCATAATTTAAAACATCACCAGCTGAAATGCAAGGGCATTAGAAATATAATATTTCACTCTGCAGCACAAATTTGTCTTGTAGATTACAATCTTTATTTGTTAATAAATTCTGAAGTCTCGACAGCAACGAAAAGCTACTGTTTCAATGTCAAAAGCCCAGAAGAATTCTTACAAACTTAATAATAAAATTCCCTGAATGTTTACAAATAAGTACTAAACCACAAATAAATAAATAAAACTAAACAAATAAAGAATGAAAAAATTTAAGAGCCTTCTTGGGCGTAACAATCACAAAATAAGTGCTTTTGATTCATAACATGAAAGCAAAAAGAAGATAGTGAAGGGAACAACACCCTGTGGGTCTACTATAGCAGTCGAACCTAGGTAACAATTCTCCAATTTAAACAGCAAGAAAGACATTTTCAATGGTCCAGCTTTGGTATCTTGGCCCCTGGTATTCCAGTTTACTGCCTTTAAAGTCACTCTGCAAAGCTATTTATAAAAACATAATTGTCAAAAGAAACCAAAAAAGATGGAGTCTTTTGTGAATCACTGAAATTCTGGAGTGTGAAAACGCTTATTTCAGTAACATGCTCTGAAAGAACCTTTTGATCAAAGTAATCTTACAAAAGGAGAAAAAAAAGAAAGTTACTGTGTAATTGCCAGGGTTGCCACTCTCCATCCAGTCACCACGTGTCTTCCGGTAAAGGAGTTAACTGTGTTACTACAAACAAAATTATGACATCCACTGCAGACCTTTTAATTCCACTAACAGTAATGGTTAATTTTATAGAAAATAAGTTCCCTTGAGCTACAAAAGAAAGCTGAACCAACCATGTTTTTATGATAAAAATGCTAAAAAAGAGGCTTGACATGAAATACAAATAATAGTCATCTCCTGTGAATTTTCAAAGCAAAAAAGACCTCCTTTGGAAGTCCGCCCATCTCAAAGGATAAGTAAGAGGTAAGTAACCGAGATCACATCCTAACTAGACTATCTAGCATCAGTGGGAAAGGAATGCACTCAGTGCATGAAACAATACCTGGAGGACGCGTATGGCCCTTAATGGCTTACGAAAATTAACATTACGCCCACTGATTTCATACATAAGAAGACAAAGTACTAAGGGCTGTACCAAAACCTGTAACTGTAAGGACTGTCAAGGATATGAAGTCCAAAATATAGAGTCCTAATGAATTGCTTAATATAAAAAAAATACAAAGATAAAACCACAGTTCAAACACTACCATTTGGAAATTAATTCTATCCTTGCTCTGCAGTTATGTTAAAATATTTTAAAGGAAGAGGTGATGAAGAAAAGGAAACAAAAATTAAGGGAGAGACTATTTTCATTAAAGCTTTCTTCCCTGCCTATCTATAACTA
Organism: Dromococcyx pavoninus; assembly: GCA_033558185.1. NCBI lineage: Eukaryota > Metazoa > Chordata > Aves > Cuculiformes > Neomorphidae > Dromococcyx > Dromococcyx pavoninus. Next base: position 889,483 of record JAUMJL010001251.1, on the reverse strand, counting down.
ACACAACAGTAGTGTTAATAACCCCCAAGGGCACTAAATATTGATTTCCTTTTTCTTCCCTCCCAAACATGAGGATATCAATTTGCATCACACCATTTGCTGAAAGCAAAGCATGCCTAAGTACAGACCAAACACTTGTCTTTAAATCACCTGTCAACCACAGACGAAAAAATAATCACAAAGATCAATTAAACTACCAACAAAACACTTTCAAGAGGCAGATGAATCAGAAAGAGATACAGCTTTGATGCAAAGGGGATGCTTGTAACAGGATCACATTTGAAGAACACACATATAGAATATATGACAAATCTAACATGAAAAGGCAACAGTCCGCTTTGATCCCCTCTTACATAAACCAAAATCTACAAACAAATGTGCACAAGAAGGTTTAATGAGAACAGGTTTTGTGAACAGTGAGAAATGTGTTGTTAAGTAATTTGAATGTTCTGCATGATTCAGAAATAAAGAGTGAGATTAAACTTAGACTACAAGAATGCAGTTAAACTTTTCCCAGTTTCTTTGATCAGAGGCTTTTGATCAAAATTATGGAAGCACCTCAAATGAGAAATCAGAGTAATTCTTCTCAAAGATTTCAGTTTTTTCCACCCAATTCTTCAAATACTATAAATAAAAATGTGTAATTTTTCAATTTACATTGAAGTCAGAACTACTGAAAGCTCAGGTACATCAAAAACACTCAATATACAGGGTCATCTGGAATCTCTGGGAATGTAGGTAAATTACTTCCTCCAGAAAGCCAGGGCTTTTCTGCCCTCAACCAATATCAGATTAATGAAACAATTGACAACATTGTTCAAAAAACAGCTGTGTCAGCACAGCTCAGATGATACACTTGTGCTGGTGTAATAGCTTCTTACCACAGAAAGATTAATCTTCCCTTTACATGCTTCCAACTCCTCAAGTGCTTCTCTCGAAAGCATGAAATGAAATGAACTGAACTCTTCATTTCAGAAAAACATTACCCCCATCTCAAAGAGAAGAAACAGAAAAGTTTCCTATCAAACCAGAAATTTGGATCAGCACAGTGACAATGACAATACCAGACAAGTTTGTCAGGTAAAACTAGCACAAGAGATCATAAAATACAAGGTGCAAAAATCCTGACACACCTTAGCAGTGTTCCCTTTCAGGGCAGCAAGCTGAGTTGATTAGATTCAATGCTTTCATTAAGTTGGCAGAAAAAGGTAGTTCATGATTATCTTCCCAAGCAGTTTTCTGAAAGTTTTGGATTGGGTGGGTTGTTTGGTTTTTTTTGGGGGTGGGGTGGGGTGGGGTGAAGATCGGTCTTGGTTTTAGAAAGTATTTTAAGTTTCTCTTTATACAGTTCAAACTCTAAGAATTTTTGTCTTACGTTACAGACATTTTGTGAAAGTTTTTGGAGAACTCTGGATGACAAAGGTTGCAACTGAGGTTGTGACTGCGCCATTCTGGTCCGGCTAGAATGGACTGAGTCACATCAAGGCAATATCGATCTGCTGCCTTCGTCGAGTAAACGCGCTCCATCAGCCAGTCATTCCATACCACTGTCCCATCGTATAACCATTGCTATTGAGACACCTGCTAGATAAAACACATCTAGTATAGCCATGTCTGCCATACAGTTACGCTTGTGCTGTGTAGCCGTATTACAGGCATGCTAATCTAGTTCTTCTTTATCAAAGCTCCTTTCAGACCACACTAAAGCAGCTTTGGGAATTGTAACACCAGATCTGCCAACACTGCAACAGAATACACTCTCTCCTCAGTAAGTTAATGTAAAAAATAAATTTAATAGGTTAAACTTTGCACATCTAAATTTATGCTGAACCAAAACTTAATCTATCCTCAACGGGCATAAAGTCAGCAAGCCAGGAGCAGGAATCCTGCAGCATATGCTGCAGCCACTTAGAGAAATGCACTTCTGTGCCCATTCTCAGTCTAGGCACTAAGAATGAATCCAGTATTAAAAGTTATGAACTACAGCCTGAAACAGCAGGTATTTTTCACATGGAGAGAGGTAAACATGTAAATGAGCTCAGGGGCCAAGTCACAGACGCACGTTTGCACGTTGTACTGCTGCTGAGCTGAGCCAAGTCACGTACTGCTGTCTAAGAGCGCTACTATCTGAGCACCCATCAAGTTCTCCAACACCCAGACAGACACACATGCCCTTTGGCTTTTAACCTGTCCTACTGTTCACCCAGGGCCACAGCAGTAAGAGCTTTCTCTAGCACCACAAGCATTTCCAGTCTAGCCTACTTTCTGTCCCACATATTTTCACACCAAGAAAAGTGGCATCACATTCAGTCGCTAAAGAGTCATCATTTACACATGACCATTCACACAAATGCAAGAAGGATCAACTTTTAAGAAATTCTGCATGGATTTCTCTATGCAATAAAATTAATATGACTGTTTTAACAATGTTGCATTCATTAAAGCTTTGCTTTTAGCTTGTTTCAAAAGTTTGGAACTTGAACTAAACACTCATTTTCACCACCAAAAATCAAATGCTTACTACTTCTGAACATCAAAAAACAGTTTTCCCAAATCATTTGTGGTGTTCAAAGAAACAAATAAAAAGCAAGATGGAGTAACATTCCTCCCTCATCTAACAAAAATTAAATGGCACACACAGTTTCTCGGGAGAAACTTGTGGAGAAAAGTACAAGGAGGACAGTATAGGCAAAGCTTGCTTGTATCTGTATGCAACCCACTCAGTGTGGACACGCCCTCTGTCCCGAGGTCAGAGTTCATCATGATTACATTTGTTAAGGAACATCCCAGTAGAAAGAGATTACATTACTTCAACACATGCGTGTCAGTTTGGCCATAAATCCTGAGCTTGCCAATGCTACCTGTTTTACCTTTACCTACACAAACATTCCTATCATGAAAAAAGGAGCAGCAGCAGAGAGAACACTGGGCTGCCATCACTGTTGCCAAGCCTACAGTCCCAGCACCAGGACACTGAGAAGTACCACAGGGGCCATCACAGGTTTCCTTGAATTCCATCAGATACTCTTCCTACTAAAATAGTTTTCTCTGAGAACGGATCACTGCTTTCTCTTCCAAAGCTCTTCTACACTTCTAGGGGACAATGGAAAAATGTAACACTCCCGAACTTCCCAGACCCTCCAGCGTTTCTGTGATTCTCACTATTAATCAGAAGTTCTCTTCTTCATTCTGATTTGCTCCACCAGAACACCAACTTTTCTTTTTTTATCATCATCAATGGTGCAGCATGGAGTTTAGGAATACAGTTTGCATAGGAGGCTTCTGTTGGTGAAGTGGTTTTTCAGTTAGGCAAGAAATGATCAGCAGTATTCTCAAGAATTATGTCCACGTTTGCTTTGCCGAAACACAAACTGGGAACTGATCATGCATTAAGATTTAAGGTGTCTGGAATGCCCTGTGTATTACCTTCACAACCAATGTGAATTCTCAGATACGGTAAAGAAGCACAGAAGAAAGCAAAAATCTGGAGGTAACACTTGTGTTGGCTTTATTTCTTCCCATGGGAATACCAAAAATGAGAACTTGGATCTGGAACAAAAATTTGGATCCATGCAGCTTTAAAAACACACCACACTATCTAAAAACTACAAACTTTCACTCTACTTTTCTGCAGGTAGACAACACAGCTTTATCTGCCACAGGATGTCAAAATCACTTCTTACAGAGTCTCTCAGTGCACTTTCAAAATAACGTAAATGCACAAACTGGCATTAATGCAGAAAATTTTAATACAAAAAACACAAATTGCATACCCAAATCATTCTAATTAGTTCACAAACTACTGACTGTGTGTTAGAGCTTTGTTTAAGTATGTAGTCAGTAAAATAAAAGGCTGAAATGAAAAAACAAGGCTGGTTTCATTCTTCTTGAAAAGCAGGGTGGTCTACAGGCAATTTTTGATACCACTGGAATTGTAGGGGAAAGAAAATGTAAAACAGGTGCCATCAAATACAAACTAAAGATTTAGTTCTATTTTAAACCATCTTAAAACAAAGTTTCCATAAACTTTTAACTGATACTACTATAAATTTGACAATACTTAAAAACAAGAAAAGGATTATAAGTTGTCTTTAGACCATCAAGTTTTAAGTGAAACAAATTTAGTCTGATTGGTAACCCTTCCTTTTAAATAAATTTATTCCATTAAATATGCACCATTCTCTTTAAATATTACCTAGTGTACATTTTAAGGCAACATAATACCAAGCCAGAAACAGGGTGCATACAGTCTTAAAAGGTTTTCTCCATTCTAAATTTTACCTTCCTTTCAATCTAAGCAGTTTTCTAGATTTTCACAAAGTAAACAACTAGTATAGACTTCAGCATTTAAAAAAATCTTACAGTAAGTAGCAAGTGAAGCTTAATACATCCTCCTAATATGATTGTGGGTCCCACGTGATTAAAAATCGAATAAATACCCCTTTATTGAAAACCCAAGCAAATATACTATTGCTTTCAAAGGTGTAACAATATGTTATAAATTTAGTGATAGTCGAGTCTCATCAAAGCACTTCCTCCAAGTCATTAATAGCTATACTGACAGAAAACATGCCAAAGTTAAAGAAAAACAAAATACTTAATTGACTTAATAAACAAGATTCAAGCTTTCAAGAACCTCTTAAAATTATTTACTGAGTTCCTTTTTAGCTTAACAAGACAGCCGTCACATACAAAAATCCCAACAGGCCTACTTCAATTAAAAGTAACACACAAATTCCCTCCTTTTCAATAAAGCTAGCTGCCAGAGCTCTGAATAAAAATTAAACTTGTATGTTTTGTTTTAATCCTGGAACTTGAAAGATGACAGAAATAAATAGAAGCATCTGTAGTAAATATATATATATAGCTTTTCACTTTAAGTTTTGAAATCTGTGGTGTATTTTACAACACCTTGCAGGATACTGTAGAATGTTTAGTAAACAGAGTTCTCCTAAGTCTGTGCACAAACACCTTGCTGAATAATTTTCCAAGTCCATAGCGCACTCTAAAAAGAAATTTAATAAGTTCAGCATACAATGATGTGTAGAAATGATGGAAAGGCTTTCGCAAATAAGAACACCTGTAAAATTAATTAATAAAAAACTCTGGTAATATTAAAATCATGATTCTATTTTTAATGCATCTCGATTTACTACCAATTGCCTAATACAAATAAAACTTTCTTGAGATCTTAAAGTTACAAAATAGATTTGCTTTGCACTTGGATCTATGTTTACAGTTTTATGAACACCACAAATGAGCAAAGTTACCATGATTTAAAACTTCTGAATAAGGCTTTTGCGTGGGTTTGTTTGCTTGTTTGTTTTTAATATTTCTCCAGGAATAACGCAGCCAGCTCAGCAAAAATATTATATAAATTTATGCTGCACTAGGTGTGTTGAATACATTCTTGGCTTTATCTACGTTAACAGTTCTATCAAACAGTTCTATCAAACAACGCTTACAGATGGAAGGTCTGATACAGTGCTCACTCAAGTCATTAAGAATCCTTCCATAAATTCCATGGCTTCATTCAGCCTCTGTTTACTGTTCCAACATCTTTGAAAAATATTATTCCCAGGTCACACGTTTCCCTATTAATGCAGCTTGCAAATAAATGAGTAGTATCATGGTATGGTCCTTTTTTCAGATTAGCACTTCTAAGAATCTGAATCATACACAAAAGATACACAGCATTACATGAAACTAACCAAGATCAAAATTCCTTTACAGATATTTTAGTTAAAAGTTTCAAGTTAACTCACCTCTGTGCAATTATGAAATTACTGTACTGAACCTCCACTTACTTTGAAAGTGATTAATCAAAGTCAGAGAAAACCAACCATCAACTCATGTATGTTTCAAATTTTCCTACTCATGGGCAAATCTAAAAGGACAAACTAATTTAATTTTAATTAAATCCTTATTTAGAAGCACAAAATAAATGTCTTCCATTTAATTCAAATTAAACTCCATTTCCAGTCCAAATTTCAAATATTCTCTGCCTCCGCTACTCTATTACACATGCCAGATTAACATTTCCTTTTCGGCACATATGCAAGCAACAAGCCCAGCATCATTAAAAAAATTAAAGAATTTATACTTTTAACAGAAATAAACACATTATTTATTCTACACCAAAAAAATCTAGTGGTATGAAAGAGTAAAGATGCATCCTCTAAACCACAATGAAACATTTATACTAGATTCTCTAACCACAAACACTTTTAACTACATTTTATTTATATTTCAACAATTTTACTATGTGAAATTTCAAGCCATCTCTCCAGCGAAGGGAAAAACAAGTTAGAGAGACACAACAAAAAAGAAGAGTAGACAAGAAAATTTTACCTACAGGAAGACAACAATTACATACATCAGAGTGTAGACTTTTCAAAAGCTTTAGTGTGGACAGGAATAGGGCCTCATCATCCTCCAATTTAATCACCATAAACACCTCAAGTAATCTAATGCTTGCATAGTATATGTATGATAGTATATCTATCAACACTAATGCCATATCATTCTGTGCTGACTAGACAAATATGAATGAATGAAAATTTATAAAGCACTGATTTCCTCTCCTTAGCAAGCTCTTCTTCCAGACTTCACATAGCTCCCCCTATCTTACCTCAGTAGTATCTTCTGTATTTCTAACATTGAACTCAGTCCAACCCTATATGTTGTTATCTCCATCTTTTACCTCCTTCTGCTCCTCACATTTTGCTCAATGTCTTTTTTCCTCTCTATGAAGAGTCAGATAATGACAATATCTGGATTACAAGAAATTAGATTATCAGGCCAGTTCTGTAACCTTTTTTAACTCTTTGGGAAAAGAGAACTGAACTACTCTATGTACCTGTTCTTTTATGTGGTTTGTACTCCCATGAGTCCCATAAAAGAGAGAGATCTGTAGTCTTTTCTGTGGGAAGAAGGGAGCACAGGCTCTTGATAAAGCAACGTGGCAAAACCTATTCAGAAAGTTCCTTGGAGTATTAAGGAAAAAAATGTTATCATCTCTAAGTTCTGCCAGTGGACAAAGAATATTTTTCCTATCTTGTTTTCCCAACACTATTACAAAACCTCTCCTTTCCACATGAAATGGGCTGATGTTAAGCATACTGCTATCTCTCTGCATAGCAAGCTGTCAAGTGCTGGAAACTGGATGAGGCCATGGCTAGCACATCACTCTAAGAGGCTCGATACACGTACTTGAATCTGGTAACGTCAAGCAATGAATTATCAATTGCAATTTAAGAAACTAAGTAAAATATCACAGGCTTTATTTCATCTGTTTTGCAACCATACACCCCTAAACTTGTCCTCAGACACTGAAGACAACTCACATATTACTTCTTTTACTCTGTTTATCCTCTTTGGATAAGACATGCTTAGCATACAGAACTTTCATTAAAATTCTATGCTAGGCATGCTGAAAAATGGGAAGAAGTTAAATTTCTGTATCACAAGAAATTAGACTATACCCCAGGGGCACTTGCCTGGGTTGATATTCCTACCTGCCTCTTCTACAGCAAGTCCACAGAAAGGCCGGTAACTAGGAAATATGCAAATGGCATCCTTTTGAAATCTGCTTCCTCCATGAATCCTGCAGACAATAAACACTAGAAAAGAAGTTACATTCAGAAGGTACTATGTCTGTATCTATGCCTAGCACTTGCACAAAGAATAGGAGTCTAAGGAAAAAAGCATCTGAACCCTCCCCAGGTGATCATACAGAAATGAACACTGAGTATTTTTTATTTAAAATCACAAAACGTAACTTGAAGTTTGGTGATCCAAATGTATCTTGAAATTAAAAAAAAAAAAGAAACAAAACCTGTAGAGCAGGATCTCTGCAGCTCTATGAGCAGTTTGCCCATAAGCCACAAGTGCAAGTCTGACAAACTATGATTTTCCTACAGGACCAGTCTGTGCCTCTTCTGTTTCAATTCAATCACAGTGAAAACTAACATCAAACTGACAACACTACCAAATACCTAAAACCTGGATCTTTTCACCTAGTAGAAATGACATTGCTATAATAGTTAATTATGTTCCAGAAAATTTATAAATTTATTTCCTCAAGTTACATACAACAACCCAGAGTGAACTTGCTTTTACACACCTATTACAGAACGATTGCTTATTTTGTCAGTAAGTACAACTCTCATTAAAATTACAGCAAGCACTAAATAGCATCAACTTAGAGAAAGAGCAACTCTCCTGGTGAGCAGTAGATCTCATACCTAGATATTAAGGTTCTAGCAAACCCTACGCAAATATCTCATTTAGGTATGCACTTCAAGTATTCGTTCATAAATACCGTCTGGTATTACTCACATAAAAATTAAGCACAATTGAAGTTATAACACCTGTTTGAAATTCTGACTACAAATAGTATCACAGAGTCAAACATATTATGAAGAAAAACATGCCTTCAGCTGCACAAAAACTGAAGGCCATTTGAATTTTCCCTCATGAAGTTCAGCTGTATCATGGCAATAACATTTAAAGATGGAAGAACAGATGAGGCCGGGAAGAAGCGCAGCTTTGCGGGAGGACACTTACCCATGAAAGATCTAGAACACTTGTCCAACTGAAAAAAGGTCGAAAAGAGAGGTAGCATAGGCTACAAAAAAGTCAGGTTTTCCCTTTATGACAAGCACTTGTAAGGGCTATCTCCAGAGAAGCTCCGCAGTCGGCAGACACTGATCTATCAGAAGAAAGAAGAGGAATCCCTTTCCTTCCTCTCAGACACTGTCTGTGTTCAAAAGATAAATGAAATCCAGAGCAGCAAAACCAGCAAGGCAGCACTGCACCTACTGTCACAGCTCCTAAGCTCATTATAGCTGGTTATGACTTCTGATGTACTTACATATACAGGAGTTTCCTTAAATAATCATTACATTTTAAACATAATAAATTTACAAATGAACAGCTGAGACTCTGAGTCTCTACTTACGTTAAGTCAATGTTAGCACTTGGCCAATCCCCTAGAAATGAATGACCCGAGTCTCCTACCAGTTCCAGTCACGTGTTTTTGTCCCCACTTAGTCCAAGCACTGTGTTAACAATTCCAGTGAAAGATATTTCCTCTTACTTGGTTAGTTTTCAGATGGATCAATTTTCTGATCCAGCTCACCATGTGGCCACCTATTTAGATTCATTCCAATAGAAACAGGTGATGAAAATGCATGGAAAAAGGTAGGAACACCATCCCTTTGCAGCCATCACCTGCATTTAGGTCAGTTAGAAGCAAATGCAAAAAAAAAAAAACCACATTTCAAGGCTAGAGAGGTCCAAAAGTCTACCAACAGCTCTTTGGGAAGCCTGCAGCAAGACACATGCTTCTCCAGTCGTAGCCTACTGTCTCAACTATATCACATCAGTGTCTTAGGCCTCCACTGTACACATACATTATACACTACATTATCATTTATTGTTTACAAATTTAGAATGACTACGGCGTCATGTAACACAATAAACACTAAAATCCTGTCCTGACAAATCAGGATTTTTAAGACTGAGAAGACACCAACACAATGGAAGATCCAGAGGAAGAGGAAGTCACAGGGTTTTTTGTTCTTTTAACTATATGCATTGCTACCATTCATGGAACTTGATGTGTTGGGGTCTCATGTACTTTCTTCAACACATAAGTCTTTTAAAATAATCTTAATAAATTAATACATATAAATTAATACATATATTAATACATATTTAATTGGAAGGGAACTATCATAACATAGAATGTGCAACAGAAATATTGAAGAATTATGACCTCCCTAAGGAATCACACCCAGTGAGTCCTACCACAGCTCACCATGGTCATTCTTCCAAAAGATTTTCAAGAGGCAGTAAAATAAACTGTAATGTACAATCAAAAAAATCCGTATTTTAAATTTCTTTAAATATTAGTTCAATCTATGTAGAAACAGCAAGCAAGATCTCAAGTTACAAATTAACAAAAAGAGTCTTGTAGAAAGTTCTTAAAACAAAAAGGACTTTTATAAGTTAACTCCAACTCTTTTATAAAGATAAGCGAAACCACTAAAATAAGAAAACCATATAACACACTTTTACAAACTCACTCTAAATTAAAAGCAGTGATGCTGAGATAAGACAGGTGAACTTTCAAAGAAAATAACAAAAACTGATAAGACAATTCCATCTGTTGGAGAGGAGAAATGCAAGACTATATAGAAAGACATCTGACATCACCAGAAGTGTTTTTTCTCTTTCCTTCTCCTCAACTTCCAGCACAAAAGGCACAGAGGAAACTGTTTTCTCAATGGCTGAAAAATTGGTTTCAATAAGACAGCAATGCTCAACATGACACCTTCCTTTGTTCTCACAGCTTTACACAGCAATAACTCTCACTTCAGTCTCCAGTTTTAATACCATATGCTGAGAATAAAAAACTGGGAAATGGTAGATTGTTACAAGATACATTAGGAATAAGAGGTTATTCCAAACAGATTAGTCCACGATGAAAACTACACAGGCTAAGCAGGAAGCCTGGATAATCTGGGTAAATGCCGTGGAAAAATAAATATCATGATTAGACTTAAGGCAAATGGAAGCAGTTCAAACTGGCTTTCTCCAACTCACTGCAGAACATGTGATGCCCACATGTCCACTTCCACAAACCTCACCATAAAGAAACAAAGGCCTATACTGTGAAGTGTTGAAAAATGCATCTACCATCAGCTTCTTCCATACCACAGCAACATGAACTACTGCAGCTGCCTGGTAAGCATGAAAAGAGGGGTTTTGGTCACCTTTTTCCCCTCCAGCCCCTCAAAGAGAGCTACCAATATTTATCTGAAGCAAACCAATCTGTCAGTAAGCGTTGACCTTGCAAAGAGCAGCAAATTTTATAAAAGGCAGGTTGCAGTTTTAAAGTTGGTCTACAATACTCAGTGCCTGGCTGCTGTCACAGCCAGTAACTCCACTCAATTCATTTCCCCTGTCCATCTTCTCCAGCTCAGTTCTAGCAGATTTCCGTCAGGTTAACTTTTCAAAACATCATTTCCTTTATCCAACTCTACATTGAGACCACAAAAATGCTAGTGTTTAACAGAAAGATAAGGAACTCCTAGCTAAGGATATGCTGTTTCTACAACCAGCAGCCCACACTTAGACTGGCTTAAATTGATCATAAAAATCACAGCAATAAGTGATCGTGCCATTGTGTGAATATAAGGAAAAATTTTGGTAATAGTGGTCCTAAAGACAGAACCTCAAAAGACAGCCATTCTTAAGGTTTAAGATTAGCTTTATGGCAAAGTGTTTTTAATGTACTTGTTAATAAAGCCAATTATCACCAGTAGGTGGATTACGATCAAGTAAAAACTTTGCAACTTAGAGGATCTTCCTCCAGAAACAACTCTTTTACATGACAAATTTGAGATCACAGCTTGATTAGCAAATATGTAAGATATTTCAAAAGCATGTTATCAATTTTTACCAAAATGCAGTATCACAACTATTACAGAAACACAGTGCTGATGTTTATGCTTCCATTATAGATGAAAAAAACCCTGCATTTAGAAACAAATAGAAATAATTAAGACCGCTATTGCATGAAGAGAAGAGACTGAACAAAGACATTAACGGTTTGAATTAAATTCACACAGTGGTAGGACATGCTTTATCACTCCAGGACAGCACACTTGCTGCAGTCAATGGGGGACACAGGAACACAGCTGTTAGAACATACCACTGCAGCTTCACAGGAGGAGACTGTCTTGCTCTAGAACCATAGTGAAGCTCCCTTTAATTAGCTCCACTATAAATTCGTAACTGCTCATCCCAGCAAAGCAAAGGCAGATACAAACACTGTTAGTCACGTTAGCTCTGGCTGCTGCAAAGACTACTGCAATCAACATGCTTTTAGCCCTGCTGTATGGGTTATCTAGGTTTGAACAATTTTTGACTTACCAGCAAATTCCTTGTTATTTCTATCACCACATTTTAGGGCAACCTTGAGGACATCTGTATGTTTTACTCCTTTAAAACTATTTAAAAATACTGCTCCTTCAATGAAAACTCAGAGAAAATACACATTTCACTTCTCAACATTAGCAAAAGCACAGGACTCAGACAGGAAATACGCAAGGCATTTGGTAATTATTACATGAATAAAGCACTACACTTACTGGGCTGGCAAATGGTCTTGATCTTTGAGTCTCAAACCAAGTATGACAACTGTAGGTTCTGTTGAACTCAGGTTTGCAGCAGAAACAAGTGAATCAACACTGATGATACTTACTCAGTCAAATATACTTAAAGCAGTAATACTTAAACAGAAAAAACCTGCTGTTTTTCCCCTCACCGTGAAATTCCATTTTGCAATCCCCACTTCTCATTCTTTCCCAGCTGAAACTAGTACAATTCTTTGGAGTAGCTAGAGTGTGGTTAAGCAGAGGAAGCTATGCTTGTTTGCATGGAATCTGCTATTTCCTCTCTGCCAAAACACTTGTTTAAAGAAGTCATGTAACATTTCTATTAAGCTGTAAATGCAGTTGACAAGGAAATGGCCTTCTGGCAGTGTTTTACCTTTGTGGCAGTGCCAACTAGCCTACAGCAAAAAAGTGCACATGGTAATTTCAACATGCATTCCCAAGTAACAAAATTGTGCCTTACATAAATACCACAGAACTCCAGCAACATCTAGAAAAAGCAATGAAAGTTTGCCCAAGCTTTCATGCTTGCCTGTATCAATTCTATGTTATAACTAAAACAAAGTTGGAAAGCATCTACATATGTCCAAGAGTCCTGTGAAGCTGTATCATATGACGTTGGGAAAACTGTTGCAACTTAAATCTGGGTATTTCTTGTAACCACTGTAACAACTCACTAACAAAAATTAAGAAAAACTGTAGGTATCAGATATACAAAAGAGTACTAACTGCATGCAAACCCTTAAAAACCATAACGTAATTTATTAACAGGAACACATGTTCCAGTAATCTAGAAATGTTGTGATAAATTACTCTGGCCTTTCACAGAATTCATTTGATTACAAAAATTAATCAGATTCACAAGCTTTCAAACTCTGTGACCATTGATTTATGAGTACTTATCATCATGTGTACAAAAATCTAATAAAGTAGTCCTCACTTTTCAACAGGTAGTGCAACTACATGTAATGATGGTAAAATAAACTCATATGTATTTAAGACATATTCATTAAAAAGCACAACCAAAAACCCCAACATGATCAAATGTATATAATTTGCAAGCAATACTTCTGCAAAAGATTTTTAAAAATTACTTCATCTTAAATTAAATCCCCATTAAAAACAAGCTCTGAAGATACCTATTCTGTTCTCAGCTTCCACCTGAGTACTTTCAGTTTGAACAGTAATTTTAAAACAGTTAATTACACAGGGGGAAAAAAAATACAGTGCAGGAAAACTACTAAGCTTTGCTTCCAGAATTATGTAATAATTCTAATAGCAAACACTCACTAAATATAATCAAGCTGCAAAATGCCAAAACACTTCAGGAAATATCTCACTTCTGAAATGCACATAGGAACAAAAACCAAAAGCCCAATGGCACCAAATACACTTGAACTCAAACATGTATCACCTTACAGTAATCATGTATGAACAATACCTTCTCTTTCAACAGTGGTGGCTTCTGTTTATTAAGATCCTGATATATGAGGCACCAGCAAAAGCAGACTGAATAAAATAATCTCGTATGCATGCCATCTTTGCAGCAAATCACAAAGACAAAAAAAAATTGCTTTTAGCAATATGAAGTGCCTTATTAATACCAAATGGGCTTTAGATACAAACAATTCCAGAACAGAGTATTTATTGATGCTCAGTGCAATCAGAGTGGCTATTCTATAGCTCATTTCAAACAAATAAAAGCACGACCAGCAGTGGCAGCAGTTATTCCTAGATAAACATCCTTCCTCTTGAACTTCAAGTAATTCCTTCATAACTGCTACTTCTCATGAAGCCACTAATTCTATTGACATTTTATTTCGCAAAAGTAAACAAATTCAGTAACAAATTCAGACTTTAAACATCAGTAATAAATAAAACTGTCAGAGGTTACTAATATTAGCAGGGCTCAACACAAGATGAATCTGAATCCTTCCTTACATCATCTTCACTTCAAAACTCCCTTTCAAAGCCTCTTGGTTACGGAACTCCCCAAGCGCAGATACAGTATGAAATATGATTTATATGTTGCCTTCAATTCAATTAAGCATTTATAGCTTTAGTTCTCAAGTGGAGATAAAAGCATTCTAAAAACCTCAGACATGTTAAAACACAGGGAAACTGCAGTAAATAGGAAGCAAGACAGCAAGGAGAAATCCTTAGTCTTAAAATCCTTGACCATAAACATACAGTTTTGAGTCCAGTATTAGTTTTTTTGAGTTTTGAGGGCATGGTTATTTTTTTTTTTTTGATACAAGAATCTAGAACCACACAGACTTACCCTCATTGGATGAATATCAGCATACGGAGGCTTTCCTTCAGCCATTTCTATTGAAGTGATACCAAGGGACCAGATGTCTGCCACGCAGTTATAGCCGATCTCCTGTATTACCTCAGGAGCCATCCAAAATGGAGTTCCTATTACCGTGTTACGTTTTGCCATTGTATCCTGTAATTATATCATTTATGCAATTAAAACAGAGATCCTTATTTTCATATTCTTTTGATGTTAATTCTATATTGAAAAGCTAAATTAGCCACCCAAAGGTCAAATGGTGGTGATTTCCAGTTAAGACCAGATTCAGCCCATCAGCCTCCAGAGGCCAAACAGGTGACAATGAAAATAAATCTCAACAAAAGTTTAAAGTGGGATCATCAGGCACTTGAACATTGGGTTAGAAAAATAAGAAACTAAAAGCTAAATCACCTTGCGATACATTAAACAGTCATCATGACACAGAAAGTTGGCTCTCACACTACCACTAGTCACTCCTCAGACACAAAATTCAAGATAAATAAAAAGACAAGAGTAAAAGAACATCATTAGGAGAACCCCAGCATTTTTAAATCATCTTTACACAGGTACTCACTGTTAGCTGGCCAGCCACACCAAAATCAGCTAATTTTGCATGTCCCTCAGTGTTAAGAAGGATGTTTCCAGCCTTTATATCTCTATGTATTTTTCTCATAAAATGCAAGTATTCAAGTCCTTTAAGAGTAGATTTCAGAATAGTTGCAATTTCATCTTCTGTTAACTGCAAGAAAACATAAAACATTTTTTGTGTATATACAGAGAGTTTATATATTTGAATTATTTCAAACATGACCATTTCATAATGATTATTTTTATAATACAGACAATGTACTTTAGGTATTTTAACACAGGAATATCCTCAGGAGCATTTACCATTCAAAACTACGTTCTACTAAGCTAGATTCTTACACATCTGGAGTCCAATTAGAGGAAGTGAGCTACAAGAGAAGAGGGTGACTGGTGCAGAAGAATATGCAATATTCTCTTGTCTGTCAAAAGTCATTACTCTTCAGATGCTGATATCCTTCATAAAGACTGTTGCACAGTTTCTACAATATAAAACTAATGCATTTGTAGCTAAGATCACATATACTGATTGCCAAGCTATGTATTACCTTTGTCAAAACAAAGATAATGGTGGTCACCACTGGATGAGATGTTGCATACCAGAATACTTCCCTGAGAAAAGCTACAGCCCTTTCTCTACATCAGAGGACTAGAGCTATTCCTCAAACATCCATGTCCTCTACACAGTTTGCCCAATGTTCTAACACAGCCTTACATTTGGAAGGAGATGAAAGGAAGGTCATGTTTTCTTTATTTCTCAAGTCCTGTGTACAAAATGTATGTCTACAATTAGTAGTATCAAGCTTTTATCCACCAGCTATTCCTAATTGCACTACTGTTAGTTCCTCAACACCAGCAATTTACAAATTAGAGAGATGAACTGAGAGCTTCATTGCAAGAACAAAAACACAAAACAAAAAGCAAAGGATAAAGGTGTACAGACAACAGTCAAATATTTATCTCAAAGCTTGTGATAAATCAGGGATAGCTTAGGACTTATTATCTGTCTACTTATCATCTGTAGAGATAATATAGCATGCAGAAATATCATTTCCCAAGTAGTTTACAGAATTTTACTGAAGTTTGCCAGGTAAGCAATTCTTTTCAGGGCTGGTGCCTTCATTTTAGATGGAATGTAAGTGAACACTAAAAAATATTTCTCACTGTGTGCTCTGTACTGACACAAAGCTGTAGAACTGCACCCACACAGAACTGCCCCACAGCCTTCCCAAAACCCTACTCAGCCCTGAAAAATAGACAGTTAAGATGTCAGGGCACTCTTACGCCAGAAAGTGCCAATAACTATTATCAGTTGTTTCTTTAACTGTAGACAATTACAGAAACGATTGAGAATGAATGCCAACCAGATACTACAGACATTTTCTTACACCGTTCTTCTTTTCTTGTTGCCAACTGCTGCAGAGAATGAATGCTCACTGAACTTTTGGGTTCTTTTTAAATAACCTGCATCACTTGACAATTGCTAGACATCCTCACACGAAAATACAGAATGGACATATGGCTCCTCAATTTCAGCCACAAATACAGGATTTTTTTTAAATGTCTACCAACAGATTGCTGTCTATACAAAGGTTTCTTGTTAGTTCTTAAGATGAAGCATAGACAATCCACATGAGTTATGCTACAATATAGCATGTTCTTATTGCACCAGAATCATACAATTAAACTAACAGAAATCTTAACATAGCTGTCTCTAAGGGTATTTTGTAAGACAAGTCACATTTTAGGAAGCATAAATACCACTATGTGAAGATAATGCAACGTGTCAGCCTGCAACTTTCAAATCAGTTGCAGCCTGTTAATATCTTCTGGTCTTTAAAAAAATCATATTCCTTTACATACCATTTACCAATCCATAATACTATCTTTCACAGTCATGCTGAATATTTAAGTTTCCTTTATGTTCTTTAATAACAGCATGGCCTTCTGAGAATTAAAGTAGAAGAGCTGAGGCTCATCAGAACTTTAGAGTTCCTGAAGTCAACAATACATTTTGCACTGTTATACCCAGGTCTCTTTCATACCACAGTTGCATTTTATTTTTCAGTCAGAATAAACAGAAAGGTACTCTCAAATTAGTAAAGTAATTGCACACAATCTGAGAAACAAAACTGAAAATTCAAAGAAAAAAGAGATCACAACATGGATATTTACTGAACTCTGTAAAAGCATCTCGAAAGAAACACTAAGAATCTTTTGCTTGGCCTTTTTTTTTTTTTAAGCAGACCAGACAAAGTTCAGTTCTAAACTTAAATACAAAAGAATATCGATGATTAAACACCAATTATAAATAAAGAGGTGGTATAGACTGGGCAGTCCAAAACGCTTCTCCTATTTACTACTTTAATATTCATATACTATCACAAACAATACAGTAAGCTGCAAGTATCAACCGGCAACAAGCTGACAGACAATTACCAAAGAAAATACTATACAGTAGAAGAAAAAAAGAAAAACTTTGAGATATTTCACTTATCTGCATCACAATCTACATTTACTGCTGAGTAAGTCATCAGTTAGCATAGTTATTAACCTTCATTGCTTTAGCTCAACATAATAGGCACACATAAGCATTTGTGGTTAAACTACATGAAGACCTTTGGATCAATTCTATATGGAGAAGTGCTTTTGCTGCTGCACAGGAAAATCCAGCTCTCAAAAGGACAGTGTATCAGAACATCCACACCAAAAGGCTTACAAAGCAGCTATGGAGAATCCAGCAAACCAGAGGAGAATGTCTTCTAGAGTACTGCATACTGATACATCATCTGAGGACCGTCAATAAAGGAAAGCTCTATCATGGCTACATGTTACAAAAGAAAGAAGTATTTAAATAGCATCAAAATACATTCAGCGGTCAGAAAAGCCACAGAAGTGAATAACACCTACAAGAAGCAAGCAGAGAGCATGAGTCATGTTTATCAAAAACGGCAGAAACAGAGAAGCACAGGGAGAAAGAAAAAACAGGCTGACTCTGCCTTAAGTGTTCCAGGACAAATCAATCGCAGCTCCAGATGTCCTAAATCCATCTGCTTCTGCTTCATACAATGTGTATATATACATATATATACACGCACACATATACACATAATCATCATCTATATAATGTGATGCAGTCACTAAAGTCACTCCTGTTTATATTATTACTAAACATGACCAATTTATGCATAATACCCAGAGAAAATGTTTAGCTTTAATGTCTTGTAATATTCAGAAGGATGCAAGTAATTTCAAGTTTTACTCAACAAGCCAAATTACACTCACCTTCCCTAAATAAAATTACCTTTTCATAAAACAACGTATGCCAAAATGAACATTACCATTCAATCATTACAAAAAAAAATTGCAAAAAACTTTCAAAACTACTTATTTTGATTTTTTATTCATTCTTGATTTTTGTGCAATTCGAACTTTTTGCAAAGCATACTCCACCTATGCATACCACTAGACAATAGTCTTCAACCTGTAGTTTGAAAATGGATTTTATGTTGCTTCTAAGCTATATTATCTACATCATATCTAGTGGTTCATATGGAAAACTATTTCAGTAAATCTCAGGCATCTCCCCTGGTCACTGGTTCAGTATTAGCTAGCACTAACAAGTACATACAGGGAGATCAAGAACTGATTTGAAATATAGAAGTCAGATTCCTTAGCCCTTATTCTTCACTACCAAACTCCAGCTTGCTGTAAGACATCCACGTAGCATTTAACTAGCTAACCAGATGTTGAGCACAACCTTGGAAGTACTGTTGAAGAGCACAGAGACTCTTCAGCACTATGCTAAGTACAGGTAACATGAGAAAACAGATTTTAACTGTGATTCAGTCGCACAACAGACATTTGTCATATCTACATACAGTTGTCATCAGCACCAGTTTAATTAGTTTGGTTCTTCAAAGTCTTTTTCTGAGAAAGCAAAGTCCTAACCATAGGTCATTTAAACAAAATACAGCCACTTGCCTTTCAAATGGGAAGCTCTTATTTGGGTTGCCATTGTTCAAAAACAACTTTACAATCATATAAAACATATTTGCAAAGAGTTTGCTTGGTTCACAAACTACACACCTGTTCACACCATCCACATTGGCCCTGACAGCAGCACCAAGAGAGATCTTGAATTATCTGTATTAAGTGAACAAGGGTCAGTGTAATGGTAGTCTTGATCCTGACAGAAAAGGAGAAAGCCTCAAGTAGAAGCATCTGCAGATCACCAGCCTCCAAACATGCCTGTTAACAGCAGCAAAGTGTTAGTGCTTTTATGGATGCAGGATCCCCAGAGGAATGACTATGGGGGAGAAACAGGGCCTACCTGACAAAACAGGCCAAGTGTTTTTGCCAGCTGGCTTACTAATTCAGTAAGAGGAGCTTTAACTAGGTTCACTATATGATGTCACTGGAATTAGAGACACAACAGGATAGCTGACACAGCTAGCATGGTGTCAGAGATGAATGTAGGCTACTCGCAAGCAACAAAAGCAGGAAGGACAGGCAGGGTTGAGCTCTGCACACCTACGCATCTCTACTACAAAACACAAACTTGTTGAGAGTTGAAATGTCAAAATCAGAAGTGAAGCCCAAAAGGTGGATGTCATCATGGCATCTGCTACAAACCACCCAACCAAAAAGGTGAAGTAGATGAAGTCAGCCTCAGCACTGGAGGAAGCTTAGGACCACAGGCCATTGTTCGGGAGGTGGGCTGTAGGGTGTGTCAACCACCTTTACCAAGAAGGAGGAGTAATAATTTTTAATGCAGGTGCTGTACAGGCCTATTACAGGATGTGTTTCACTAGGCCAACTACTCATGAGCAGAGTACAACTCACCAGGGATGGCAAAGGCAGCTTTGGCAGCAGCTGTGAGATGCTGGAGTTAAGTTATGGAGGGAAGTGACAAAAGAAAGTAGCAGAACAAGACTTCCAGATAGCAAACCTCAGCTTGTTGAAGGCACTAGTAGGTGGGATCCCAGGGAATGCTGCCTTAAAGTGCAATGGAACCTTGAAAAGCTGGCTGAGTATCAAGGGCAACCTTCTCAAAGTATGAAAACAGTCCTTCCTGAATACCAAGATAACAAGCAAGTAGAGCAGGAGGCTATCTTGAATGAACTACAAATTCCTGACTGAGCTAAAGTGCAAAAAAAAAAAAACAAAACATGTAAGAGACAGGAACAGATTAACAAAGAAAAATAAAGCAGCTTTGCCTGGATACTAAGGAGAAGAATTAGGAATGCCAAGGCTAAGGTGACAGCAATATAGAGAATAGCAAGAACACCTTGTATTGGTCTATACTTGGGGAAAAAGGGGAGAGGGAGAGGGAGAGGGAGAGGGAGAGGGAGAGGGAGAGGGAGAGGGAGAGGGAGAGGGAGAGGGAGAGGGAGAGGGAGAGGGAGAGGGAGAGGGAGAGGGAGAGGGAGAGGGAGAGGGAGAGGGAGAGGGAGAGGGAGAGGGAGAGGGAGAGGGAGAGGGAGAGGGAGAGGGAGAGGGAGAGGGAGAGGGAGAGGGAGAGGGAGAGGGAGAGGGAGAGGGAGAGGGAGAGGGAGAGGGAGAGGGAAAAAAACCACAAGAAAAACATTAGCCTGTTGCTAAGTTGGGATCAACTTCTTTCCTCCTATTCCTCAGCCTGGCTGTGTAGAAAGTACTTGAAGAGTCTCGGCCTAAAGGTGAGTCTCTGAACTTTAACACAGCTGACAGCCCATTGATTAAATCCATCTCCCAGAAGGCTTACAAACTGAACACAGTCAGCGGCATACCCAGGATCGACCTGTCCATTGCCATAACTTCTGGCCACCAAGATCAGTTAAAGAAGTTAGTCAGTACAAAAGGAACTTCAGTCTTTGTGTATGAATTGTGGCTACTGATTAATCCATGTGGGCTCAACTAAGGAAGTTATACTGTGACAGGTGCTACTTACACAGATGCTACTCAAACAGAAACTATAAGACTTATTAGGCCTTAGATAACCAATTCACAGCTGCAAATGACATGTATTTTAGTGCAGCAAAGGCCCACAGATGAAAACTATTTTAACTGTTAAATTGCTAAGACACATGACTGCTTACAACTGCAGAACAACATTCTTGTGAGCAAAGTGCCTTTAGCCCAGAGAGGTGAGAAAGTCTGCCCTGGGCCCCCATGGTAGCAGAGAGAGCAAAACCAGGAGGGCATTCAAACACACCATCTGGAGATACAGATACACTATTCATTTGAATTACTGGAGCTTAAACACCTAAAAATGGCTTTAAACTGGAAGGGGGGAATCTAGATTAGACATTAGGAAGAAATTCTTCAAAATAATGGTGGTGAAACACTGGAACAGGTTGCCTAGGGAGATTGTGGATGCCCCCCTCCCTGGAAGTGTTCAAGGCCAGGTTGGATGGGGTCTTGAGCAGCCTGGTCTGGTGGAAGGTGTCCCTGTTCATGCCAGGGGGGGTCGGAACTAGATGATCTTTAGGGTCCCTTCCAACTCAAACCATTCTATGATTCTATGAAAAAAGTAATTAGGTAAGAAGATAATCAATAAGAATACAACAGGCAATGTATATGTAACTGATAAATAGTTTGGTATATAAAGGAAGTCACAGTTTAGATACAAGATGTAGGTCCCCTGGACCCAACAGTGCACCACCTGTGCAGTAGCCAATTGCTACACTTGACTTACAACAGTGTCCCAAACAAGGTTTTTGTCTCTTAAACCTACTGTGGTATGCTACAGCCAACTGAACTTGGTCCCCAAAAGAGATGGGATTGGAATGACTAAGTTTACCGTGATCAATGAATGAGCAAGTGCACCCTAAATTATCAGCACAGAGGCACTGTCAGTATTCCCCAATATGTTAATAGCAGCCAGCAGAACTTCCAAGTACTGCTTCACATTGTAATTATCTCATTTCATTGCAAGTTGCCATTGAAAAAGTCAGCCTCATTCCTTCTTCTCCTTCACTTTCCCCACTGCTCATTCCTAACAATTGTCTTGCATCAGATCAAGGCACTGTGCTGCCACAGTAAGTCGCAAGTTAGCTCACCTGTCCTGGGGAGGATAGACTAGAGAGGAAAAAGTTCCCCCATCAGATCATCAGGCTTATACAAGATCACTTTGCAGCTACACAACCACTGCCTATAAGGCACAGACAAGGCAGGAACACATCAGCCAGGCTGGAGGGTAAAAGTGGAACTGCCCTTTCCAGCAGCAACCCACAGACTGTTAAAGGTGCATGTACCTCCCAATCAGTCTCTAAGAAAAGCAGACAAAACTAGATATACAGCTTTTTTTTGCCTTGCACTGATGAACACCACACCTCAGAGGAGAAAACAGGCATCATAAGCTTGCTCCAGTGCTGCTGATCTGCCTGACATGCTAGAAAACTCCAGAGCAGAATTCAACGGGTCAGCGTAACTTTCCAGTAGTGGCTTGGTCCTCTCAGACAAGCTGACAACCTCTGAAGCTGAAAATTCACCAGAAGTTTCCTTAACTTTGAATTCTGCTTCCCTCATTTTTGGTCCATTAGAGCACAGGGCAAATGCACACTAATGTTTCCTCCCAAACACGAGTGGACATCCACCTCTTCCTATGACATTTTAATATGATGACCTTAACCATTGTATTAATGTAGGGATTCTTACTTCAACTCTCTCTTCCTTGGTTTCTTTTCCTAACACAGTGAGAAGCAGGAAATAAAGACTGTGGCTGGGCCAAGAAAAAGTTTATTTGACGACTTAGGGAAATTACAGAAGATATAACCTTGTGTATCTGGGTCTAATTCAATAAACGTTCTGAAGCAACAAGAATAAATTCCCTCTTCACTTCCAAGTGAAGACATTTCTTTTTTACCTTGTGAAAAGTACCATGAAACCACTTCTTGTTTTCATTTAAAAAAAATAATAAGGTAACGAACAGAACAGTACTTTAAGCAGCCTCATTCCAGTAACAGTCACAAGCTTTCCACGAGCTTTGTTCCACAAAGAGCAAAAGAATTTGAACAAGTCCAAAGCCTCTACCTAAATCTTCCAAAACTTTCAAGACGTAGGCACAGCAAGTGAGAAATAGAGGAGTTTGCTCTTTTTTTGTTATATGCACCAGAATAACCCCTATCCTAAGCGAGAACAAAAGTTCTATCTAGCATGGTAGCCTATCTTCATCAGTGGCCTAAAGCAGGTACCATGGGAAGAACATAAGCAGATGGCAAGTAAACACTGATAGTTGCCTGCTTCACCTTCCCAGACATGTGAAGCACATGTATTTCCTGCTCCAGCCATTAAATATTTGCGTTTAGCCACAACTAACACAAGTGATCCTTTGTTTTGTAACAAACACTCCATAGCCATATCATATTTTTTTTTGCGCTACTCATGGTTTTCAAAGCCTTTTACCACATCTCCCTCCAGCTTCCTCTTCTCAACACAAAAGTGTCCTAATCCACTCTAGAGAATTATTCTTTACTTCCGATCATCCTTGTCACTTTTCTGTAACTTCCATAGTTCTGTTTCATCCCTGGTACAACTGCAGTCTTTGGAAAGTCCTTTACTTGTTCAGTTTTTTTCTAAACATTGCATATGTGTTCATGAGCACTTCAGCTTAAAGACTTTGCCTCGTCCAGCTAAATGTATCCTCTCATGTTTACTGATGCTTATTTTCTCAGTCAGATGCTCAGCACCACAAAGACTTTCAAGTCTTTCCTTGTTTCTGCTACTAGGAACACAATCTCTCTCTCATCACTACTTCTACCCTCTTTCCCAAACAGGACAGCACAGACCCATGTAGGAGTCCTAAGTAACTATCTACTCACAAGCTCTTTTTTTAATCTTTAAACCACTTACCTATCTATGACAGAACTCCCCATTTATTCTGCTATACGTGTATTTCTTGAAGAGCCTCTGGTGTGGAAGTCTGTCCATAAACCTTTCAGTACCAAGCACACCTAGACCAACTTGACACTAACCAGCATTACTGGCGAGCCAAACAACTCCTTTATAGGACTCTACTAGTCAGGTGCTGCATGAATTGCCTTTACCAAAGGTATGGTAACTTTACCCTCACACACTACTTAATCATACCAACTTTAACTACGAACAGCACTAGAAGAGTTAGTTTCTGTGATCACTGGTATGCATTTACTCTGACACTCAAACCTCTTACCCTCAAATCTCCAATATCTCTAATGTCAATACCCTAAGACAGATACATGAGAAACTAGATTGCCTGATTTAATATCAATACACACACGTATACTGGGTTGGTTTTTTTTAAACAAACTCCAGCATTTTCTATCTATGCACACACAAGTTTGCTCCTTATTCTTCTAAATTCTGTTTTAAATGGGACTTGACATTTTTTTCTTAGATTCTGGATGAGCTTGCACCACTTCTGTAAAGCCTTTAATATTGTTCCCCACAACATCCTTCTCTCTAATCTAGAGAGAAATGGATTTGATGGATTGAGTATTTGGTGGATGAGGAACTGGCTGGATGGTCACATCCAGAGGGTAGTGGTCAATGGCTCAATGTCCTTATGGAGATCAGTGACAAGTGGTGTCCCTCAGGGGTCTGTTTTGGGACCAGTGCTGCTTAATATCTTCATCAATGACACAAACAGGGGGATCAAGTGCATCCTCAACACATCTGAAGATAA
Organism: Dromococcyx pavoninus; assembly: GCA_033558185.1. Lineage (NCBI taxonomy): Eukaryota > Metazoa > Chordata > Aves > Cuculiformes > Neomorphidae > Dromococcyx > Dromococcyx pavoninus. The sequence goes on along the minus strand of JAUMJL010001251.1, from coordinate 864,774 downwards.
CACCACAGTGGGCAGCGCAGCTGACACACCTGAGGGACGGGATACTATCCACAGGGACTTGGACAACTTCGAGAAGTTATGACCTTCATGAGGGTCCACAAGACCAAATGTGAATTCCTGTACCTGGGTCAGGGCAATCCCCGGTATCAATACAGGCTGCAGGATGAAGGGATTGAGAGCAGATCTGCCAAGAAGGACCTGGGGGTACTGACAGATGACAAGCTCGACATGAGCCAGTAATGTGCACTCACACACCACAAAGACAACTGTAATCTGGGCTGCATCAAAAGAAGTGTTACTAGTAGGCTGAGGGAGGTGTTTCTCCCTCTCTAATACACTCTGGTAAGACCCCACCTGGTGTACTGCGTTCAGTTCTAGAGTCCTCCACTCAAAAAAGACACAGATCTGTTGCAACAGGTCTAGAGAACAGCCTTGAAGGTGATCGGGGGCTAGAGCACCTCTCCCATAAAGAAAGGCCAAGAGGGTTTTTCAACCTGGAGAAGAGAAGGCTCTGGGGAGACCTTATTGTGGCCTTTCAGTACTTAAAGAGGGCTTATAAGAAAGATGGGGATAGACTTACTGCAAAGGCCTATTGTAACAGGACAAGGAGTAATAGTTTTAAACTGAAAGAGAGTAGATTCAGGCTAGGTACAAGGAAGACATTTTTTTACAATACGGGTGGTATAACATGGAACAGGCTGCCCAGAGAGGTGGTAGATGCCCCATCCCTGGAAACATTCAAGGTTAGGTTGGAGGGGGGTCTGAGAAAACTGATGTGGTTGGAATGAGCCGGGACATCTTCAGGAAGGATGGACTAGATGATCTGTAAAAGTCACCTCCAACTCAGACTATTCTGATTCTGCAATTTCTTACTGGAGCTACTGACCCTTCCCACAATCCTTGGATAATACGAAGCTGTATGGACATCAGTTTAAAGGCTGCAGGAACTCTAGCAGTCTCCCCACTGGTTTTGATTCTTTCTCAGTCATCAGTTCAACATCACAGCAGTCCTGATGCAAGCCACATTTTCCAGAGAGGCTCCCTCCAATTGAGACATCACTTCCATTTCCTAAAAAAACTGATTTCATTTTCCTTTACATCTTATTTTCTAAGCCTAAACACTGTTTTTCTCTCCTTCTCTTTCCCTCTGCTCCCAGGTATGGTGCAAGGAACATCTCAGGGCATGCTTACAAAATGCAAAGATCTATCAACTAGAAGGTCATCTCACAGTACTTGTTAAAATTAATACTTTATGTTACAGCCCACTACTGAAGACAGTGGACTCAAAGGAACTAAAGATTATTTGACATCTACAAGAAAACATTTTTCAAGAGAAACTATTTCTTAAGTAGAAATAATAAAGCCTGTTTCCTACATGTTTGCATCCTCCTCTACACTATTCCTGTTACGAGCCCATTAAGACTTCCATACAAACACCCCATTCTGGTTACCTCTCACATTCCGTCACTGGCATCCCTTCCCCTTCTCATTCCTTGAGTAATGCCAATTACTTCTCATTCTCCCTAATTATTGAGTAGAAGCAAGACAATTCTATGCCTGTTTCCAAACCATGCATGTACTAAGTGGCCTGCTGACAGATTGTGAGGTGAAAGGGGTGGAGAGTAGGGGGAGGAGGGCCACACACATTTTTGCCTTCTACAAAACAGTGATTAGCAAGAAAATTACACAGATCTTGATATTTCAAAATGCATTTGCTTCTACTGATGATCACTCGACAGACGAATGAACAAACAGACAGTCATGGCAACTGCACACGTGAGTTTCCTGAGGAAACAAAGCACAAATATGCCCCTTGGCATCACCCAAGACCTCATCTCATAACTCTGACTTTTATTCTGGCTACTAGTCTTAATTCACAGTTTCATTTTAATAAGTGTTATATATTTAAAAAAAAAAAACTCACCGTTTTATTACGAAGTCTAATTATGTCTGAAACAGAGCCAGCTCCACAATATTCCATAACAATCCACAGATCTGTGTTCTTAAAGTAACTGCCATAGTACTTGACAACATAGGGACTAGATGGGGAGAAAAGTTAAATAAACAGATGAATTCTGCGAAAAATAAAATCATTATCATAAGCTTTGTTAAAAATTAATTTGACACACACTAACACAGCTAAAGAGCAAATGTAATCAAATACGTTTTAAAACTGTTATTACCTTCGTCAATTTCTTGTTAGAGTGAAATCTGACTGCTTAACAAAATTATAAAAGCACTACTATATATATAATGTCCTTATAATCTCACATGCTTTCAATTAACTTCAAATACAGACATAGCTTTCCCAAACATCAGTCTTCTGATATAAAACCTTGGGTTTCTCCTCCTCTAAAGCCGCTCATTTTTTTAACTCCCCTCACAGATACTGGGTGTCTCCTCTCTTGAAAAGACTGCCTTGCTCTCTTCTCTCACCAACAAAAAAAGACATGGAAACTCACCCATGTTTTCCTGTTTTTGCAAGCATGAACTTATTTCAAGTACAGATCCAGACTCCCACATTAAATACAATCTAGAGTTCGTTTGAATAAGACTTCTGGATTTGCAAATGCAGTTTTATATTGAAGTGTCTCGTGTGAAGAGACAGAACTCTGTCACAAACAGAACATATTGCTTTGCTACTCATAAGTTTGTCACTTGACAAAGTACTTCCTCTGAGGCACTTGCAAAAGAAAGGCAGAAACAGATGTGCTAAACATAACAAGGATCTTCCTTCATAAAAGTGATTAGCTAATGTATTTACGGGAACAGAAGGCTGGAGGGGTTTTTTTGCAGGAACTTAAGCAAAGGAGATTACAGTTAGATTGCCATCCATCTCCTATAAAGTCCTAAAGTAAGATACTGAGATCTCAGACAGTGGGTTCTGGTCAGAACACCTGCATTGTGGGTTGGAGTCAAACACTTCTGTTTTGAAGCAAGGAACTGTATTTTAGGATCAGCATGTCTGGCAGCTACATTTTTGTTAGAAAACTGATGTAAGAAAAAGAGGACCTATGATTGCCTCCTGCAACATGGTGCTATCTTTTTATAAATATAGTTTAGCAACAGTTTTGACCTATTTCATTAAAGAGCAACTGTTAGTGCTACAGGAACTTGTCTTTACAGAGGGCAGGGCAGGTCGATTCCCTACTAACTAGTCCAAATGTCTACCAAACAAGTACAACATAGTGATCTTGCTCCGTATGAATTCCTGACATAAGGAAGCTTACTATTGCTTCTGAAGAAAGTCCACTGATTTTCACTACAATTTCTTGCCACATTTATACAATGCTAGTACTCCTAGCAAAAATTATGTATTATTAAAAATCAGGACAAAATAATCAAAATGCCAAGTGCTGTGCAATCTCAAAACACTGTTCACATTTGCTTAAATCTTTGTCCCAGTTAACTATACGGGTCAGCTTTTTCCATATCAAATGCTTGTCTTAGAATCTACATTTTTCCCCTTTGAAAGCTTCAGCACATACATTGTAACTAGTTCCAGAAACAGGTATGAAGAAAAAAACACAGACAGAAACGGTAAAATGTAAAGATTTAATCATCTTTTATTTGAGATGCTGCAACAACTCAGTGCTTTTCTCTATTTATCTGTACTTCAGTATTTATTTTATCATATGTGATGTTTCCACAGGTATTAAAGTAGTAAAAAGTACATCATCCCTCCCATCAATACTGCACAGCACCGTACTTGCAACAAGGAACATGACAAACACACAAGCACGTGGTGCAGAGATGCAGTCCAAATCTTCTTTTCAACCACAGAATGGCTGCATCATGTCCAGCGAAAGAAGAGTTTGTGTTGTAAAATTCTGAACTCCTAACAAAAAAGTCATACAATAGTGCATGTCCAAGCAGATACTGAATGCACTACGTTGTTCAAATAAAAGCAGGAAACAAAGAACGAGGACAGAGAAAAGTGGAGCAGGACAAGTACAGGAGACACAAGAATAAGATGGTGAGTAGGTCCACTTAGGATAAGAGTGAAAGCGGCACAAGCAGCATAATACAGAAAGAAGAAGGAAAACTTAGAAGATTCTCAAGTATCACCACTTCTTTTCTTTATCTGTATATTTCACAGATATTTGCTTTTAAATATCTGTTTCAATCCTGGTCTAGTACTAGCAGACATACATACACTACAACCTATCCCCACTGCTTTCAGGCAGCTCACATGGCTCAAGCCCATGCAGTGACTAAGGGCTGCAATCCTACCACTGGTCTTACAGAAAAACTCAGAATTCCTGAGGTGCTGTTTTCAAACTTATTCAATATCTTCTTCCCCCTAAGGAGAAAGAAATGAAGCAGGAGAAATAAAAAGAATTAAGAGCACGTTTTAACTCCTCTGCCAGTGCACAGAAAGAACTGAGGACCTACTAAAATCTAATTCCACAGTTAAGCAGACAAACAAGTGCTGCTTCATTTTTTAATGTTTCAAAACTCCACTTGGCCAGACATACAAAAGCAGCCTCACAAGGACAAAAAGGATTAAGAAGAACCCCAAACAAAACTCAACAGCTCTAAATTCTTTCAGTATCACCTGAAATAACTTTATCACATCTTTGTGGAACATGGGACAAAACATAAACCCTTCCTTTTCCTCCCATTCCTTTGTGTACACATCTATCAAGCTTCTAGCATTCAGAGCAGTCAATGCCAGAAGGGAATGGATTACAAGGTCCATCATGTTCATAGGTCACAAATACTCAGGTCAGAGCTCGCAGGTAGAGGTTCTAAAAATGTCTGAAAAACAGCTGCATTCTCTTGTGTTAGATACGATGTACTCTGAGGTCTCTAGCCCTATATTTAAGAATAAATGTTTGAACCTTCTCTCCTGCTTCATGACTCGACAGACAAGATGCTATGCAGCAGTACGATCAAGCTCCATGAAACACCAGAGCAAAACATTCAGCAACAAACCTGAATTAATTCAGACTGCATTAAAAAGATTACCTTTAAATCTGAGATGAGTACTGCTCATTGCCAAACAAGAGCAAATTTTTCATTTAAAGATGAAACTTCAACATTGACACATCACAAAAGCACAAACACAACCAAGAAATTACAGATCACTTGATATAATACAATTCATAACATTAATGGCTAAAGCAATCAATATTTTAAAGAAAGTTTCTCCTAAGTATAGTGCAAAGCTTTCTTGTTTGCAATTCAAAGTGCAAACAATAGGCTCTTGTACTACTGATCAGACATGAATAAAAAACCATCCTAGCAAATCGAACTTAGAAGTTACACCTAACACCTTAGAAGGTTATCCCAAAAAAATATACAAATAATAAAAATAACTCTACAGAAGAGTGGAAATGCAAAGTAATTTCTACATCCTCCCAGACACTTGACGTTAAGATTTCCATTCCTACAGTATTAGCCATCACAACGTATTTCATTTGCAACAAGTGTAAGGTAACAGTCCTTCAGAACTATTAGAAGATTGCTCACTTTTAAAAAGGTATGTTTCTGCATGAAAGATGCAATCAATAGAATTCTATTTTGGAAGTTAAGATCTTTATCAATCCTCTGAAACAGATAACTCAGAATTCACAAAGCCTAAGACGTTTACAGGAAATACTAACGTTCGGGCTTGCCAGTGCAAGCAAAGTGAAGCAAGCATGGAGAATGCTAAGCAGAGGCTTTCAACAGTTCCTGTTAGGTACACTGTTTGTACTTGCTCCAATCCTTGCTAAGGAGAGGAGAAGGTCCACAAAGTGTTTCCTTTAAGTAAACTGTCCAACACAGACTGCCTTAATTGTCCACATTAAAAAAAAAGTTGCAGCTGGATATATTTCCGCTATATTCTAATGTACAAATACATTTTCACTCAGAGTCTTAGAAAGGTAGCAAATTGTCATACCTACCTATCACATTGTTGCATTATAGAGATTTCTTTAATTATTTCTTGAAGATCTGACTCCACGGGGACTTGTTTAATTGCTACAACTTGTCCAGACTCTTTGTGGATTGCTTTAAACACACTACCGTAAGACCTAAAAATAAAAGAAGGATTTTTTTAAAACAAGATAAACTTCAAAAAGTCACAGAAGCCATATGTTCATGCACAAGTTTGAGGTTTTTTCCAGGCTGCAAAACGTTCAGTTCTATCAGATCCTTAAGACAAGTATCCTTGTCTATCCTTAAGCCTCTCAAGGGTGAATCTTTGTCAAGATGTAGTGTATCTAACTCCAGTACAGGCACAAGCACTTTGCTGCCTTAATAAACAATGGGCATCAAAAATGCACAAACAAATTTGGAGAACAGAAGTCTACCAACACATGTATTTGTTTTATTATTAAAGCTTGTCTGTACAAGCATTCCTTAGGACATTTACATTCTCTCTATGTAATTTAATATTCCAACACATGCTTTATATACCATTTCCCTCTGATCCTATCCCCTTGTAAATAGCTGCACTTACCCTTCACCAAGTTTCTCCAGAACATCAAAGACTTCTTCAGGCTGCTTAGTTAAACTATCTTCACTCAGCTTTTTCAGTTTGCTAAAAGAAAAACAGAAGTTATTTGTTTGTTTTGGGGGGAAAGACACAGAACTCAAGCAAATGGTCACACAAGTGAGCAAAGAAAAAAAAGATATAATAAAGAAAAACGTATTCCAATGAAAATAAAATGCCTAATTAAAGTGCAGTAATAAAATTTTAATCAACCACCATACAAGAGTGAGAAAGTTATGACAATTTTGTCACTGCCCCTTTCCCAACAATGTTTGCTCAATTTGTAGCAGCACAGGGCTAATTCACTGTCCAAAACACTTCCTTTGCTAAACTAGTAACAGCCAAAGAATACAGTAAAGCTCACCTTGCCTGGAAAAGCAGCCAGCATGCAAACACGTCCTCAGTACTGCTTAGAGTACGTCCCATAAACCAATCCTTCACCCACATTAAGTATCCGCTTTCCAAACTATACCACTCAATCCAGTGATTTACATCAAGTCAAAAGCAGAAGCCAGAGTCAAGATATATGGAAGCATACGGTAGCACTTCACCTACACAGATGGTAGAACAATCAAATCCCAGGATTTTAGTACTCCTAGAGTGGTTGGGGCAGTCCCTTTTGCATCTTTGTGAACGTACACAGGGACAGGTGCAGCCATCTCTAATTACATATCACCACCATATTTTGCCCTCCAGTCCTCTCAGTCTCAAATCACTCAGTATCACCCTGCATTTCTCACAGCATCTTCAACCCATTCTTACCACCATCCTTTGTCCTTCACAAGCAGTCCTAGCCTTTCCCCAGTGTCCAGCACTCCCAGCGAGCCGCGCTCCCAGACGGCCAGCCCCCCAGACTCCTGGCAGATCTCAGAGCACAACCTAGCTGCAAGCTTGCAACGGAGCTGACACTGAACATAGTGCAGGAAAATACAACCATCCACACGCTGCAGCGAGGCTGACGGCTGCAACACGTAAATCCTTCACTCTGAAAGTTATTTTGCTGCAAGATTGAAATAAAAAGTTAATTCTACACAATAGCCAAGGGTACTATTAAAGCAGAAGATGAGCTGAAGAATAGCTGATGCTGTAGTGTTAGATACAGACAATGTATTCTGTATGCAGGAGAGGGAGAAAGGAAAAGGATAAAGAAGAAACTTCAAAGCACAGTAGATCATTGAGAACTTATGGATAATAGGTTATTCTGTTAAGCTTTCCTGGAAATTAATACATAATAGGATGGCATGGACAGAAAAGATTGTTAAATCCAACACTGGAAGAACGGTGTTCAAAAGCAACTCCTTCATATCAAGACATGCAACTCTGATATACAGAGCTAATAAAAAATAAACTGAAATGACTGATGAAGAAATTCCTGAGTCAGGAGAGACTTGTGATTGCCAACCATCTAAGACAAAAATTTTAAGTAAATCATATGGATTGGTGTTAAACAAGGAAAGCAACAGGGGGAAGAGAGTGTATACACTGATATATCAAAGAACTATTTCACAAATGTAGCAATTGTATGAATACAGAAAGCACCCAAAATCAATAACGAAAGGTGCATGAACTGCTGTAAAGATCATGCAGTTTCAGGCAGGAAGCTGGAAAGCATGTGCGTTTAAGGGAGAATAAAGATCTCCAAGACAAAGAAAAGGTACAACCGATGAACATAAAGAAATGAAGCTGAAAACTCAAATGAGAGCAGATAAATAAAGGCTGCAACAGTGGCCTACAAATCAAACACAGGAACACATAACTTTGCTTTCTTTTTCAACCTCTCTCTGCATGTTAGAGACTAGAAAGCAGAAAAACGGAACTTCAATCTTGCAGTGAAGCACATATTTCATTACTGAACAAACAAGAAGAGGGGAAAAATTTTGCAGGTAGGTAAAGAAACAAATCATTCCTTTTCCTTCTTTCACTTCAAATTCTTTTTTCTCCTCTGATCTGCAGCCTTAGAGGCAGCTTTTATAGTAAGTTACTGCAATCATCCTCTGCTTTCCATCAACAAAAAGCACGCTTACAATACCAGCAGAGCCTCAAAATACAAAAAGTATGTCCACTAACTGAGTTGCTCCCTTGATTGTAGAGCTGCCTAACAGAAGACAAAACAGAACAGTGGAGGGACTGAGCTTTTTAGTAACTGCAAGAAAAGAGAAAAAAGTACAGTAACCTTAACCAAAGATGTCTGAGAGGAGAACAGTTTCACCTGTTCATCAAAAGAGCAATGCCTGCTAAAACGAGAAGGAAAAATAACCTATAGCAAAAGTGTTCCAGTAGCACCATTAACGATCATTTATTGCCATAAACTGGTAAAAACCAATGTCATTGTCAAATAACAGATTACCTAGAGTACTTATAAGGCAACCTGAAGACCACAGAAATAAGCATTTAAAACTATTTTTGCATTATCCAACTCTTACAAACACATTATGAGAACAAATAATACTTAACACTACAGCAGCTAAATATAAAACCTGTCTAGAGGAAGAAAGATACACCAGCCTCCATAATTTCATTATTAAATACACTGCTTAAAATATTTCATACTCCTTCACAAATACATTGTAAGAGTACAAATTCTGGGCCCAGTGTTCAAGTGACAGTATTAACACCACAGCTCTTTGAACCGCAGAAAGATTCTAATGACTCAGACTGTATAATGATTTCTGTTTTCAGAGTTCAATAGAATTCTCAGCTCTTTTAACTACAGAACAGCATGAGAGACAACCTAGAAGGATTACAAGGAAGATGACTGTTGCAACTGGCTGTAACGCACTAAGTAGCATACAAGAAGAAAAGACTAAATATATTATCTTTTTGGTTAAAAACAAGCAACTAAGAAACATACCTAAGACATCAGAACAGCTTCCTAATCGAGAGCTGTTTGTGTGTACACATCTCATACAATTCACACTTTGAAAATGTGCAAGACAAGACCTATAGAGTCAAACATTTTTTTTAAAACATTAAAGTGTTCTATGTGGGAAGTGAATACTATGAGCACCCAGCAAGATACCTATCTGCTAACGCATGGCACAACTGAAGAGACAAAGGGCTCAAGCACAATTAGAGAAAAAAAAGTGTCTCATTCTTCTCTCTCATGAGTCCTCTACTTTCATAACATATCAATTTAAAACAGAACAAATAGATCAGTAAATTCAGGCACTGTTTTATTCTGGCCACAGGATACAAGTGCCATATATAAATATTTCCTAGCGCACATATATATATTTTTATATAGGTGCTCTAGAATAGAACTCCATCAATTACTGCCATGAGTTACAGAAAACTGGACAGCTGCTCCATGAAACATGAATATACGTGGTTTATTTTGAGAAGAACTAGCACACTGAGGTATTTAAAAACTATGGCTGGGATCAATTATACCGATATATTAAAAGAGAAGCTAATAAGAGAAATCACCGCAGTCATCAGAAATAGAGGTAGCACGTGAAAGCCTGGAGACAGTCACACTGCTTTACACCATTCACACAAGTAGCAGCAAGTTTAACACAGTTCACATCATTGTATTGTATTCTTAACACTGCTTTTTCTACCAATAAAACCCAAGCAAACTTATACTTCCAATCCTTTTCAAGAGGAACTTGACAATTGTCATCCATGTGACCTTAACACACTCGTTGGCATATAAATTAAACCCCCCATATTTTTCAAAGACAGTTCCCTTTTTAAAAACAATTTTTTCCATTCCCTCAAAACTTAATTTCAGTGAAAATCAAATTGCCCGAGTTTAAAGAAAGGACTGGAAAACCATGATTAACACACTCCGTGCTTGTTAAGAGGCCTTTTAATTGGCAGCAGCGGGCAGGCGATAGGCAAGATTAAAAAGTATGAATTTGACAGAATTGCATCTCCAGCTACTTTCCTCTTCCACTTGTATACAATCTCTCCCCTTTTACCTGAGTATGCTAGCACATACAGAGAAATACAGCAATAATAAGAAGGGAAAACTACAAGACTCGGAGGAAAATTTTGTAACTGACTATTTCAGGAGCAAATGTGCTTTTTAGTGAGGGAAAGAAGCACAAAGCACATCTAAAATAGAGTTACAAATTCAGATCCAAGAAAACACTTTGTGTCCACTACTGCACAAATTGTTGAGTATAATATCAGAATAGAATTCCTCCTTATAAGTATTTTGTTGCTGTTGTACAGCATTGACCAAACAAGAAAATCTGGTGATTTTGACAGCATCCCCATTTGAAAGCCACAGTGGCCTGGCCCGCCACTTGGGCATCATCACTGCCACTTTCTGAAGGGCGGTTTTAAAGATTTACAGAACATACAACTGTTGTGTGTGCTCCTTTACATGGAAGGGATGAATAAAACTGGCGTATATCTGTAAGAGACCATTGAGATTCTAGGATATCCATGCAGCTCTGCAGCGTTCATATGAAATTCTTGCTACCTCTAGATTAACATCTTGCACGACAGATACCAAGGCACAGTAACTGCTCCTGTGGACAGCAGCAACAAAATTAAGTCTACTGCTCACATCTGTTTTGCCAAATAAACATGGTGTGTCCATACAAAGCCACTACAACATCCAAGGCAGGTATCAAAAAATTCAGGCCACAAAAAACAGTCTGTACCCCTTCTGGACTGGCAGAAAAAGAGGATGTGCTCTAGCAGAGCAGATGGGAATGCCAAACAATCAGAAAAATGTAAAAAACAACAGATAAAGGGAACATATATGTGCATTTATTAAAATTTAGTTCAAATCTTATGAAAACCTGAATTGATCACTTATGAAAATCCAAGTTCAAGTCTTCCGTCCCATTAAAGAAACAAGTCCATTAAGTTCCCATTACATTCAAGTTTCCAGAAAAGCTTCAAAAAACATGGAATGGTATAAAAAATGTGCCAGAGAGTTTAGAAGTTCTCTCATTAGCTTTCTAGTTCTTCCTGAGTGAATCTAAGGATTTAAACAGCTCCTCATTTTCAATTAGCCCAGACACACACCTTCAGCTTGGTAAGAGAGTTAAGGCAAATCCCAGATCTTTCAAAGAAAATATTGTAGGTTATGCTAACTTCAAGTTTTATTTTCAACCCTTTATATCACCAGATCAAGCATGGCACTCGTGATGGTAATGCTGATGACTCCTCGGACATTCTCATTCCTTCTCCTAAACTCCTGTTAGTGCCTGTCCTACTTCCTTTATTTGAGACACACAGCACTGTCAAACTTAAGCTTCTCCCCACACTGCCTGCTAAAAACACTCTGCATAACGACTAAGAATCAATTCTTGGTCAACGTTTTCAAGTAGTAGACACTGCTACAAGATGTATTATTGGAGTGGAAAAGAAAGAACTAAACAGTAGAAATTCAAGACTATTCTTCTCAACTCCTGTTATCCTGCAGGAAGCTGTTTTAAAGAACTGTAAATGTTTTAAAGCAGAAAGTAAAAACTGATTTACTATCTTCTACCACCAATTTATGTTGTGCAGTCCTTAGATTTTTCTTTAAATTAACAGGACTCAAGAGCAAAATATTTGGAGTTCTAAGATAACAAGTGTAAGTGTAAACTGTGTTAACTACATTCTGTATACCACAAAACTACATTTTATGTAGTATATAACTATCTCCAAGAAAAGACTGTTCCAATTTAAATATATCCATATAATTAAAGGAAAATTATGTTGTGCACTAAGGTGACAGTGTCACATCTAAAGCAAAAGTTCATGGTTTCACAGGTACAGAAAAAGTCAAGAGAGAAATGCTCAAAAAAACCCTAACCACACAGTAATGAATTGGACGAGACAGTTCATATAGTTCAGAAAATACATATACTGTGGGAATACTCTTGATTTTTGCCTCTTCCCACTCCCTAGTTTGCAATTGCAACTATGCAACCCGCACCCCCACAAGCATCTCACCACACAACGGTACTTTCTAACGTGGAAAGAAAAGAAAAACTACTTCATGCCCGTTTCTTCCATAGATCGGAACTATAAAGGACTCTTCTCAACCATGAGGTTCTCCTCACTTCACATTAAAACATTCCTCTTGGGTCTGCCTCCACCTGGACATTTATTCAAGACAGAGATTCTGAGGAGCACTCTCACACACAGACTCAGTAACACACACTCATTCACAGTCACTCTCACACCCTCTTCATCACCACAATCCCTTCGGTCGCTAGGGAGGTCCCCGCTCCCGTCGTCGTCCCGCCACTCCCCTCACAGCGCGCAGGACGGAGCTTCTCGACGCCGACGGGGTCCGGCCGGTCCGGCCCCCCCGCTGCCCATGACCCTCCCGCTGCCCCAGACCCATCCACTGCCCGCTCCCCGGGCCAGTACCTCTTGGGCTGCTCCATTCCGCTGCCGCCGCCTCCCGGAGGGGAGGGGGGTCCCGGCCGAGCCCCTGGGCAACCTCGGCCCAGGAGCCGCTAAAACTCCTCCCAACTGGGGCGCGAGCTCGCCAGCCCCTCGCAGCAGGGCTCGCGCCCTCCCTCGGCCGCCGCCACCCCCGGCCTCTCTCGGGCAGCCGTCACTGCCGCCACCGACCCGGCTACGGGCAGCGCCCGCCCCCCCGTGCCGCTCATTGGTTACAGCCCCGCCGCCGAGAAAGTTGACTGGGCAGCGTGGAAGTCGTTCAAGGAGGGAGGAGCCCCTCCCACCCGAACGCGGGAAGGGCGGGCGGCGCCGCCGCGCCCGCGGGAGGGAAAGAACATGGAGGCGGCGGCGGCGCCGCGGGCGAGTTGCTCCCGGCAAGCTCCGCGCGGCCGCAGGGCACGCCGGGAGGTGTAGTCCCCCTGCCTGACATGCCCTACCCGCTCCTGCGGGGGGGACGCCCGCAGGGGCAAATCGGAAGCGAGGAGAGGCTTTGAGGAGGCGCCGGGGCCAAGGGTAGCGGTCCCGGCCCCCCAGGGCGGTCTCGTGCCCGGGTTTTGCAGCTGGACCGGCGGGCAACGGCAGGCCTGGGGCTGAGCCCTCGCCTTTAATCTGCCCGTGTGCTCCAGCCCCTCCCTGGAACGTTGGGTTCTCCATAGAGAGCAGAGGGGAAGGCTGCAATTACTCATGGCAGGGCCGGGGGGCTGCTCCCACAGCTGGCTCGGTTGGCACTGGGCAGCTTCCAGGTGAAAAACACTGGCTCTTGGCACTTGGCTTTGCAATGCCGAAGCATCCAAGTTACCCTGTGAAGCCCGAGGAAGCAGCAGATTTTCCACCACCGAGTACCACGTGACAGTTCCCGCACCTTACAGCGTCTCTCTGCTGTTCGTGTAGCAATTTAAGACCTTGAGAAAGCATCCAGGTACATGCAGCCAAGTCAGTGCAAGAAAAATTTCCGTATCCTTTCCCGAAAGTAGGTTTCTTTGCTTACCTAATGGAAATTCAAGGTGGTAAAACAGTTGGTCAGGATCTATAAAAGTACTGAGATACCCAAGTTCCACTTTAAGCTGAACAGCACTCCGCTCTAAAATAAATCTGCACTCCATACCTAATTTCATCTTTTGATGTGCCCTAGAAAGAGAATTTTGAATGACTGAAGTTCTACTGTTGTGCAAGTCCTCTACTTTCTTTGAGTCTATCTGATCCAGTTGACTCACTGTGGTTGGGCTAAATGCACAATGGCAATTTTGAATGATACCCATAAAACAAATCACACATCACCACATGATCTTTTGGGTTTCTTTGTTTTTCTTAGTCATGGAAAACTGCAATAGAGCATCTTCCTTTGCCCAACAGATTAACGCAGAGCTCTTCAAGGACCATCCTACAAGCCAGAGTGTCTCACTAGCAGTACTGCCAGATGTGTCCATACCATAGACAACTGTTTGTAGGACCCAGAAAGAGCCAGCAGATGCCTCAGATGCAGCATAATATGAGTGTCTTAGAAAGTGGTGGGGAAGAACCCCACAGTACTGCCCATCTCGTGGTTCCAGGATAAGTGAGGTCAGGCAGGTAGAAGATGTCATGTGGCTAGTCTCCAACTTTGTTTTACACGGTATGTGGCTATACCAACTCACGAATTATTATTTACATTTCTCTTAATGAAAGGCAGCCTGACATCCCTATTTGGAATGCACAGCACAAATCTTTAAGGCAATATTTTATTCAGGCTATTTCAGAGGAGACAGATTTTTTTGCAGCAAGGAGAAGCAAGAAAAAAATACAGGTATTCTATTATAGTTGTAACAGCAAGACAAGGGAAGGGAGTTGAGAAGCGCTTCCTCTCCCTGTTCACACATATATGTCTTTATCTGGAAAGAGTTAGGCTAAACAGCCTAATCTGCCAGTCTTCCCTCCTTCTGTAACAACTGTTGACTAGAACAAGCTTAAGGAATCTTTGCCCAAGAATGGCTGATTTAGATATTAGTTTTCTTCATTCAGTACAACTTAATACCAAAATCCCTGCTTCCAGAAAATACCCTGACCACCTGATAACCAAGGAAGAAGGAGACAGGAGTGCCCTCCATCTCTGCCATGAAAGAAAGAAGAGTGGGAAAAAAAAACCCAAGGTGCCTGAAACAGAAAATATTAGTTTACCTGTCTTTAACCTTTTGGCAGACACTGCCAAAAAATATGGGCTAATTCCATGCCTATCTCACAGAAGTTTCTGTCGTGCCTTATTCAACTGCAAGGATGCTTTCTAAGTACATTTATACTGAAGTAAAATGTCAATAAGAAGATAACATATATACCATAGTATTTTTCAAGGTCACGTTATTCATTTCTTGTAATTTCAAATAGTATTTTTAGTCAATGACGTTGGAATAAATAACATCATCTTGCCTTTCCCCTGCAACATAAATCTGGGAACTATGCTGTGAAATATAACACTGATTTGGTATTCGTTACAATACTGTACTAGCCACCAGGAAAGGAGGAACTTTGAAAGGGAAAACAGATTTCCTCTGTTCTACTACCTGATTCACATTTTCCAGTCAAGGGAAGTCTAGATGTTCTGGAGGCAAGAATATACTAAGAGATTGTTGGTGTCTAGACAACATGGAAATGAGGCAGTTGTAGGCAATCTATATGAGTATTCTCATGATTTCTTCTAACAGTGGAACTGTATAACACCGCTAAGAATGTAGGTGAGTAAGAAAAGGCTTCATGTAGCCCAATCTTCAAAATACAGGAGAAAACTAACTGAATTACTCTTTTTCTTCTGAATATTTAATCCACTTTACAAATTCATCAGCATGCATTAGGACTCCCTTCTCAGCAGAATTGGCATCAACATCAAATACAATTCCTTAGACCAAAGGTTGAATGAAGACTATACTTAAATTTTGAGTACTATAATTATTTTATATTATAACATAGTTTTGTAAACAGATAAAATAATTTATATTATAATTACTTATACTGCAATGGAATCAGGAATCGTGATGGCTCGGACAAGTATTAGGAGCTGTATTACCACAAACTAAAGCAGTCCCCAAGCCCCTAAATATATGAACCAAGAAGTTCTAAGATGCCAATCCTGCCTCAGTTGCATATAATTCATAATAAAGCTTAGAAGGATAAATTTACTTGAGAAGCTCATGTCTGAGTTTCTAACAGGTATTACTAATGCTAAGATTTAAATTTCAAATATATACTTCAAAGTCACTCATATACATCATGCAAATAAATTATGTATGTTATAGTAGGGCCCTTATCTAGTGCCTTTGGTAGCAAATAAAAGCAGTATTTACTTCAGAAGGTATTCAATCATGCTCATTTAAACAACATGCATTGTAACTAGTACATGGCACTAGTAGAAAACCAGCAGAATTAATAGTAGATGAAGTATGTGTCACGAACACCTTACGCTATCCAAAGTACCCCCAATCCTTCAGCCTGTCCATGATGCTTTTCACAGCCTAGCTCCTTTACACGTGTGCTTCTACCCTTTAATCACTGTAGCCCCCCATTCTTCCGCAGGACCCTCTGTAGTCACTCTCCCAGTGTCCTTTGTATCATTCTACCCAGACATTACCACACAGAGTTACAAGTATCCTGTGCCAGCAGCTAGGGGCAGAGTTTCTCTTACTTTTCCCTTGCCGTGAGGTGACAGTCCCACAAACAGAGAATTGCCTCCTCTACTCAGCAAGTAAGAACTTACTATCATTACAGACCTCCAGCTTTTTGTCAAATATGATTAATATTGGCCAGCTAAGTCACAAATAATTGTGAAGGGGAGAAAGGCAAGGAGCATCAGGCAAGCACAAAGACAGAGTGAATGCAGGAGCCTGATTTTATTAGAAACCAATTCATAAATTCAGTAGACAAATAGTCAACAACAACATGTTTGCATGTCTCTCCCTGTGACTGCCTGATAGTGATCTGGTATGTTGGAAGTTAAGGAAAAGGCCTTGAATGAAATACCAGCTTGTTTATACAGCAGATAAGAAAAACTGACTTCTGCTTGTATTTTTTCCTATCATGTCTGATGTGAAGTAACCTTGAAGGCTTATCTAAGAATTTGTTACATGCTCTCCTAACCCTGTCAGTCATAAAAAGTTATAAATAAGATATAAAAGAACACCATATTCTCAAGTTTGGACTAAAATTTTGATTATTTTATTCCTAAGATTTTAATCAAACTTAGGAATTAAAAAAAATTGGTTTTTATTTCTTTTCCTGAGTTATTCGCAGCTTTATGGTTAATCAATGACTTTGTGCTAGTCTAGCAAAAGAAAGATGCAGAAAATAAATAGTCAGGAAATACAAGTATGGATTCTACCATCCATATCCACTCTATTAAAATCAACTTGATTCACAAAATTTCTACATGACATTAAAAAGGGCAGTAGGAACCTACAATAGTAAAATATTGGCTGCAGTGCTGCAGTTGCTCACACTACCTAGCATTCATCATTTTGCCATCCAAAATATTATTACTAGACTTAAAGACGTTTGTTGATTAGGATAGGATTTTTCTGTTACTTACCATTTAGCTCACAGTCTTAGTAACAGGCTATATATAGACTTACCATTTGCTATTTTTCCTATTATAGCGCACTATGGTAAAAATAAACCATGGATACAGAGTTGCTATTTACAGTTAACCATAGAAGATATTCCAGTCTGTACTACAGCTGCATTAATTGTGCTCGTGGGACCTACAGATTCCATCAACTTGAAAAAAACCCTCATTTTGGTTTGTTAAACAATTACTGTTGTTGTGGTAATACTCAGGGTTACTCCAGATTCCCTTCTGCACAAAAAATGTTCCCCCTCTTTCTGGGGGCAACTATCTGTTCTCCAGTCTGCAAAGAGGTGTGCTTACACCTTGGAGTATAAATAAATAACATTTAACTAGCAAAGCTTGGTGCCTGCCTTAGGAACGGAAACTAATATCAATAACTAAAGCATGATTGAATCATTTTTATTTGATGAAGCAAGTACTAGAGAAAATTAACTTCAGCTGCCTGAATATGTACAGCTTTATGACCAAGGCTTCTGCCACTGTGAAGATTGCGTTTTCTCCTATCTTCCTTTAGCTCCTGAGCTGAGAGCTTGAGGAAGACATGGCAGAAAGGTTTAGGGAAGAATAAGGTATTTTTTTATTCTTAAGGAAGATACTTCAAGAGGCTAACAAGACCCATTCTTACACCTCTAAGGAAGGGAAGCTTCCTTGCCCTTGTGGCCTTTTCATGGAAGTGCTCAAACAGAAATATATAAAGGTGGGAAGCACTAGTACAGAAGAACAAATGACAAATAAGGAGAACCCAATACAACTATAAAGCACATTGTGAATACTGAGCACTATGAAAGCAATGCCGTTAAATGCTTACAGTTATAGGGCTTCATTTTTATACCAAAACCTTCCTATTTATTTCTGCACCTCCAACTTGCTTCAAGGATGTCACTCACAATGCGAGTGTTTTGTGTATGGCAGAATCTCTCATTCTGAATTATTTAAAATCCAGAAACCACAAAATTTCAGTTTCCTATTTTTTTCTGAACTTTCCCAATCAAAATATGCCAGAAAATCATAATTCAAGTCCAAATAAGCTACTCATATAACATGTACAGTCACACTTTAAAAAAAAAATTACCTAAATACAGTTCTAGTCTTGAAACTTCCCTAAAAAAGTTTCAGTGGCATAACAACCTTTTCATGACTGACTGTGAAGTAATGAGTCTGATTACAAGATAAGATCCCATGGAAAGTAGAAATACATTCAAAACAAGAAAAAAGATTAAGATTTGCACTTAAATTCCTACTTTGCTCTTAAAAGCAGCAGGAAGCCTTTCCCACAGCAATTCATGTACTAAAGAAACAGCAAAGCAGCAATTAATAAAGTTTCACAGATCTGGCTTTATAGGATGCGCTGATATGAGCCTACCCTAATCATGTTTGCTGTGGTTCAATAGGACATAGTTTCATGGCATTCTCACCATTGCCCAGGCTGAGTCTCAAACTACTGTCACTACCGAGCAAGGGAACTTTCTGCTGAAAACAAAACTTTGAGGTGACTGAGTGTACGTAGGCCAGGCTATAAAAACACAGCAAAACATAAACCAAGTTACTATCTAGAGAGCTAATGAACCCCATTAAATTTGAGACCTAAGGTTTTACCATCATTTCTTCACTGAAAATTTTCTTAGTTGCAAGTAGAAAACCAGTGGAAGACTAATGGATTTCTTTAATAGCAAAAAGGAGTTTATCAACAGCCATCAACACTGTACATTTTTACCCAGGCTGCTTTTAGCAAAAAGAAAAGGTACAGTTGGTATAATTTTCTTTGCAGAACGGAGAAAAAGAGCAATTCCATATGCTAGGAGCTTTCTTAATGGAAACAGTTAATTTACCACATGAGGAATATCACATGCATACCACTCCTTCCAGCTGAGAAAACTGAGATTTTTTATCTTCCTCAGGGCGGAGTCCATCTCCTCCCATAGATCCCTACAGAGTAAAACTGCTAATCGTTTTAAGATTTAAAGTCATTACTTCTTTTGTGTTCATATATCACATTTCAATGTCTTCTAAACAAGAGAGAGCTTAATGTTTTTGTGTGACCTTGAACTGACCAGTATGCAACTTCCATTGCTTCATCCTTGAGCTCTTCTGTAATTCCATGATCTGATTTGTTACACTGGTGGTATTAAACTCCTCTTACTGGATTAAAATTATGCAGTTTAAATTCCTCAAAGCTAATTTTAAAATGTATGTCCTAATTTGAATAGCTGGTAAAGCAATGAAAAACTGAAACAGAAGAAAAATGCCGAACTACATATTTTAATGTCTACTGCATCTCTCCTTCAGTAAGATGAATAGATAGTAAATCCCAGCTCTAAGCAGTTCAAACTAGGCAGAATGTCTCTAGGACCTGATCCAAAATCTGTTAACATCAACAGAGTCTTTCTTTCAAATATACTGCTTTGGGGATCAGTTCTCAAGGAAGAGTCCTGTCTAATTTACTCATGGGAGTGTGAATATAAATGCAGGTTTTTGCTTGACTGGTGTTTCCATTCATGGCCCAATTCATCTCCCAGGAGGATGGAGGAAAGATGAAAATTGGAGGCAGATCACATTTGATGCCACCATTTATTTGACATAACTTCTTAGTAATATGTCATAGGTTCATTTGATTAGAAACGATGGAGTCAGAGAAGATAAACAGTGTAGAAGTGGTCCCATTACCCTGGAATAGATACTAAGCATCTGAAATTTTAGACAGTGGGAAAGTTTGCTGTTCAGAGTCACAGGGATGCTTATGCAATGCTGTATAATATGCATTGCATATTCATGTATAATGCATTACAATATCGATGTAAACTATGCTTTGCATATCGTGCAATATGCAATGGTATAGTGATTTTAAGTGAGAAAACGTGTAGGAAGATTAAAGTCACAGAACTGTGTTAGAATACCCACACATCTATACAGTTACACATAAAGTAACAGGCACAACATATTGGAAACACAAATGCTTGATTCTGTGCCGTATTATTGGCATTTAACTGGCATTTGACCTTTCAAAATTCTCTTTTAGAAAAAAGTACTTCATTTTTGATGGATGTGACATACTCGACAGCTCTTAATTAAATGCCTCAAAAGCAAATTTTAAAACCATGTTCTGAAGTATATTGAATTAGGCTCCACAAAACCAGGTTTTGGCACCTGTTCTCGGGGGTGGGGGTTGGCGCGGGGGGGAAGGGGAAAGCGCACTGAACCAAGATTATGCATTATTTTCTAGGAATTCAGCAATTTCTTGGAGAGATTAAATTTACTGCAGCTTTGAAATAACAGGGTTACTGCACATTCTGAATGGCTGAGTGTCTCTGCAGGACTGGATAACAGCTAGCATGGGGGTCCTCAGGGGATTTTATTGCAGTTAACTCATCCTATTCTGTTCCTACTTTTACATGCGAAAGAAAGTGTCTGTGCTTAACACAATATTTATAGCTGTAAGTAACAGTCAGTTCCTTTCTGGTTTTACTGTACCAGCATGTACAAGAAATACATAAAACTATATATATTATTGCTACTACTTTGCAAGATGTTGTATATACTGTAAAGCTGGCTATCTAATAGAAGGCAGCTAAAGACCTCTGCACTTAAATCTGCCAAAGCTGATGCAGCAATCACAAACATGTGTTGTTACACTTCTTGTGGCTCATCTCCACATGGTGCAGCTGTTGTGTTGGCTAAAGGAAATGCAGGCCCAAGGGAAACAAATTTAATTCAGCTGGGGTGACTTCCACTAAAAAAAAAAAAAAGTGTTTTAAGGAGAACAGGTGTCCTACAGTAATGGGGATTGTTTGAGAGGTCTTCCTCAAGCTTGCTTTGCTTCTAGGAAGTCTGTTCTAAGTGGTGTGCCTGTGGTAGTAATTTCCTGCAGTCTAATTTTTAAATAACACCCTTCAGAAATGCAATGGATTCCAGAAATTCTATTTTTGTTTGTTTGTCCTCATCCTAGGACAGGCAGGCTAGCACAGGGCCTTATCACATGACTTAAAAGCTGGAGGGAGCCTTATTGCTGTTACTTGGATTCCTCAGCCTTGAGAAAGTTTGTTTAATCAACAAAAGCCTGTACCGAGGCAGACCTGCAGCCAGTGTAAGTCACCAGTGGTCACCTCTAGAGCTATGCTGCTTTATACCTATGTATCTATTGTTTTAAGCTTAATGTTTTAACTAAAGTCACTTAAATACAGCTTCCTCCTAAATGTGTTCTTACTTACTGAAGATAAATAAGCTAAGCTATACTACATAGTGTAATAAAACAGTAGTAAGTGTATGACCTTTTCTTTTCTTTTCCAGAAAGGTGTTTATCTTACATATTATGATACCTTCACTGGTTTTGTCATGCGTTCATGCCTCTCTGCTTTCTGTGTCCTCTGGAATATCAGAGTGGAAATTGTTTGACTGATGCTCAGCGGCTGACTCGGCAGCCTTCCCACTGTGGTCAGTAGCCGATCCCACAGCACTGAGGCAGTGGCATCTGTGAAAGCTGGGATCTGTGAAACTGTTTTCCCAGTAGGCTCTCAGGAGGTCTCTCTCTCCTGGTGCTGGTTGAACTAGCCTTTCAGAGAGATATAGCAGTGGCCAGCAGATCTTTGTCTTCCTGTTGTCAACATTCTTTCAAAAATAAAGTTACTCCAGAGGGTACTCTCAACTCCTTCTCTCAGGGGAAACAGAAGTCAAAATGAGGGATGTTTTTTCACACAGACTACATTCCTACAGAGTTCGTTCTCCTGTAGGATATATAGGAGCTTATCTTGGCTCTTCCTTCTCAGGTCTTAACTAAATAAAAGTTATGGCTCCAAACTTCTGGTTTTCTTTTTACAAGGGTAAGCTTGTTAGCTCTTACATCAATCCTTATTGCTACGTGTTCTGTCCTCAGAGAGTCTTGTGCAGACCTTGGGAAACTTTATAGGCTGCTTCTCAAGTTTCTAAATTGGAGACCCAGCACTCCTACTGAATTCCCTTGTTTGTATAAAATCCAGAACTCACTGAGGTCAACAGCAAAATTCATGAGATGTTTGTCCCCGGTGTATGTTTGCACATAGATACCTGCAACAAATCTTGTCGTTTTGCAGACTTCCCTTACCAAGGAAAAGAGAATTGTTTTGCTCCCACCACTTTTTTTCAGCAGGACTTGTGACAAAGCTGATGGTAGGAACTGCCATAGCCATGCATCATGTCAAAAGCCAGAAGTAGGTGGACCTGGACTATACCCTGACAGTGAGGGAGAAAAGGATCCCAATTAACAATACACTGAGAACCAACATCTGCATTCACAGTGAAGCCATTATGAGGACACTCGCTCTTTACTGTGTGTGTACAACTAGTATGTTTTCCAAACACTGCAAAAAATAACATTTGTAGAGTGAGATTAATTCAGCATAATGTCTGACTGTCACCAGGGGAAGGTGGTTAAAGTGGTATCTGAATTTAAGAGTAACCTCTTGCTTTTCACAGCATTGGAATATGGTCTTATCAGGGAAGTTTTATGTTTGAGGTTCAGGGAGAAGGTGATGGCCGTTTCCTCTGAGTGCTTTCAGATAACTGATTTTCTGTATGCTGTTGGCATTCTTCCAGCCAGAGGCCTGGCCATTAGATAAGCTTAATGTTATGGTGGCCATTTGTAAAACAGATGAGAGCAGAAATAGCAAAAGGAAATGAGAAATCTAAGAAACCTGCTGGAACTCCCTGCAAATAAAGACCCAGCCTTGGAAGGAAAAGTCTTGGATCCTTCCACTGAAAGAAAAACTGGTGAGCATAAGTTCTCAGCTGCTAAAACTATAACTGCTATACCAAGGGAGGTAAAAGCACCAGCCAAAGAAAGACCACCGCAAGTGCCAGCCTTAAGAAATCTAGGAAACTTTACACTTCCTTCTTTTGCGAGGGTCTGCACAAAAGTTTTCAGGTATTACCCGATAGGATCCATTCTGCTTTGAGGTTGTTTTTTTAATGAGGAAGCCCATGGTCATCCTGGTTACGAATCCTATTTAATAATCTGTTCTTTGTCAGTATTTAAATTGTGTCACATGGCATTGGAGCATTATACTAGCAGAAGAGCTGACAGATATCATTTGGCATATCCTGTGGTGACCATTCACGTTGCCTTTCCAACTGCCTTTTCCCCCTCTCTGCCAGAAATTACTGTTTCTGGAAGTGACTTGGCAAAAGGGACCATACCCGTAGTTTAGCAATTCTGGTTCAGTCAAATGACATAACCCAAACTTGCAAGCAGATAGAGCTGAGGGCCAGTAAGTTTTGTTCTTTTAGTAACTGAAGTCTCCTTTGCACTGACATTTGGAAATGTTGTGAGCAGCAATCCTTAGTTACCATGTTTTCACTATCAGGGTTTCACATGGAGATGGAATTGATGCGGTAGAAACAGAAATGGGGCTCTCTCCACTGATAATTTCCTGGCAAAGGGAATATATTAAGTCATCTTTTTTTTTAATCAAATATTCTCACCTGAGTAAATATTCTAGCAATTCCAATTTTTAATTTTATTATCATAGTATATTGCTCAAGCTGTGTTTTCTGACTGTGCAGCAATAATAGTGCTACAAGCACATGAAGATTTTTCAAACTGGCATTGTGTTTGGTTCCTTTTACATTTCCACACATAATCTGCATAACATTATTAAATCTTTCCTGTACATTATTTAGCCTCTGGGATCAAATGAAATCATATATAACTGGAACTCTTTGGGCTTTGACAGATGTCCTCTGGCAGAATTTTTGCAGCGGTTTAAGTTGATTCTGCTCTCAGCTATTTTCTTGGCCTTTTCCTGGACTGGGACATGTTTCAGCTGCTCTGATGGAAAACACTAACTCCTTAGCTTTTAAAGATGATAAAAGTGGGTTTAAGTTACTGCACCAGACTTGGAACTGAAGTGACTGCAGCAAAAGTAAGATACTTTTCACCAGCTCACCTACAGGAAGAATAATCCTTTGCAGGCAGTGGTCGAAGGGGTTGAGAGGACAATGTGGAGCACTCGCTTGCAAGCTCAAGGAGGGATGTTTACAGCACCTTGCCTCTGGTCCATTTCCCGTGGGAGAGCCCAGGGAAGTTGGGTATTATCTTTATAAACAGTGAAGGTCATGATAAAAATACTTCAGTTCTGAAATTGATCTGCTTTGTGGGCTGTCTCCTACTGTGGGCCATGAAGTCATCCTAAGTAAGATGGTGCCTAGACAGTGCAGAGTTTGTTTCCTTTCATCTATACACCTGTGGAACGCTTTTTAAGTGTGGGACAGCCTTTCCTTTTCAGTGTATTTTGTAAATAACCTCTCCACTATAGAGAACTCTGGGCTTATGATCTCTGCTTAAGTTACTGCACTTTCTACAGATTTGGGCTGAGTAAAAATAGTCATCCCAACGTCCCTCACTATTTTTTTTAAATCTCTGTATCAACCATTTAATATGGCAAACCCCCCACATCATCACATTTTAATGAGTTCAAGCAGTTTTAAACAACTCAGCATTTAAATCTGTGAATAAACTTAAGAATGTGTCACTGCCTTCAAGAAGCATACTTTAGTTTTAAGAAATCACAGCTGCAACAATAAGATGGAAATTTGACACACACTAGGTTGAAGGTGGTAAGGATTAAAGGTATGGAATTAGAAAAAAAAAACCCTTGAGCTGTTGAATGGAATATGGGATATAAATCAATGACTAACTTTGGCTAAGCTTTGTCTTATGGAACTAAGCAGCATTGCAGCTTTGCAGTTATCAGTATTTGTCATCTTGAGTATCAGTACACATGCCAGATGCAAAAGAGGGGCCCAGAGAGAACATGGGGGATGAGGAAAAGAAAATTAATAATTTCAGTGACAATGTACACTATTTTGACGTGAAACAGAACTTCTGTAATATTTCAAGGGACTTACACTTATATATGTATATGTATGGACAAAAGCTGTTGGAAATAAGCCTTTGACTTCAAAATGTGCCTGATTTAAAAGAATACTGATACGAATTAAGATGAGAACAGTTGGAACTTTGATTGCAGTTATGTTTTC
The DNA here is from genome assembly GCA_033558185.1 of Dromococcyx pavoninus. Lineage (NCBI taxonomy): Eukaryota > Metazoa > Chordata > Aves > Cuculiformes > Neomorphidae > Dromococcyx > Dromococcyx pavoninus. Next base: position 839,338 of record JAUMJL010001251.1, on the reverse strand, counting down.
TTCTGGGTGTTTATTTCTAGATCACTTTTGCAGCTGCTTTTATCTACTGCTTAGAAGTTTTTGTAGATTTGAAGAACCATTAGCTGTAAAAGTAAACAATAAGCTCTAGTCTGGTTTTATATATCTTCTTGAAACCATTGAGGGGGAAAAGATAACATGAGATTAATGCTGAACTAGATCAGACTTAAGTGATGCTTTGAACAGTCTTTTAGCATTTCAAACTCCACCTGTAACTCTAACAGAAAGTTGAGTATTCCAAATATTCTTCTTTACCAAAGCACATAGCAAGCTCTAAGAATGAAAATACTCCTTCTGAAACACTTAAATTCATATCTCACCGTAGTTCAAAAGACAGAATGCTTTCAAAAGTGCCTCCACTATGTAGGTACAGGGATGGTTCTTAAAACCAGTTCTCTGCCTTTCAGTTATCTGTCATCTATAAATATTATACTTTGAATAAAACATATCTGCAGTTTTGGCTCCACTTTATTTTGTTATTGTAGTTGTTTAAGAGTTCTTTGATAACTATGGGTTTGTATTTGCTCAAGAGCTGTCTGCTTGGAGACTGGAGAAATGTTGGGGTTAACCCTGCTTAGCCCTAGCTAGTGACATTTATTGGTAGTCTCCTTTTTAGATCTCAGGAGTGTCAGAGATGCTTCTGTGGCCACTGGCTGACTCTCATACCAGTTCCCACCGAAATAAACATGCTGTGTTATATTTACTTGACACTTCTTCCCAATAGAAATTCTTACTGAGCCACTCTGGTCAAAGCCCTGTGGTCAAAGTCATGGAGACTCCCCAGTTTTCAGGTTTCACAAGTGGTTCAAGCACAAGATACATTTTATTCACAAATCTTTTCAGGTGGCTTCATGAGTCTTCTTGTATGGCCTTTCTTGGATTCAGAAAATATTTTTTCACTTAATATAATCAGCTTTGATTTCTCTATCCTGAGAATTCTGTTAATGGTGGAGGCTTCCTCACAACTCTCCATAGGCACTGTCCTAGGCTCCTTAGAACCTCCTAGTCTTGCAGGTAGCATTGGTCCTTGCTTCCATCACAGCCAGGAAGGCTGTAATTCCAAAGCACTGTTTGTCCTGGAGTCTCTGCTTCTCCTCTCCACACACACTCAGCCTCCCTATACAGAAGACTGCTGCACCTATGGAGATGGCCTCCATCCAGCAGTTCAGAGTCAGGCTGGCTCACAACAACAGTGAAATTCAAAAGGTCCTGGGTGCATTTGAACAATCAGTAGTTGTCAGGGCAAATTAGGAAAAAAAAAAAAAGGAATGCATATTACACTTGAAAATTTATAGTGTGGTTGACAGTATCTCTTTCCCCTCTCCACTGATTTGAAAAAGCTGAAAATAAGAAGCCTTGAGGCAACTCTGGTTTTGCTGCAGTGTTATGTCTTTGGCTTTTAGCACTTCTCAGGTGCTAAAATGAATTCTGGTGTTGAAATGAACGGGGCTTGTATTTTTCTTGGAAACTGTTCCCAAAGGGGCATTTGAAAGAACAGCATAACCAACTAACCATTTTCACCAGCGCATCATGAGTGAGCAGGTGAAATAAATGAAATAGTTAATGCAAACAAGGCAGATCTGCAATAATCATTAATACTCTTTAGGAGATGGACTATGTCAACCGGTATGGACGAAACAGGGGAAAAAATCTATTTGCTAGTTTTCATCCCACTGTTTACTAGGCTGTGTAGGCCCCTCAAATACTTCTGAGGAGCCTGTGAAAGGGAACTAAGGAGAGCAAGCGGAATGCCAGTCCACTGAGCAAGGACCTTCATCACCATAGGAAGGGAAAACAAGTGTTCATGAGCAAAGAAAGTGGAAGTCCACTGCTGGGTCTCAACTCAGAGTTGTCCTGATTTTATGTGCTTTCTGTATGCTGCTGGATCTTGATACCCAAAGACTAGAGACTGTCAGTTGTGGTACACTGTGTGTGTATGCTGTCATCTGAAGGGCTCAGCGGTAAGGGAAGGGGGAAGGAGAAAATGGTGGGGGTGGTGTAGGGGGAAAGAAAGGCAAGGTGAGGCAAGATACAAGAATACTTGTATTCTTTACCACAAAGTCTGGTCCCTGTCCAGCTCAGATATGTTCTTGAAGTGATTTATTCCCATTTATAGCCATTGCTTTTACTGTGCAACCTTTATGTACTCAAGAGTGATCTTGTCCTGATCTTTCTCCACAGAAATTGTGGAGAGTTCATGGACAAAAAGGGCTCTTTTTCCCAAGCCACAAGCTATATCCAAACTGTGCTGCTCAGAAAAGTCTGCAAGGTATATCAGCATCACATCCACGAGTTTTATGTTGGAGCAACTGACCTTTCACCCAACAGGATGCTGCACACAGTGGTGCAATGAGGTGGCAGCAGTAGAAGTTCAGGGGACCACCGGCATTTAAAGCAGAAACAAGATGGTCATAAGAGATGAGTGAGTGCCAACGACTTAACTCATAGAAAAGGACATTGAAGGCAGGCACAATGCAAAATCTTGTCTAGAATGGTAACTGCTCTTGGATTTTTTTTATAAGCTTTTATTCTTTTGTTTATTTTTATGTGGCAGTCTGAAAATAATGACCCTGATCGAGGGGATCTTTTAAACCAGTGGTAAAATACGCGCTCAGCAGGTGACTTTGGCGTATTAAGAAACTGAAGCACCTGCTTAGATACTGCCCTAGCTAGTGATGAGCTTAAGCTTGTGCTTAAGTGCTTTTTTGGATCGTACTCAGTACAGCTACAGGGTAGTGTTCAGCCTTAGCAGTGTCTCAAAGAGTTTTCAAATGCCTTACTGTGGTAAATTTTCCCTCCGTTTCCTTGTATTTCAGGATTCTTTGTTATCTTAACTTTAAAAGATGCTGATTTTATTAAGAAGTGCAGTGTTTCACCAGTAAAGTTTATCAGGACATCCTGGGGGGTGAGTCTGCCCAGGAACAATTGGTACTTTTTCATACTATCCGTTATTGTCCTCTTTGAATTAGATGCCACAAACAACTGAAAAAAAACATGCAGAAATTAATACAGACATTGTCCACATCTGTAAGTGATGATTTGCATATGCTTGCACCATGCTTGTAATGCTCTGAAATAGCTGAAATACTCCATAGTATCCTGGCTTATAACATATCCTTTGCCACAGTTTACACATCAAGAATGCGTTCTGAAAACAGGAAACACAGATGTGGAGGGTAGGTAAAAGGGGATTACAGTATACATATATTCAGCAGAATAGTCCCAGTTTAAGAGTACCATAAGCATCAGGCTTGCATAAACAAATCAGTGCTTAACTCACAGATGTACCTAATGACCATATGGATTCTGCATGTTTACAACTGAAAAAAACCCTCTGAGCTTTTTTTATTGTTTGCTGACTTTCACCGTATAGTATTAATTTTATTTTTGAAAACCCATTTATTCACTGGGATATAAAAAGTTCTTAAAAGGAAATGGAGTTATTTAGTATATGCCACAGGACAAGATGCATGAGCTCCATTCTCTGCTGTCTTGGAGTTCTCATGTCCTAGGTGAGTTACAAGGCATGTAACCAATTGTACAACTGCACTTCTTAAACCAATTTATTGATTTTATACAATATTTCTCTTAGATTCCCCCCCAACAGTTGGCTGACATTGCAGACTTCACAGTCCTTCCAGCCTGAGGCAGCTACAGAACTTCATCGGTGCCTGAAATCGTCTTTCCCCCTGAGCCAAGCATGTGAGCCCAGTCTGTGCAGCAAGCGGGCGGCCCTGAGACCCTGCTGGCCTCCACCTTGCGGGCTCTGACTTAGTATGTCTGCTAAGTGAGGTAAATAACATCACCAGAAAGCCTCACCTGCCAGCCTGGGGACCCTCTGAGGCCCCAGGCTTGGGGACAGAGGGACGTGAGGTACCAAGCCATGAGGAAGGGGCCCACTCATGTGCGATGGATGTCTGTGCTTCCAGACGTGGCTGTGGGCAGCAGCCCTGCTCAGTGTCCAGTGCTGACAGCAGGGAAAACTTTGACCAAATGGTTGTTAAAACGGACTGTACCAGGGTATGGCACTTTGTGTTTCTTTTTATTCCTTTTATCCCTTTATTCTCAGGGATATAGTTTAGTAGTGGACAGATATGGTTGAACTCGATGATCGCAAAGTTCTTTTCCAACCAAGCAATTCTATGATACAATTCTAACTGCTCACTTCAAGCATGGCAAAAAAACGTCTCTGTTCTGATAGCAGGGAACAGAAAGGTGTAGGCTAGAAAAGCCCATTTACCGAGAGGTTTTCTATCCCTTTTTCCCGAGGAGATCAGCAGACTAGGATGTGCACGAAAATGCCACTGGCTTTGGGCTGTGTTGGGTGGGCTCACCCCGGGACAGGACACCTGCAAGGAGAGGAGTTCTCTGGGCAGAAGACGGGCATCCTCGGGGCCGGGGCAGAGCGACTGTGCCAGCCCGTGGCCCCATTGCGGATCTTCTGCTCCATGGACACCCTGGGCCGCCCCGACTCTCCGTGGGTCGGGACCCGCCGTTGGGGCAGGACACTACTCCCTGTGTCTCCGGGAGCCCTGGAAGCTCCCGGGAGAGGAGGGGCGGGAGCTCTCAAGAGAGGGGAGGCTGGGAGCTCCCGGGAGAGGCGCCTGGAACGGGGCACGGCGGCAGCTGAGGAGCCAAAGCCCGCCGGTGGCTCGGTGCTCACAGCGAGGGGCGGGCGAGGCGGCGGCTCCCGTCAGGCGGGCTGCGGTGCCGGTGACGGCGAGGAGGCGTCGAGGCGGGCAGCGGGCAGTGCGAGCGGCGAGGCTGAGTCCACTCCCCGCGGCCTTTGGGGAGCCCCGCGCCCGGACACCGCGGACGGCGGCTGCGGGGGGGGGGAGGGGGGTGAGGGCTGCGCACCTGCGGGACGGGCGGAGGAGTACAGCCCGCGGAGGTCATTGTGTGCTTACTTTCTGCTTCTATCGGAGTCAGTCGTGGCGATGTTTTAGGGGGCTCCGAGACTGAGGAGGCGAAAGAGAGACGCCTTGGTGCCTCGGTGGTGTCCCCGGAGCCCCCGGCCGCCCACGCCTATTTGTCAAACCTTGGCATTCCTGACCGGTACGTTCTAAACAAAAAAACAATCCCACCCCAATAAATCTGAGTGAAGAAGGTGATGATTTAGTCACCAAGAAACGCCAGCGGGGTCAGATGCCAGATCGAGGGATGGTCACTATTTCCCGTTAAAAAGATACTAACAATGAAATGAGTCCCAGGTGCGCAGCCCGAGCCGGTTACTGGGCCGGCGTGGCTGTGGGCGGGCGGTACCCGGGGCGGGAGCTCGGTACCCGGGGTTGGGACCCTGCCCGCCGTGCGCACCGGCCGCGCTGCCGGGCCAGCGGCCGTCGGGGTGCCTCCCCGAGCCCGGTGCGGCGGGACCGAGCTCCCGGCCCGTTTCCTCTGCACAGCTGCTGTCATGAGCCGAGCGGTCTCGGCTACCCCCGCGGGCCGGTGGTGCAGCAACCCCGGCCGCGCTGACTCCGCTCCCGGCCGCCGCTCCTCCCTCCGGTCCTGACTCCGGGCGCACCATTTTCAAGGGGGAAGAGTCCCCCAGCGACCTCAGGCGCCCACTGCTGACAGTGGCGGTTTGCTGAGCTCTGAGCCGCTTCGTGCGGGCTTTGCACGTTGCTCCAGGGAGGGACACGGTACACGGTGCTCCGGGGAGGGACAGCCCCGCTTGGGGCGCCTCTGCCGCCGGTCCCTTCGCCCCCCACTTCTCCCAGGTGCATTTCTGAGTTCAGGACGGGGCGGGTGGTCGAGGTTTGCACCCGGATTGCGCTGCCAGCAGAGGAACTGCTTTAACCTGGTCCTTGCAGCTAGAACAAACACTGCCTGTCACCTTGCTCCCCTGGACGGAGTCCAGCGCACGGCATGGGATATACTGGGGGAAAGGAGAGAGAGAGTCAGAGGAGAGGGGTCTGCGATGACCGCGGCGGTGCTAGCACCGGTGGGGCTCGAGGATGGGAGCCGGCGACGCAGAATGTGCAGAGCGCCGCTGCCTCCCCCCGCGCCTGGGGACACCGCGGCCTCGTCTGCCGGGCGGTGAGGGCAGAGCCCCGCGCCGGGCTCTGCCCGAACGCGCCCCCCAAAGAGCCCCGCGGCTCCTCAGCACAGCGGGCAAAGCGGGCAGGAGGCGCAGCGGGCCGCGGGCACAGCAGGCAGGGCGCCGAGCCGGCCTCCAGGGGGCACTGCAGCACCGCGCGCTGCCCGGGGCTGCAGTCCCATAGCTGCCCGGCCAAGCCCCTCGCTCGTCCCGGGCACAGGGGTCTCCTGGGCGGAGCAGCGCACCTGCCCGTCCCACGAGCGCCCGTGTCGCGCAGGCCACGGGGGTGACCGTCGGTGGCGGCCCCGTGCAGCGGACGCGGGGAAGACCCGTGGGAGCGGGAGGGGTGGACGCGGGAAGGTGACGCGGAAGTGCGGGGCTCGAGTGGAACCCAGCGACCCGTACCCTGCTGAAGGGGTGTCCGCTCCCCTGGAGCGCCCCGACGTGCGAGCGACCCTGGGTTCGGAGGCGGCGCGGTGGTACCAGCGGGTCCAGGGCCCTGCTGTTGCCGCGCACCTGCTTGGCCCCCGGGCGCTCTTGCCAAGGCGGGCGAGCGGATCTGCCGGGAGCGGGACATCGCGACTTTCCCAGAACGCGGCGCAGTCTGAATTTGCCGCGAGCGGCCAGGGAACGAACGGCGAGCCCGCACCGCTCCGTTCCTCCGGTTTGAGGCTTTCTTCGTTGCGTGGTCGGGCTGGGATTTAGTGGGGTGGTTGTTATTTTTTATTATTTTGTTTGTTTGTATGTAGTTTTCATTGTGAGGTGGGTTTCTTTGTTATTATTACTTTTTTTTATTATTATTATTTCTCCAGCAAGTGCGGCTTTATTTTTTTCCTTGCTGTAAAAGGCAAGAAATGATGATTCTCCCGAAACGGACCCCTGCGATCCTTGTGTCCACGGGGAGGGTCCTCCTTGGCACCCTCAAGGCAGCAGTGCGCTGGTACCAGAAGTAGTTACTGTTACAAAAAGCGGGGCGGAAAACGCGACTGTAAATTCTCTCCTTCCACTTCGTTCTTTAAACGGCCGGCCTCGCTCAAGAAAGCCGAATAACGATGGCGTGCGGGTGCCTATCCACACCGTGCCCGAACCCCAGCGAGCTCGAGCCCAGCGCAGGTTCCGCATCCACCTCGCACCCGGCCCGAGGGAATCGCTCCTGTTCCCGGAATCGTGAACCTCGGCTCCTCACTGCTCAGGAGAAGAAATACTATTTGTTTAGGGCGAGTGGGACTTCAAATAGGGCATTTCCGAATCAAGAGTTTAAGAAAAGAAACGAAAAAGAGGCCGAGAGGCCGGCGGTAGCCGCGGGCGGCAACGAGTGAGGAGGCACCTCCAGACTTTCCTCTGCCGGTTCCTATTCCCCCTCTTTGATTAAGTTTTTCTAGTGTGTACTAAAAGGAGAAGAAAATTCAGACCTAGCCGTCACTTGTATCCTCCTCTCTTCTGGATGCTCGAATTGATCGGCACAGACTCGACCTTGGAAATTTTTCAAAGCTGCTTTTAAATGCCTTTTCTTGTAACAACTTTTAATACTTCTCAAAGCCTACCTCCACTCTCCAACCCAGATTATACAATAAATTCCCCATACATGTGATTTAAGTTATGCACAGAACGAGATAGCGTTACAGATAAAAACCCAAATTCGCTATATGCAACCAACGAAAATTAATACAGTGCTTTAATAGAGAAATTTGAAGAGGGTCACAGAGGCCGTGTTTAACAGCAAAGTCCTCGGTAATAAATCGAAACTGCTCTCGAAGCTGTTTGTCTGTTCCAGGTGGGGACTGTGTGCTTAGTCACGGTGCTATGGGGACACCTCCGCATCGCTTCTCCTGCTTAGTCTGCCTTTCATCGCATAGATCTCAGCTCAAGGGCAGAGCTGAACTCCTGAGGGGCGACCCGACCCGACGGCCGCGGAGCCACCAAGACATGAGCGTTCCCTGCACCTATAGGTCCCCTGGTAGACTTTAGCGCCCACAAAACTCCCGCTTTTTACATGGAAATGAGGGGCATTTTAGGCGTTTAAGCAAGTGGCGCTGCGTGCGACCCAAGCTGGGGCGCAGTGAGCGGACGATGCGGCGCACGAGAGCGCGCAAAGCCGCGCGGACGGCAGGAACTGAGGGAAAAGTCACCTTAGGTGACAGGGGAAGGGGGGCAACGGGGGGCGTCCTTCCTCTTTAAAACCCAGTTGCTACCCAAACAGAAGTAAACAGTGGGGCCGGCGCGGCGGGCGGGGGGCGGTGCCGGCGGGGCGGGGCGGCGCGGAGGGAGCGCGGGGCCGAGCGGGCGGGCGGGGACAGCGCTCCACGCCACTCGCCACTGAAATGTGATGGACCGAGCAGGGGGCGGCTCAGACTCGCGCCGAGCCTCGCCGGGCTCGAAGACGGGAGGCTGCGAGCGGGTGGCGGCGGTCTATGCCAGGGCCCCGGGACCAGAGCTCCCAGCTGCCGCCCAGCACTCTGCAACATGCCGGTCGCCCCCCGGCCCCGCTGAGCCCTGGATCTAATGTCTCCGTGAAGGCGCCGCGGCTTTGCCCCGGGAGGAGCTGCGGTGGGTAAGTGGCTCTCCCGGGCCGCCCCGCCCGCTGCCGTCGGCAGAGACCGCCGCGTTCTCTTGATGTTCGCTGGGGTGCGGGACTTCCCGGAGCGCGCGGTCCGTGCCCTTTCCGCGGAATTACTCGCCGGTCTGTGTAGGAAGAAAGCCCTCGGACCGTGGAAGCTCACCTGGCTGCGGGGAGGCTGGCGGGAGCGGCGGCAGCGTCCGCGGGGCTCGGCCCGGCGGGCAGGTAGAGAGGGACGCACTGCCGGGACATCGGGCTTAATTTAATTAAGCACACTGAGTGGAACGGGAAAAAAAGAAGTGCCGAGGTTTAAGTAACATCCGGTTTTGGTTGACTTCTGCCCCTGCACTTTATTATAAGTAGCCTTAAAATCGCGCACGAAGGCGCTTTCTGGTCTTTTTTTTCAATAGCTTTGGATAAAGTTACTTTCGAGTACAAACTGTGATAGCTGTGCCGCGGTTCAGGCAACAGCGTGGTTTTAAAAGTTTCTGCGTTGAAATACGGATTTCGTGTTGGGAATAGTTTTTCGGGCTTGGTTCTATGACACGAAAACGAGCGCCATGCAGTGACACCCCCACACGTTGCTGCAAAACGTGGCTGTAAGAGGCAAAACTGTACCCTGCAGAAATCCCGTGCCTACCTTGGTCACTGCCCAGAGCCGTGGCTCCGAAATCCAGGCGCTGCAAGCCGGGATGGAGGCAGGAGCAGCGGTAGCAGCCGGCAAAAAACGATTTTGTTACCTCCGTGTCGGTTTCTGGCGGAAAGCGAATAGGAACACACACTACGACATCTTTAAAAATAAGTCTCTATATATAACCACCAACCCTCAAAAAAAAGAGAGAAAAGGTCGCCATATATAATGGCTCGTGTCGATAACAGTGTCCCTGGTCTCGATACAATCACGATCGGGAAGAACTGGACAGCAGCGCAGGAAGCCCCGGAGAGGCAGGATTCAAGGAAAACGAAAACAGGGCTGGGGAGCATTGAGGTTCGCCCAGACCTCCTTGCCGCATTGTTTTCCCGGAGGGCCAAGTTAGTGAGGTGGGACAAACCGGGAGGAAGGCATTTTAAGGAATATCGTGGAGAAGTCTCTCTCCGCCTGGAGGCCAAACGGTGTCCGCGGAGCGGCCTGGAGGGGCACAACCCTCTCCTGTATTTTAGAGGTTCCTGTATTTTTGTTATTGTTCGGGGAATTTCGTAGGCTTATTGTCTTTTTTAATTTCGAAAGCACGCGTTGCTAGTACCCCCACCCGAATCCCAGGAGCGGTGGGGCACCCTCGGCCCTACCTCGTATTTACAGGCCCGAGGACACCCCGGCGCCTCCTTTCGCTCCGCTGGGGAAGAGGCGCCGCTTCCCTGGGTCTTGGCGGCCGCTCTGCTGCTGGAAGTGAAGCCTCGCCGAAAATAAGGAAAGGAGAGCCCAGAGGCTCGACCCCGGCGGTTTCGATTGATCAGAACCCTCTGACAGTCACACATGGCGCATTGGGGCTCCCGGCCTGGCCGGGGTGCGGGGGCACCGTCCCGCCGGGGCTGCGCTTGTCTTTCCCGTCCCCGCGGGATGCAGGGAGCCCTCGGGCGGACCGGGCCGACCGCTCTCCCCGCCGCCGATGTGATTGCCCGGGCTGCGTGTGGTGGCTCCGGCCATCTGGAAGGGATCTCGGCGCAAAGTGGATTTATTTAGGACCTGCGGCGCGGGGGGCTGGGGAGGAGGTGTGCGTGCGAAGCGGGAGCTCCTATTCTCCCCCTCGGTTATCTTGATAAATGAGTTGTTGTTGAAGGAAGAAAAATAAGCACCCGAGCTGGGATAAACGCGGGATCTGCACCGTCGGCGCTGCCTCGGCTCTCCGGGAGCGCCCCGCGCCTTTCCGGGGAGGCCCCAACCCGAAGAGGTCGAGGTCGGGGCCTCCGCGCCCGCGGGAGGCCCGGCGGGGGGAGGAAGGGGGCGCCCCCGGGGGTCCCGGCGGTGGCTGCGAGGGGACGGGAGAGCGGAGCAGCCCCGGCCCCGCTTAGGGGCTGTTATTTTTCCACGATTCGTTTAATTTGAATCTGCGGCGCTGGGGTTTTCTTTTTAATTTAATTTGGGGTCAGTGTTTCTGGAAACGGTTTTTCTAAATTTTGTTTGTTTGGTTTGGGTATGATTTTTTTTTATTATTTGGTTCGTTGCGTTCCTTTCCGCTTTACCGTCTCCGAACGAAGCGGCGGGGAGCGCACCGGGACCCTGCCTTGCCCTCCTGGCTCCGCCGCCGCTCTCGTCTCGGCCAAGGGAGACCACGCTGTTCTCAGTAAAACTCTTTCCCCCCCTTCCTTTCTCCCTCTTTCTTCCTAGGATTTTCTACCCGTTTTGAAAGCCCAGCGGAGTTACCAGCTGCAGCGCCCGGGAAGATGGGAAGCAAGGCGCTGCCAGCCCCTATCCCGCTGCACCCGTCCCTCCAGCTCACCAACTACTCCTTCCTCCAGGCTGTGAATACCTTCCCCGCAGCTGTGGACCAGTTGCAAGGTCTGTATGGACTTAGCGCCGTGCAAACCATGCACATGAACCACTGGACGCTGGGCTACCCCAACGTGCACGAAATCACCCGCTCTACCATCACGGAGATGGCGGCCGCCCAGGGTTTGGTGGACTCCCGCTTCACTTTCCCCGCACTTCCCTTCGCCACGCACCTCTTCCACCCCAAGCAAGGGGCCATCGCCCACGTCCTCCCAGCCTTGCACAAGGACAGGCCCCGCTTTGACTTTGCCAACCTGGCCGTGGCCGCCACGCAGGAGGACCCCCCTAAGGTGGGGGAACTCGCCAAGCTGAGCCCCGGACTGGCCTCGCCCCTGTCGGGCATCAGCAAGCTGTCCCCGGATAGGAAGCCCTCCCGCGGCCGCCTGCCCTCCAAGACGAAAAAGGAGTTCATCTGCAAGTTCTGCGGCAGGCACTTCACCAAGTCCTACAACCTCCTCATCCACGAGCGGACCCACACGGACGAGCGGCCCTACACCTGCGACATCTGCCACAAGGCGTTCCGGAGGCAGGACCACCTGCGGGACCACCGGTGAGGGACCACCTGGGCAGGGGGGACCACTCCGGGGGGAGAGGCTGAGCTGCTCCGGGCTGAACTGGGGAGGCAGTAGAAGGGACCCCTCCGCTCCGACGCCTCGGAGAGGGCAGCCAAAACCTGCCCTCTGCGTGGGCCGGGGGCGAAACCCCCGGGGCTGTTGAGCTGCTGAAGAGCGACCCTGGGGGTGAGGGGAGGGGACGGGGCACAGATGGGCGCTCCCTGGCTCCGCAGCCCGCGGCCTCCGGGCGGAGGAGCCGCGCTGCCGTCCTAGAACCATGGAATCTCTTGGTTGGAAAAGACCTTTGAGATGATCGAGTCCGTACCTGTCCACTACTAAACCATATCGCTAAGCACCTCATCTGCCCGTCTTTTAAACACCTCCAGGGATGGTGACTCCACCACCTCCCTGGGCAGCTGCTCCAGTGCTTGACCACCCTCTCAAGGAAGAAAATTTTCCTAAATTTTCTAAAAATTTTTCTTAGTGTCTAAAATATTTTTCCTAATGCATCTCTTCGGGGGATAGCTGGCTTGGGTCCCGCCGGCAGAGCCGATGCTGCCCCGATCTGTCACTGGAGAGGGCCATCACGCCTCGATACGAATTACTGCAAATGTTTTGCACCGATAGAGGAGTTTATTCATTACGCAGAGGGGGACAGGAATCAAGTGGGAGTGCGAGGAGAGGGGTTTGGTTGTCTCCACGCTCCCAGCAGTGCCGCTTACCCCTCGGGTTGCCTTCCAGGTACATCCATTCCAAAGAGAAACCCTTCAAGTGCCAGGAGTGCGGGAAGGGCTTCTGCCAGTCCAGGACCCTGGCGGTCCACAAAACCCTACATATGCAGGTGAGCCCGCGCTTCCCAGCCTCCTCCGGGGCGCTCCGGGGCGGAGGGCAGCCACGGAACTCCGGTGCCGGGAGCTTCGCGCTTTACCGGGACAGGGAAGCGGTCGGCGGGCGGTTCCGCTCTCGCGGGGATGCGCGGAAAACTGGCGGCCGCGGCAGAAGGATCTGAAGGCGGCGGGGACGCGGTTGGCGGCGGAGAGCAATCCCCGCATTTGGGTTTGTCCACGCCGGCGTTTCGAGGCGTTTTTCGTTGCGGGCTTCAGCCCCGCCTGGGTTGCTGTGAGGCCCGGCGGGGCGGCGCGGAGGTCCCTGCTGGACCGCCGGGAGCGCAGTGGGAGCGCGACAACGCCCCAGGAGCGCGACAACGCCACGAATTGAGCACTATAAAATCACCTTTTTGGGGCAGGACAGGGCGGGACGGGCAGCCTCCCGGAGCCCGGGACTGCCTTCGTTCATGTCCGAGCCCGATGTTTCAAGTTGTGCGTTGCGGTAAGAAAAAAATGTGCAGTAATAACGTGAAACCAGGTGGTTTGTGAAGGATTAATCCTTTGCTTGCTTCAAATCTGAACAGGAATCTCCACACAAATGCCCCACATGTGGAAGAACCTTTAATCAAAGAAGTAATCTGAAAACTCACCTTCTTACCCATACAGACATCAAGCCCTACAACTGTGAGCAGTGCGGCAAAGTGTTCAGGAGAAACTGTGATCTACGGCGGCACAGTCTAACTCACACCCCGCGGCAGGACTTCTAGAGCAGCCAGGGACCCGCGCCCGCTCCGGCAGCTCCCACTTGCCCATTTTTGCTCAAGGACTGTGTTGTAGGAGCTCCCAGACCCGCACACACACGCACGCACGGAGACGCGCACGCAGACTCGGGGTCAAGCTTTCCCACCACCAGTCTGCGAAACTCGTGTAGAGAGCGCGGGCTGCAGGATCGGGCTCCTCTCCAACCCCCACCCAGGCGAAAAGCTCATCTTGTAGATACTCGCGGCTCATTTTAGAGCTCTGTACAGAACGTGATTTTCTTTGTTTCGTATCGTCGTGTCTGATGCACATCGGTAACAAATCGAGGAGGGAAAATAGCTCTTAGAAGTGTATTTCAAAATAAATCTTTTTTTTTCTTTTTCCCAAATACCTCTTGACTTCTTGTATTATTCTCTGAACATTTGGGCTTTTTTTCCCCCTGCTGTGTCGATGCAACGGTAAAGCATACTGACTAAATTTCCTAGCCGGCTAATTATACTGTCACAACAATTTTGGTCATCGCTTTTGTTTGGCCTGTTTCACTGTCTCTGTTGTGTTATCTATTGTTAAGTAAAATGAAAGTGCCTTATTTGAGAGTTTATAGCTCTATTACTTAATAGTATGAATGTCTAAATATTAACTTCTGTACTTCTTTTTTTTTCCCGAACGAAATTTTTTTTAAAGAAGAGAAAAAAAGAAATACTTTCAAATAAACAGATCTTAGGAAATAATGCATAGAGCCGTTCTCTTACGCCGAAGCGGCTTATTAGTAACTTATTTGCGATCAGCCCATATATTGTAAAAGTCATCCCTCTCGCGGAGATTGCAGTAGACTTTGGACACGTAGTTCAGCCGCGTAGACAGGGACTTTATCCTGCAGAAGACGATTCTTTCCCGACAGCTCTGGGAGAAAACAGCGAGGCGCAAATACTGCTCTCCGCCCCGGGGCTCCCCGCTGGCCCCTCGCAGGGCACCGGGGCTGTAAAGCGGGGCTGCCCGCTGGAGGCTCCTCCCGCCCCCTTCCATCCGCGCCCGCGGAGCTGCCTGCCGCCAGCACAGGTCACACAGGAGGGGCGCCGAGGAGAGGGGCTGTTCCCCCCTCCAGGGAGACCCCCGTCCCATGGCCTGAGCTCCCCCTTCTCTCTCCTTCCTCGCTGCCCCTATAAGCCTCCAGCTGCCCGCACCTCGGCGGCCCAGCGAGTTCGTCCCATGGGCTCCATGCTCAACACCTTCGCCGGGGATGCAGGTAGCACGATGGTGACACAGACACCAGGTGTCCCCTACCTTGTCACCCCTGCAAGCCCCTCCCTAGTCCCTCTTGTCCCCTCTGAGAAGGCCTGATGCCAGCAATGAGGCATTTTCCCTGATGTGTTGGCAGGGTGGCTTGGATGCGCAACTCCTCTTCTGCTACCCTGTTACTCTTGTCACTCCTGACACCCTCTCTGCAGTGTCTTAGGTAGTTTCAGGTCCCAAAAGCTGTTCTTTTCCTGTCAGGGGACATCCATCCTGCCCTACTCCTCTCTCAAATTAAGGACCAGGTTAGAATGGCAGGGAGAAATCTTCTCCCCAACTCAAAAAGCCCTGTCCTGGGGAGAGCAATCCCTGTGCACCTGACTGAGCGAGGGGGGCTTCATTCCTATGCCCCACCTAGCAGAGGGTGCCAGGGCTCCAGAATGGTCTGTCTATGGTACCACCAGGCCTACAGGGAGCAGAAGCTGACACAGCTTGAGTGGCTACAGTGTCCTTCCCCGTCCCTGACCCTCGCTGGTCCTGCAGCAGGGAATCGCTGCCTGAACCCTGTTAATGAGTAGCGAGTCAAAACCAGCAGCACCTGGGCTGCAGTTGGGCCATTGTTGCAGAAAGGGCTGTACTGCTTTCTGTGGCTGCTTGTTGTTGCTGTCTGCTGCCTCCGTGGAGGGCTACTGTGTACACTCCAGGGCCATGGACCCTGTTCCCACCCCGCTCTGCCCCAGCCTGAGGCAGCCAGGTCAGTTTTCACTGATGTGAAAGAAATGGCTGTCCAAGCTCAGCCGAAATTTCTTCGGTGGTCAAGGCCTATCTCTCTATCTGTTCCTGTCCAGCAAAATTGGGAGGGAATGCAGAGTTTCTGCAGCGAGAAATATTGGTCTGCTGGCTAAAGAACAGCCTCCCTAATCAAAGTTTATTTAAGGACCATCTGCTCTTTTTCTTTTCACCCTCCCATGACTTGTACCTCTTTCCCTTGCTGGGGTGCTGCAACACTGGGACTGTCATCCTCCCCTCTGTGTTGGCAGCCCCTGCCCTGCCTCCCCAGCACACTGCTCTCCAAACCTCTCTCCATGGGCACATACATCTCTTTCCCTCTTCACGGACATCTTCCCAATATCAGATTTCTTCCTGTCTGACTGATCTTTCTATTCCCAGTGCATTCCCATTCTCCCAGTAGGTTATTTCCTCTAAGTTTCTCTATCCTTATTGTTCTCTGAGTTCCTGTCCCCAGGCCCTTTCATGTCCCCAGTTTCTCGTTCTCAGGCCCAAGTACGCACAGCAAGGCTGGGATAACTCCATTCAAGTAAACACCCCTGTCAGGATGCATATGGGCTTATTCCACTCCTCCTAGGCCAAGATCTACGTGCACTTTGTTTGGAAAGGACTTAATCAGATGAATGATATCAAAGGCTTAAACTAAAATGATTGCATATAGCTAAGTTTCTATTTAATTGTTTGGGGTTTCTTGTTTAATAATCTTCCCCCTGAGCAGACGCAGACTGTAAATTTATCTTTTGAGCATTTCAAAAGTTCAGCAGCCAGAACAAAGCCCAAATTGCAGAAGAGAGTAGTGACAAGTATCTCTAACTGTTGGTCCCTGGACTGTTTTTTAAATTTAAACCGGTAGCTATCATCTTGAAATGTCAGAGGATGATTTAGTATTTTTCCTTAATATCAATACACTTGCCTACGGCACTGATAGACTCCATTTGCTTTTTAAAAGTTCATCCCTCCTTGGGAAATTTCACAGAGAGCTATAAAGAACATGTTATGATACACATACAATTCATTCAGATCGGACCTGTTGGGAACACAAACAGGTTCTGTAAAACTCTCTGGGGAAGGGTTATGGGTTTTATAGCCATAAAGTGCCATCCTGACTTTCACAGTTCAAACACTAAATACACTAATATCCCTGTGACTGCCATTTGTGTCTGCTTGAAGCATCCTCCTTCCATCCAGAGCTCAGACTCAGGACACAGCTCCATGCTTCTGCAGTTTCCTGAAGCTTCCCAAACCACTTGCCTCATGCTTCCCTGCGTTCCTCTCTCTCCCATTGCCCCTTTTTTTACCACACTGCCTCCACTGCTGTCAATGATTCTGCACTTTCTGCCATATTACAGGCAGCAGCTGCAGCGGGGTAGGAGGGAGAAGGACTATCTGTGCTACATACCAGGGAGAAAAAGCAGCAGACAATAGCATACACTGTGACTACAATCTCCCTTTTCTGGGGGCAAATCGGAATTAAAAAATCATAGTCCTCTAGGTTTCACCTGCAAACTCAGTTGCTGAAATGGATGCTGTCCTCAGCTGATGGCAGAGTGGCTCAGCACATCTACATGAGCACAACGTTTTTCTACGAGGTCATCTATAGCAATACGGCACCATGCTATTCCAGACCAGCATGCCTGATGACACTGCAGTGTTGCTGGCAAAGCTTAGCTTTGTATCAGTACCACATCAGGAGCAGGCACAGCCTGAATCTAAATGGGACTCAGCTCAGCAGCACACCAGGACCGTGTCTGGCTGGGGCTAAGGGCTGGTGCCGAGGGTTCCACTGTTTGGATAAATCCAAGTAATTTGAGAAAAACACATGAAAATCTATTATTTATTGAACTTCCACGTACACATACTTCTCTTTTTCCCTCTTCCTTTCTTCTCACTGCTCTGCGTCTGGATGTTTGCTTCAGGAGCTGGCCTCATCCTGTACAACAATCTGTCTCCTGCCAAGTCTCCCCTTCATCTCTTTCCTCCTGTTTCCTTTCTGCCTTTCCAAGTCTCACCCTGTGTTTCAACCTCTGCCTTCCTGATCAAATTCCCTCACTCAGACTTTTTGGTTCCCCATTTTTGAACCTTCCCAGCTTCCACTTGTTGCCTTTATCTGTCCTGCAGGCACCAGCCCATACTCTCTCCCTCTCTTGAGTGACCCACATCTCATTTTCACTGCCTGTTACTTTTCAGGCACTGCTGGTCGTTCCTTGCTCTTTCTATTAATTGATGCCACATCCACCCGGCACTCAGGAGGCATCACTCCAGGTACCGTAGACATACTCAGACCATTTTAAGTATGTCTGGTCTGGCACAGAGCCAGCAGATTGTCCCAAGAGGACCCAGATCATCGGCACAGGTGGCCAACAGCACCCTGGCTGCTCGGGGTGGGAGTAGTGCTGGCAGCAGGACTGCAGTCCCTAAATTCCATGGCTCTCATGGAAGTCAAGAGGAGTCAATGATTTGAGGTGAACAAAAAAACAATGTACTGGCCCCAAAATTTCAAACTGAGTTTGCAGTTAGTCAGCTAAGCTGCACTGGTGGCTCAGAGCCTCTAATTGCGCCATGCTTCTAATACTGTATCTTCAGATAGTCTTTCATGTGCGGAAGAGTGGCTTTGTTTACCAAGCTACATTACACAAAGATTTAGGCATATGTTACTCTTATACTAATATTGTACTGTATTTCCAGTTTCCTCGCAGCATCTCTTTTCCTCCTTATTTACAGAAGATTTTATTAGTTCTTTTTCTTATTTATAATGGTGTAATTATGGCAAAAATAGAGTAGCTACTAGCCAAGATGTTATATTTGTTGAAGTTATTGAAGAGAGGAATACTTATAGTTAAAAATGTTTATTTACATTCAAAATAAAGACATCACATCTGTATAAAACATTCATTTTAATCTCTATCTTCAAAAAATCCAGATGCAGTTGTTTGTGAAACTTTTTCTAGAGTTTGTAGTTTATCAAACAAGAGGTGCAAAAATATTTACACTGCGAACACTAAAAATCTTTTTCTAAATCTGCAGAACTAAGGCAATGCAAAGTGCAGGCTGCTCCCCTTCTCCGAGCCTCCCCTGTCAGCCTGACTGTTCGTTCCCAGGCATGACTTTTAAACTCTACCTGGGAATTTATGCTGAGCAGAGTGGGACCTGAAAGCATTTACTCCCAAGCACAGTGACCTCACACCTTCATCTCCACATGGCCAAGCTGGAGCCATACACAGCTGCCTTCCCTGGGAACGCTTCTTCCTCTGTTAGTACCAGGGCAAATCTTTGCAGTTTAGATTGACTTTAAAAACTTATTTAAAAATTTAGTGATACAGAAAACACCGAGCTGAGCCTGAAGTCTGTGCAGCAGGGCCCTGCCAGCCCAGCTGTACCAGAGGGAGGGCAAACAGGTGACATCCCCAGCAGACACACAGGCAGGGGTGCAGACAGGGGTGCAGGTAGCATGGCCTCGGTGGAGACCCCACTGGGAGATGCAGTAGCTGCAGGGGTGGACATAGTTCTCTCAGACCTGGCTGTGCTGGTTGAAGATGGTCTCTCTCCCTTCTGCAGGCTACCACTAGTCCCAGCTGCTGGCCCTGGTGTCCATCACAAAGCTGGTTTGGATTTTGGAAGCCAGGAGAGAGCTTCCACAACCCATCTGGCTGGCAGCTTCATTGTGGTGGCAGCAGAAGGGGACCAAGGAGACTGCTGGGTAGTCCCTGCCCTGCTCGGGAGCTACCAAGAAAATTTCCAAGCCTTTGTGGTCCGTCTGCCATCGGCCTCCTCCCGGTAGGAAAAGGGGACTTTTGCTTCCCTGAAATTCTCATAGGATCCAGAGAGTGGCTCCATCGCCACGCAGGGCTGAGGGTTGCAACTGGAAGATTACAAACTGCTCTTTCAACTTTCTGTTTCTGCAGAAATCCCCCAGACTTCTGCCTTTGCACCGAGCAACCTTTACCTTCCCTGTGCAGATCGGCAGGAATCCTGCTGGTGCGAGTGGTGGTGCCTCGCTGCAGGCAGCGCTGCGAGGCTCCCACTCTCCTGGCAGTGCTTTGACCTGCAGCTCCCTTGCTGAACACTCATCGGAAATCTCCTGTGCACTGGGGCATTTTGGAGACCTGTTAATTCATCTGGGGGAAAGAGATTGATTAGTTTTCTTTTTTCAAGCGTAAGAGGAAGTAAAACCTTTTCTCCTTTTCTTCTCTCCCTCCCCCCCCCCCCCCCCCCCCCCCCCCCGATTATTTACGAGGCATTGTCTCTGATGTTGCCAGCTGACATCCTTTGGCGTCACTACCACTCAGTGCACTGAAGATGCCTCAAGGTGTGTCAGTCGGGCTTCACGTCAGTGTGCCTTGATGTATCTCTTTGGCTGGGATTGAAAGGTACAGTTTCTAAATCTCCCGGTGACCCATTTTGCATGGATCACTGATGCGTTAGAATGTAGCTGCTCCTTCCCATCATGTTAATGCAAGTTTGCCCACGTTCAAAGCAGCCTGCACTCCACGTGCCATGCTGAGCACACGGGGAGAGCTCACACTTGAATTTCTCCGTGAAACAAGCACGGCTGCTCTGAGCTTGATAACTTCAGCACAAGTTATGTTCTTCAGGTGTTTTTGTTGCTATGTCACAGTCCTTGTATTTAAAACTTGTGAATTCTTTGGCTTGATAAACATAGGCAGACAGCTGTATTATGTTAATCTGGGGCTCGCAGTCAGCAAGCACAGCAAATGCTCCAGGTTGCAGAGGCTCCCTCTCCTTCCTGGGTCCCATGGGTCTCACCATGCTAAGCTGACTGGCCATGCTCAGGACAGCAGGAAAAGGACCAAAACTTCTGTGAGGGAGCAGCTCAGTGCCACCTGTAGTCACAGGCTACCTGTTCAAGTGTCCTTGAAGCCAGTCCTGAGAACGACCCTAATTCATACTTAATTAATAGTTCCAGTGCAACCCTGTGGCTCCCTGTGCTGTTCCAGCTGTGCACTGCCCCGTCTACCTGTGTGTTGGGCTGGCAAAGAGGGTGGCTGGTAGTCAAACCCTCAGGGGCCCTTCTAGAATGCCCTGAGGCCCAGCTGTGATGGCAGATGAGATTCCTGGGCAGGTCCAGCCCCAGGCATGCTCAGGCTGCCTGCAAGGGCAATGCAAATGCTTTGCATCTGCCTGCAGGGTGCCCTGGCCTTCAGAGCCCTTTCAAGGCCGCCTGGCTGGGGACAACATAAACCCAGTCCTGATTTAGTCCAGGAGCTGGTTCTGCTGGGATGAATCATTTAACCATACAAGCACCCCATGACTCTGCCTTTCATTTACATAGTGTGGTCTCCTTTTCCCACCCCACAGTGGAAATGACAGCCTGATCCTGTCCTGGAGATGAATGGGCACAGACTGCAACAGAGAAACACTAGGAAAATGAGGAAACCTTTGAGCTGATTTCAGTTACATAGATGACAGAACAAATCTGGGAGAATGGGTCAAACCTTTCACATCTTCTTTTGTCATGTGCCTATTATCCTCTAACTTTCTTTCACGGAAAAGTGGGTCTTGAAATTAATGCTGTATTAAGAGGCATATGGAAGCTCATACCATCACATAGCATGTTCTTGCCAAGCTACAACCATGTCTTTGTCATGATTCATATTTTTAAATTCTCGTTAAAAACATGAAAACCACCTAACCGTTTTTCAGTAGTTCAGTAGTTCAGCTGTGGGCAACTCACATGTTTCTGAGTCTAGTTAAAACAAAAATCAATCTCTAGATGCATAAAGTTTTAAATTAAAAATCAGATAGTGATGCAGTCCTGTGGTCCTGCCCTTTGCTGGGAGAACAACTGACTCAGTTCCCTAAAATAACCCAATAACTCACAAATAAGATGAGATTACAGTGCAGGACCGACAGCTGTAGATGAGGACCTCGCTGCCTTCACCCAAGTCTAGCCCCATAGAGGCAGCATTTTTTTGTTTTACTTCAACAGATTTTCCCAACTGGGAAGTGAGGATACTGGCAGATGAACAAGTTACTGCAGGGAAAACAAGGGGTGTGAAAGTTCAGCATTTCAGCTACTGCCAAGAAACTGCTCTTATGTATTCTTTAACCCCCTCATAAGCACAAATTCCCTTCCCCTCTACCATAAGGGATGAGACACCCAGCTTTTGCTACAAGGTGCCGCTGAGTAAGAGGGTGCATGTGAACTTTTGCCACTAAAGACTGTAGGCTGATGCTACCTTGTCCTGTGTTTAGTTGTTTGTCTCCCCAAACTCTGGGATACAACAGGTTAATTTCCCTAAAAGCCCCACAGCAAGCCTGCAAATGAGGGAATGGTGCAGGAGCTTCCCTGCTCACTGGCCTTTGCCCCACGGCCACTTGCAGGCAGCAACCTGGTTTGACTGAAATTCTTCAGGTTTCAGCAACAGGAAATTGCAGATGAGAGAACGCGCTGTAAAGCGCTCTTACACAGTTTTGGTTGCAAGCTGTGAAAAGTAGCAGCTCCCCAAGCTCTCAACTTCAACACCACTATTAATACTGTTTTTTTTCTAATAGCATTGAGATCAACGGAGGATCGGGGCCTCATTCTAGTACACAACCTCCCAATGATGCTCAAGAATCCCCTGTCCTGCTATCACACAATTTGCTGTCTAAGTGTCCCAGGAAACCCCCAAGCACACTGCAGTGTCCTGGCCGAAATAAAGGGGGTTAGGAAGATGACTTTATTTTAAAACCTAGTTTTCAAGGGCTTCCTCTGCCAGGCAGCAGCAGAGGTGCCCTGAAATACTTCTCATGGCAATGGCACAAGCTGTTCAGGAACCTTGAGAGGAAAAAGCAGGTATTTGGTCAGCATATTATTCCTTCTCCTTGGGGAGCCCCAGGGACTGTCCTCATACACCTGTAGGCTGGAGAAAGGAGAAGGTCCTTGACCCAAAATCAGGTGGACTTTGTAAACTGCCCACAAGAATTCAACCACTCCAGTTTCCACACTGTGCTCACCATAATTTAGACTGACTGTGGCAATACAAATATTGGTCAAAATGGTTGAATGAACTCTTGGGACTCTCTGCAGCACTGTAGCCTGAAAATATGTTTCCTTCCAAAGCAGGAAGGTTAGGTGCATGGCTGAGAGAAGCAAAGCTGTCTGGTTTCTTCCTTCCCCGTGGTGAAGGAGGTACACTTCTTGCTCCCTGGGGACAATAGATTCCATCCTAGAAGCAGACTGGTTTCAATATGGGGCTCTCCATCTTGATCCAGTTTGGATGGGTCAAGTCATGTTGAGACATGCCCTTTCAATATGCTGTATTTTATTAAAAGCAAAGTAGCTGTGGGCCAGATTGTAAAACTAGGTGGGCCTCATTTGTCTGTCCCTACTGTAAGCCAATGAAACCTTCAACATATCCAAACTCTCACCTTTTTACCCATTTGAATGAAAAAGCATCACTAATAAAAGAAAATGACTCACCTAATGCTAAACCTGAGCTCTGTAGATCAGCTTTGATCAAATTCACTGACATTTGGATAACTGCATTATTATAAGTAAAACATCTTTTAAAGGTTTTTTTTCCAGACGCTCATTCTTTAAACTTTGCTTTGATCACTGTGCATATCCTTTTCAGCAGAAATTTGTCTGCAGAGGGTGAATTTTTTCATTTGTTTTTCATATGGATTCTCTTTCCTTTGTTCGTATTTTAAATCAGTGAAGCTACCCTTCGAGCTAACCCTTATAATAAAAATTCAGCTACTGTGTGGCTTTTAACAACTCATTTAACCCATCTGTGTCTCAGTATTCTTGTTAGCAATCCAAGGAAACTACAGTTATTTATGCAATGAGGCTGATTGTAAGGCTTAATTAAGTTTTGGGGTTTTTTTTGGTAGGATTAAGTAAACCTTTCAGAAGGGCAGAGCAGGGAAGTTCTAGTCTTTGTTATGGTGGCTAACGCCATCAATTTGTAATAAATTATGACAGTAGTATTACAAAATGCTGTGTAAAAGAATATTTATTTCAGAAAGTACATTTGAATTAGTCCAAGTGCACAAGTTTCCAAATAAGAATCACAATCCGAGAGGATTAAAATAAATGGAAGCAGGAATGTGTCAGGACAATTATAAATGAAAAGATTGAAATCACTGGACCTGGAAGGACAAAAATCCGTGTATAAATACATGTCTGTGTATGAAGCTCAGCTGTAAATGCTGAGGAGGCTAAAGTTTGGCTTTTCTTTTTCTATGGAAAAAAAAGTCACACATCTAACTATAACCTTCTGATGCAATTAAATTTAGTTTAGTATTAGAAAAATGCATTTCTAACCAATTTTCCCCTTTCAAGGAAGGAGGAAGACTGTTTAGGTCTTAATTTGCTAATCATCAGTTATTGTAATCTGACTATCCAGCTGGTAAGATAGACCCCGATCGTTCCTCTCCAAAGTAGGTGGCTATCAGGGTCTAGAGTCAATATAGTTCTTATTGGTGTTTTTTTACAGCACGGGCAGTTCTTGTTATAGCTTGTAACAGCGTTAGATTAACTGCAAATCATATTCAAAAATTTGCAGTCTAAAGCTGTAGCACCTTTCAAACAACCTTTAAAATAACATTTTCTGGCAAGATTCTTCCCCTGTCTTGTACCAAAGTGCAGTTGTTAAGACTCGTATGACTGCCTGCGCGGCCATTTTGTAAATACGTGCACGTGTCATCTGACAGAAAGAACCCTTAAACTCTCTGTGGTTTCTGTCACGAATGAAACTATTTATGAGCATACACATTTGCAAAGATCAGGCCCTGTGAACATCGACTCCACATCAGCCTTCTTAGGGATGGCTTGTTTCCCCAAAACACTTTATGCTGAGGATCCCTATTAGTATAAATCTGCTTTAAACAGGAGATAGTAATTTTTTAACATAGACATTCTCTAATATTTTCATGATGTGGCTCATACCTTAATAGATAGCAGTTGTGATGCAGATCTAGCTGTGCAGCCCACAGTTGCATAGCATATTTGCGGTAATGAGAACCCTTGCCTACATGGAAAATTAATATTAAGAAAATTAATGTAAGGAAAATCTATAATGGCTTTTTGTCTGTGTCTAATGCAATTTACCAGTCAGCAGAAGGAAGAAATTTAGTACCAGGTGAGTAGCCAACTCTTCAGAAATCATGCTTCATTCACTGATGACTTTTTAAGACCTGCTGTTTTGACTTAGTGCATCAGGAGGAATATCTGCTTCGTAAACATCTCACTCAGGATCCGGCCTGGCAATGTCAGATGTTGGAACCTTACCTACAAAAAAAATGTCTCTTGGCACAAATACTTTCCATATTGGTGCCCTTCCTACCTGGAGAAGCATTTTGAAAGTTCAGAAACTTCAGCAGGGCAGGAGAGTAGATTCCTACCTGGACCCACCTACCAGTGCCAGGGTAAAAAGAAATGTTATCTTTTCATTAACAGCCTCTGTCAAGACCTCTGGCAAAACAGAAGTAACAGTTACACACCAGTGAGAAAGGCTGCTCTGTTTATTTATCGCATTTTCAAGAAGAATAGTGTCACAGCAACAGGACAGCGTGCAGATGCTGCTTGGCACAACAGGGGCAGAAATAATGGACAGGGACTGACCTTCTCTGCTCCCTATCCCAGCCTCTTGCGCCTGCTGACCCCGCAGCATACAGAGAACGCTGGCGTTAGCATCAGCTTTTGATAGTGATGATCTGTAAAAGGAAGAGTGGTTCAGATATCAGGGTCTTTTTGTTTGTTGCCCAAATTCCTCTTGAATCATGTATGAAGGAAGACAAGCATATTTTCCCTCTTTTTGCTGCTAGGAAGGGAGGTACTGACCCCCTTTATTTCTTGGGGATTGTCAATGTTAGAAATGATGGAAACACAAGATATTTGACATGACATGACACCACATAAATCAAGGGGGCAAAGAATTCTTGGAATAAAAGCCATTTTTTTTTCAATTTAGACAGCCTGAAACTGTTGTGTTGTTTTGTTTAGCTCCTATCTAAGTTCCTTGAAAACAATATTTCGCAAGAAGGAGAAATTTCTTGGTAAACATTTTGTATTGTCTGCTATTTTTCAAGGACTGGGCAGATTCTTAACAGTCTTCTGAGTCCTCTCAGAAAGACACCAATTTCAAGAGAAAGGGTTGTATTTGATTGAGAAGAAACTTGTGTATGCAAATAAAAGGAGCAGCAAACCCAGCTCTCTTATCTCCCTTCCTTCTTGCACGCCAGATCACCTTTGCATCAGGCCAAGTCCTGCAGCTGCTGTTTCCAAGCAAGTGTCACAGACACCAGCCCTGGTTGTTGACCTGCTATGGGTACAGAATCAAGCCCTGTCTTTCCAGATCCCTTCCCTTCACACTTTCATTGCCACAGCCCAAAGGAAGTGGAAAGTGGAAAGGCAATTTTTTCCTGCACTTGTTAAAAATAAAACTGAAACAGATGCCAGAAGTCCTCTGACAGTGAAAGATAAGTATTTTCTAAAACACTGATGTGATTTTTTTTTTTTTTGTTTGAGGAAACCTCTGCTGCTCATCCTTTCATTACCGGGAGTACACGTAGACACAGAGGATGAAGCTTGTTTTATTGTGGGACTGAACATCTTCCTGGAAATCCCGATGGACACATCAAGAAATATACTTCAGATGAAGTATATTTCAGGATTTGTGTAGCATGAATGAGTTCAGAAATAATTTATTCTCCATAACTATTTCATAGGATCTTTAAATCAGATATTGACTATCAATGTGTTAGCACATATCATCCTTTCTAATACTAGTGGTAGCTTGCTCACGTTGTTCAGAAACAATATATTCATAAATCACAAATATTGGTGTCCATTCTGTGCTATGCATGCCCATGTCATTTATTTATGTCCCCAAATATTTAAGATCATTTAAGATGATAAATTTATAATTAGTTCACATATGAAAAGAAATAGAGTAATGCAAAACACTGTAAATTTTTCCCTGGAAAATGGATATAATTAAAATAAACTTTTGTTAGTTGTCTATGTTTTTTTAATATAGAGTAAATAAGATATAGATATTTTGACATACATACATTAGCCCCCCCATATATTTTGTTTTGTGACTAAAACAGTTGCATTTGTCATCAATAATAGCAAAACATGGAATAAATCAAGTCACTTTGTAGTTTTCTGTCACATAAATGCAGTAAATAAACATTAAAATCATATATAATTGTACTCACCATACTACAGTAGAAAGTTTTCTGTCTAGATTTCGAACTCTACACTCATCTCCACTAGAAACCACTATTTTATCTTTCTTTACCATGTTCCTTTTCCATCAGAAAATTACTGCTTATGTTCTCATAAAACATTCAGCAGACCCATGAAGATAAAAATGTGCACAAGGAATAGATGAAAAAAGTTTATATCAAACAATACATAGCAAACAGAAGAGACTGCACTTCCTTTTTGCTCCCTCCACCCATATATTTTAACGTTAATCAAATCATTACTACATCATTGCTAGTGGCCACAAGTGGCTCATATTTATTCCTTTTCATTCAATTGTTTTTATTAAATCTTCAATCATTATATCCAAATAATACACTAATAAATATTTTTTAAAAATTGATAAAGCAGAACATTTGAAATTTATGTTCTTATTATTTGGACCTAAACCAAAAGCCACATCAAAGCAGAGGGAAAAAAAATTCAATTAATCTTAAGCAGAAGTTCAAGAAATCAGAATATCGAAGAGACTTCGTAATGCCTAATATTCTCTGAAAATATTTAAAATATAAAATAATTTCTTGCTTGATTTTGCTGACCCAGACCTGTCAGTGGAGTAAAAAGTTCAGTAATTCCTAAAGATAGTGAAGTGTGATTTGCTCTCATTTCATCTTACATTATTTATTTATCTATATCTGCTTTTTCTCTCTTTCAGAAAGCAGAAAGGTTTTGTTTGTTCATAGTCTTTAAAAACACTGCCTTATTTTCATTAAGCTAAGCCCACTGCTGATGTAATTCTTATATTACAAAGGTCTTAATTTAAACCATGACATAAATGCTTTTCATCAGTTGATTTTTTGTTCTTTGTGCCAAATTTCTTGCATTTTTAAAATAAAGAATATGGTGTATAATAACTGTTGCAGGACAGGCTGCTTTATTCTTCAATATGAAAGACAAATGGGGTGTGACATGCATATGTTTCAACATGCAGCACTTACTTCTTCAGGACCTTTACTTTTTCCACTGTTTTCTCGGTAGACTGTTTGACTTCCTTTGAACCGGGCCTAACGATAACACTGGATTTGAAGCACAGTTC
This sequence comes from Dromococcyx pavoninus, assembly GCA_033558185.1. Taxonomy (NCBI): domain Eukaryota; kingdom Metazoa; phylum Chordata; class Aves; order Cuculiformes; family Neomorphidae; genus Dromococcyx; species Dromococcyx pavoninus. The sequence continues at coordinate 811,822 of JAUMJL010001251.1, read as the reverse complement.
TCTGCGTCAAGCACACTGACGGGACCAAGAGGTGAAAAACGCTCCTAATCTCTCTCCTCTCTCTCCCCCTCTCTCCCTTTCCTGCTCCTTGCCTCCCTCTCCTTCCTTCCTCTCTCCACTCAAGGATTTGGGGTCTGCAGATGATAATTTACAGAGTGTTTTGAAAGAAGGGTGGGGTTGCATTCCTAACACCCCAAATCCTGGTTTGCATTACACATTAGGGATTTCAAAGCACAGCAAGATTTAATCATAATCAGAAAGCTGAGAAACTGTTTCTACAACATTCTGCAGCACCAAGTCCTCTTTTCTTTTTTTCTCTGGTATTACTGTAAGTAATATAGCAAAATTGTCTTGTCATCATGTCCTACTATCACCGCAATGACCTATGAGCTATGCTAATACACCTGGGAAAACTGCATAACTTGTTAATCATAATGGGTACTATTTTGAGTTTAGGAGACTGTTTAATTTTCAGATGGAGTAAAAAAATACGCTATTTCTCTACGTAAATGTGAAAGAAATTTTTCTTGATTAACATAACATTACTAGAAACGAATCAAGTTTACAGTGGGAAGAATGCAAATATTTTATTTAACCAGAAGTTTCGATGTAATCTAGCTGTGGTATGCTAACACCAAACCAGGATTTGAGTTCATTCATCTCCATGAGACTATATTGTCAGATATGAAACAGATTTGGAAAATCTCAAATTAATTTTTAGAAAGAATAAAATTTTTTAGTGAACTCTGTATCTACTGCCTTTTATAAGATGTTGACCTGATCCTTCTGTACTTGCTGAGGCTTTATACTTTGCCCTTGAACAAATCCTCCTAAAAATTGCCAAAGACAGCATGCAGTGGTAGATTGACATTTAGTCTGTCAGATTTCTTGTATTATGCAAGACATTAAATGAAATGGAAAATGTATATTTTTAAATTCAGATTAAGTATCTGTAATTAATTAATTTAACTGGATGTAAAGTCCTTTAATTAGATTAATTTTATTTCCTGACTATTTGGCATTTCAATAGAATTGAAGCTGGTAATATAAATATTTTTATTATTAAGTACGTAGGACTATTGTATATTGCCTATTTCTAAATTGCAAACCATATCCATAACGTTGGATATTTTTTTGCTTCTTGTTTTATCACTTATCCTTTATTCACATTATCTGTGCTCAATTCCTTTATATGGACCTGAGCAGAAAAGGAGAGCAGAGCTGTTCTTTAAGGGTGTGTTCATCTTTACATTTTTTAAACCCATTTTGATAGATTTATATCAAGGCTGAAGTAATTCCCTCTGGGACAAAACTTGGCATCAAACCTTTTAAATACAAGCACATTTTTCGTTTGCATTTTTTTCTAAAGAAAATCTAAAAATCATCCGGCATGTACTTAAAGGCAAAGGTTTTAGTCCTGATCCATTTAAAGTCAATGGGAATTTTGCCATTAACTTCAGTGGATCCAGAGCTTACTTCAAATGACAAAACTCAATTACATTTAGTATTTTCAGATGGAAAAATTGTGCTTGTATAAATTAATATTGCCTTTTTTTGTGGAGGGGTACATATTGTATAATCCATAGCGTGAACTCATCTTTTCTGTTAAGTGACTATCTTTTTTTCATTAAGATAAGTAACTGTTCAACATATGTGGGTACTTAAGAAATTCCTCAGGATCTTTAGTGGAATCTTTTGGGATGAGATGTGAAATCAGCCGTTGTCATTCATGACAAAGATCCCACATAATTCTTCCAAAGAGTTTTGCATGCCAATGGGACTGGTTAAGCACGAGTGACTGTATTTTACCCACGCACTTTACATCCGAGGATTGAATCTGAGGTGGGACTTTTTCCTTTCCTGCCCTCAGCTGCTATCGGCTATCGCTTTGCATTTAGTAACTTACACCTCTATCCAGGCCGGACAAGATGTGAACTTAACTAACTTGCTTTGCTTCACAGTAAGACAAGGTTATCATTGGCAAAATCCTGCTCACCTTGATTAAAGGACAAAACTTGACCCCTGGCTAAGTTGTCAAGGATGGCTTGTGTGAGGCACCTGCAGGATGAGACCTGAGATCCAGCCTTTCTCCCTCCCAGGTAAAGCTTTACAAGAGAGATTTAGTGTACAGCAATTTTGTTCTCCCCTTTCACCCAGCAGTAGAGCTCCAGTTGTGTTCAGCTCTTAGTTGTACTAAAGCTATCTGAGGTAGAAGACTCAATTTCTGCATGAGAGACAAGTAGCCAGGCCTACGCCATGTTCCCTGTTGCAGACCCTCTGACCCCCCACGCTCCCTTGCCTAGTGCTTTAACCCTACAAGTGGGGCCTTTGGGCTGAGCCAGGCTGCTGTACAAAGGGCAGCTGCTCCCCTATGCTGCCAGGGTGGGACTGTGCCCGACTCTGCCTGTTAGTACCGGCATTCCTGAAAGTGTTTCAGAATGTTAGGAACGACCAGGGGTATTATCATACTCTGAGAGATGAGCCAGCATTTAAGGCCTTTTTGAGTGTTTCCTTTGGATGTGAGAGTGATGATAATTCTCTGGTGCACTCCTGTTTATTTACAAAGAATAAACACAGTCTGCTTTTCCAAACCCAAGGAAGGACCGGCAGCAGCACACAATGTCTTTGTCCAGAATCCCTGGCCAGTCCCAGCCCTTCCAGAGAGTCTTCTGCTGAAAGGGAGCTCTGCTCTCTGCTTTCCCCCCGGCTCTGCAGTCAGCACTTGTTCAGTTTCACCCTGGTTACTGTCTCTCCTAACACACATATTTCATGGACCTGTCTCTCTGTTGCCCAAACATCTCGTGTTTTCTGCACCGAGGGAGGCAGGGCTCCCACCTACCACAGGTGCCTGGGTCATGCAACCTGAGGAGGCCAGAGCTTCCATGTGTTTCGCTCCTCCACAGAAATGCTGTGAACTGAGTCAGCTGGACCAAGTTATGGCCATGCCCTCCCATCCTGGACATAGGTATGACAGTACTGCCCTTGACGTGTGTACCCTGGCAACCTGCCCTTCCCAAACACTCGGCAGAAAGTTGAGTGACAAGTGTCACCTAATTGTCCAAACAAATATCTTCTTCTGCTAGATACACATGTCCTATGGCCTTTTGAGCTCAAGTGTGAATCCTACTGTGCTTGTGATGAACAGTCAATATTGCAAAGAGTTGAAAATTTGAGTGCTGACAGTAAGCACCGAGGCGAGGCTGAACAGTAAGTTGGACTCAGCCAAAGTCAGCAATCGCTCTGTGAGCATACACGGAAATAAAGCCAAGAGAGTGAAACACTCAACTTTTATTCCTTCCTGCACATATTACGTCCTCTCTCACCAAACGCTTCCTGCAACTGGAGTCCCTGTATGTAAATGTCCTATTGCGGTGTACAGCAGATGTCATATATGTACTTTCATCATTACATTCCTTTTCGGAAATAGCTACATTACATGTTAATGCTATCAATAATTTGCACTGTTAGCATTCTATTATACCCCCATGAAATCTAGTAATAATTTAATATTAATAGTATTAGTTAGTAATAATTTAGCATTAATATATAATATATAACTCTACACCCCCAATCTGTACTTACATATGTATGAACAAACTTTTTTTTTTTGCTGTCTAAGCATTTTCTAAGTTTTTAGAAGATTTTTGGTTTTGAGAGGGGAGTGGTGGTCTGGTTTTTTGCATCAGTATGTTGTGTAAAGCCTAACATAGACCCCATAGCAGCTAGGTACTGCAAGGACTGCAGGGTAGCCCTGTGGCAACAGGATGATGCCTTGTGCTGCTGTCTTTTGTGATACAGCATTAATATTACCTGATTCCTCATTGCCGTAGTCCTTTCACACCTGCCTCAGCAGAGGGCTATCTTCCCACCTTCTGTCCCCACATGTATGATCTATTGTGTTATGGCTATGACCAGATATATGTGGTCAATGTATTTGCACTTTCAGTTAAATACGTAAGGTGTTTTGTGGTGTGATGAGAACTTGTCATTTCAGTTTGTGTAGCTTTTAGCGTAAACAGAAATAACATGATCCTACATGGATCTCCTGTTTTTTAAATATTATAGCCTTCTTAGTTTGTTGCTCAGAGTAAACATTGGACTCCGTATATCCATCCTTCTCTCCATCTGGTATTCTGAGACTGCAAGCAGTGGCAAAGGTGGGGTTAGTGACTTCAAAGTTACTGATATGTCTTGAAACTAAGTACTATGCTAAACTCCCTTTAATGCTTCTGTGGGAAAGTATCTCCATATGTCATCCCGTGTATTCTCTTTGCTATTGAAAGTATTGCTTAATAGTACGCTAAGCTGGTGGAAAACTATTTGCTTTGTTGAGTTAGTTCTACTGTGGCTTAATACAGGGCTGGGTAAGCACCAGATCCGATGCATGGGAGTGAGCGGGACCAAGAGCAGCTGGAGTGGGAGGAAGAGGGGCACCTGGCAGGTAGTGGACCTTCCATTGCTGGGAAGTGATTATCAGCCCAACTGAGGGGAGAAATCCTTGGCTGGCTGGCAGTTGTTGAGATGAGAAGTAACTGGACTTGCATTTCATCAGTTGCATGAAATTCTGTGAGTAAGTGCGGTCTCTATTTGGGAAATATTTTCAGACCTCTCCTACTCCCATCTCCTTAGCTTGAGTCCCACTTCTTTTGGTCTGCCCGTCACAATTTTATGCTTTCTCTCTCTTCTCCCCAGCAATTAGAACCTCTTCCTGCAATCCTGCCCTCTCGTTTCTTGTCTTCTCAGTGTCTTCTTGTGGTTCTCCAAGCCCTGTTACCACTCTTCTAAGAAATTCTTTGCAAACTCTTCCTTATGTTCCCCTATACATTTTCAAAGGGCTGTTTCAGGTTTTGACTTTGATCGCCTTCCTTTGTTTCTCTACACTTGGTTTCTGGACCACCCACTCCAGAAGCAGAAATAAATAAGTTATTATTGTAGTAGTATTCGTAGACCTACTGTGCATCTCCTGCCTCATCCTCCTGCCTTTCACTTTGTTTGCTCACTTTCAAATAAAAAAAAGTCCATCCTTTCCTGTTTCTTAAATCTGGGCCACCACACAGCTAGGAATAGGGAAATCATGAGACTAGAAGGACAGTAACTCCTTTAGTCCAGTTGTTTCTCTGGACTTTAAAGTAAACTTCCTTTAGAACCTAGTTTTTTAAAATTTGGGGTTATGGTTCCCCCTTCATTTAGAACAACATACCAAATGTCTTGTAAGATTTTGTCCTTCTTAGAGATGTTATTTCTTTTCGCTCTAGCAAATGGTGACAGTTGTTGTGTCTTTCCAGTTTCTGCATCTTTGGAGAGGCAGTGTCTGACACTCCTGGTCATTGTTTGACACCATTTGGGCTACTGTGCTTTCTTGGATGCTGCCATACAACTGTAAGACACTCCGAGCAAGAAATCTGGTTGAGAGGTGGGTCCTTCAAAAATAATATGAGAAGACTAACAAGGCTGTCTTTTAACTCACAGTCTAGTTATCATTACATTAACTATTTATCCTGTTTATTGCAGTGGTTAAGACCTCTGCACTTGCAATAGGAATTCCCTTGTACAAGGGAGGGTTGCATTAGTGAAAGTCTTCGCAGACTGAATATTCAGCTCAGCCCTAAATCACTTCTCTATGCTCTCCTCTCTGCCTTCCTACAAGATGTAATCAGAATGCACAAGGCTGTTCGCATGAATGCATTTGGTCCATCACTGCCTGCACATTGCACAATTATGCCCTTTATGTCAGAGGCTGCACTCAACCCCCACATGTGCTTTTTTGTTAGTATCCTAGTAGGAAAAGTTAAAAGCCTTCAAATATAATGTTGCTGTGGGAATAGAGGTGGTTTTTCAAATATGACTTTTAAATAGAAGGTAGAAAGTTTTAAGGCTTCTTCTACTGTACTATGTCATTGATATGGAGGCTATATTGAATGCAATGAACTCCAATCTTAAAGGATGTGTGTGGCCAGCAGTTGCAGTTATTCTGAGAGTTTTTCACAAATATTCCTCTTCATAAGCCTTGCGTGACTGAAACTTGCCATATATAGCAAAACTTTTTTCTCTCCCCCTAGTTATATTATTTATAATAATATATATATAATGATATGTATTTAATACAAAAAGTTGTCATTATATTTATATGAAGACCTGCATTTATGGACAAACACTTTCGACCACAGACAAACCAGTTACTCACTACCTGTTATCCAAAGGATCTCATGGCATTTAGTCTGAAATACCAGGTTTCACGCTCCCTCCTGAGGCAGGTGGTATTGCAATAGCAAGAAATGTTTTGCATTTGGAAAGGATGAAGAAGAAGGAACTTGAGCAGTCTAACTCCATACATTGAGGACTAGAAAAATGCTGATCCATAAATTAAAACTTTTCAGAGAAAGCAAATTCTACTCACTGTTTTGGAAGTGCAACATTCTTTCTAGCCAAAGGAATAAGCACTGCTGATTCCTTTACATTTAACTTTCTGGGTTTGAATTTCAAATACAAAAGAAAGTATCTCTTTGACTTTTCTACAAAGGGACCCAACTTCCTGTACAGATTTGAGCGAGGCTGTACCAGTATAAGTGAAGATAGCACTTGATTTGATCCTGTGTTCGTGCTTATATTACTGCCCCTATTCACAGAGTCGAAACCTACTGGATTTTTTCCATTAGGAGGAAAAATTGATTATAAGAGTCAGGAATGTCTTTGGTTTATTTAAAAAGCATGTACTCAGAATCTTGTTTCTCTGAATGCAGTAGAAACAAACAACTTTTCTTACTCAAATTTTCCAAGCTTGCTTCTGCAGCACAGTGCGTTCCCTGTAGGGCCGTGCCGCTCTGTGTTGGGCCTCTCATCTGACTGCTTCTCTGGCTGTTGTTTCTTGTGGACAGTGAGACACGCACACACCCCCACTCCATCCAACCAGCTGGCTTCCTAATATCCACATGCCACAGGGGATTCTGGTTGAGCTCAGCCTACTCCAGATCAGGTGCTGGCACGATTTGGGTGGTTATCTTCAGTTGTCTCCATCCTCCAACTCCTGAAAGGACTAAATTACACTTTTCATTTAGCACAAAGGACAGACACCTGCATTACCTTCACAAAGGTATGCAACTATAAATTTAAAAAAAACTACTTCCATGAAAATTCCATATAGACACCATCCTCATGTGCACACACATGCATGCTAACACACAGCTTTCGAGCCTTTGGAACAGCTAAGAAACTTGTAATATAATAGAATTACAAAATTGTTTCATAGTTGTCTAAATAATTTTCAACTCAGTTCCTTTACTATAGGCAAAGTTTCACACTATTTTTACAGCAGCATAACTTATCTCAGATCCTTTTGTCAAAGGAAAATACGTAAATGCTGACAAAAAATCTTGACAGTAATGCATTATTTCTGAAAGCCTGCAACAAGACAGTGTTACCACATTTCAAACAAGTACTAATTTTTACGATGTTGAGCCAGTCACTCTTTAGCTCTGCTAATCACATTTTGATAGGAAAGTGCAGTGTATAATGAAAAAAAATGTTCCAAATATTTCAGACTGAAAAAAGTCGAGACTAAGGGTGTGCATGTTTACACTGCACCGTATTTCTCAGTTCTCAGTCTTAAAGCTCCAATAATATTTACTTGTAGCAAAGAACATTAGAATGGTTTTAAATGCAAAAGAAGCTAAAAGCAGTCTCTCTCACCAATGGAAGAAAAATATTCTCATAGAATTGAAACTTTGCCTGTTTCCATACTTTCCTCCCAGAACAAACTTCATAGCTTTAAGTGCACAAGCTTATTTTTTCTCTCATCTTTATAATTCCAAATTAGCTGATCTCTGTAATTTATGTATTTTCATACATAAATTGATCATAATTGATCAGTTGAATTCCATTTTGGCTACACGTGCACTATTCTAAAACAACTATTAATAGGGTGCTATAAGCATTACATTGATCACATTTACATTAAGTAAGAGAATAACTTCATGAAATGGATTCTTTGAACATGATGTTGGTCCAATAAGAAAGAGATGTTTTCAGTGAGTGTTTTCATATGTTTATTGAACACACACATTACTTGTATTTGTCAATAGCATTGAAAGCTATGACTAGATAGGACAAATTAAACATTTTTAAACATGAACAGACTGCATTAGTAGCAGTGGAATGCATAGTTAACTAAAGATATTGTCCTCAGGCACTAAACAGATCATAATTACAATTGCAACTCCACCTTCTGGCTTATTTTGCTCTGAGTCCAAGAGTTTAGATTCGTTATTTTGAATAAATGTGGATACTTCCTTCAGGGTCTGAAAAAGGAAAAATTGACAGCTATGTTCCAAAGAAAGCTTAGCTGAATGGAAAATAACTGCTTGCAATACTAATGTGCTCTTTGTTTAGTAGCACAAATCAGTATCATCTCTTTAGAAGTGAGTAACTAGGATAAATATTGGATATGAGACCAAAGAGTTCTTTTCATTTCATGTGTTAAAGGTTTCCATATGAAAATAAGCATATACGTGTGAAATCTTTTTTTGAACAACTGTCAAAAAAATTGTGCAAAAATATGGTGGAAAGCTCTTCTAGCCAGTGGCATTTGGGCTACTTCAAAGAAACATTGTGGGAACACTAAGTTAAATGAATCAGATAGAGAAGGAGAGTGAAAAAACAGCTACATCCTTGAATAATTTTGTTCTGTGATATCAGAGTCTCAAGTTTTCCATAGTTCTCTCCTTATTTGTGAAGCTAAAGTCCTGCCATGGATTATTTTCTATACTAAAGACAGTATTTTTAATGTTTAGTATTCCTCTTCACCACACTTATTTGTAACAAGTAATTTTCCATTTACTCTCAGTGGCTTCAGACAAACATCCAAACTCCTATGTTCTTGGTAAGAATGGTGTTAAGCATGTAGCTCTCTTTTAAAAAGGGAATTATACACAGATTTAGTTATAAACTTCTTTCTGCATCCTTAGAAATCAATAGGGACTGTGAGTCAGACACGAGATTTAGCGGAAAAAGTTATAACCCTGTGTAAAGACAAGCACCAGCAGTGGAAGAGTGATAAATGAAGTTGTTCAGGCTCCCTGGCATGTCGATTCTGTGGAGTATACTTTACTGAAACACTTTCCATATCATGTTTGGCCTCATGAATGTTCAGTGATAGAGGCCAAATCCTGTCCTCAATCCAATCTCTGCAATTCCCTTCAACCACGTAGCAGCTTTCATCTGTTTTCTTGCATCAGATTCTTTCACGGGAGTTCAGCTGTGCCAAGCATCTTGAAGTTGTATTACCAAGAATGTTTCAAACTCAAATCTCTTAGCTTCATCACCAAAGGCAGGAGCCTCTACCCAAGTGCAGAAAAGGTTGCTTTGCCCTAAATCCAAGGAAAAACCTGACAGTTTTGCACCACTTCGAGTTAAGATCTTGGCCTTTAAGCAATGGCAGAAACATAGATGCTGAACCGAACTACGGTTTGGACTTTGGGAGTGAACTCAGTGTCAGTAGGAATTCATGAAATGTTTCCAGGTGACGAAAATATTCTCCAGTGTGTCCCTAGACTGGCATGCGTCCACAAGTCTTGGGGAAGGCAGCATATTAATTTTCTCTATTACAACCCACATTCACAGGCTGAAATTACAGCTGTGCCTTGGTCTGGTAGCTGTTTGAACCCCCTCCCTCCTCAGGGCATCAACCCTTTCTCCCTTCCTTCTCAGCAGAAATGAATAGGAGAGCAAGGAAGCTTTTATTAGTCTCAGCTCAGGGCTGACGGGGGCATTAATGGGCCAACTAAAGTGTCAAGACCTCCCTGGAGGAAAAAGGACTAATGGGAAAAAAAAAATGGTGAGGAACAGAGGCAAAAGAGGACAGGAATGCAAGGGCTCAGGGCTCACAAGTAGATCAGGATGGTATCAGGGGACTATACTGAGCAGAGGAACCCTAAAATTGCCCATCAGGCTGCAAGTATCTGAGTCATCACTCAGTCCTCCACATTTCCTTAGCTCGCATGCTGCACCTTGACAAAAAGCCTCTCCTGCCACTGTCCCCTAAGCTCTTCTACTTCACTGTGCCAGTCAGCTCATGCCTGAGGAGCAACCCCTCCACTTCTGCTCCCCTGGTAAAACGCCTGGCTTGGCTCCTCTCCCTGCTAGCCCCAGGCAGCTAGTATATAAAAATGACCCTGGCTGAAAGCAAGAGGAGAGAAGATTTGTTTTCACAGTGGTATCTTGTTATAAATCCTAGTGTAGACAAGTCAATACAGGAACACTGGCCTGACAACGCTGGGACATTTACAGGGGCACGGATTACCTTTTGGGGTGTTCAAGCACGTTTCTAGCTAACTTCTCTTCTAAGAAAAACTTCAGGACAGAGATTGGCGTAGGTGGAGGAGGGGAGGAGGGAAACTCTGAAGAAAAAGCAGCTGGTGGACAAAGGGGAGGAAATGAGGAAGGTATTGTCTCTTTTCCTACTGAGAATGGAAATATTTCATTTGAAGAATATGAGAAATAATTTTAAAATACTACCTCCAAACAGCTAGGACTAGCAGACAGCAGTCAGGGAAAAACTGTCTTTAAATTTCAGGCACTGGAACTCTATTTCTATTGTGTTTGGACTAATTCAGTCAACCCCACTTAATTTCCATTGTTGAGGGAGTATAAAAGAGGCAAGAAAAAAGAAAAAACAAAGTCTACTGGAAAGATATGCTGAGAAAGAAAAGAACTTTTTGAGACAAGGAAAAAAAAGTGGAGAACTGACAATAAGAATAGAAAATGTAGCCAGTGAAGTAATATTTTGGTAATGTTTTTCTGTAGAGATTTAGTCCTCAGACTATTGTAACCATCTGCCTGTATAGTAACTGTAAGCTATACACTGGACATAACGAGCTAATGTTCTGACTTTTATTTGCATCACCTCTACGAGGAAAATACTACAATAGAGATTTGTCTGTCATCTTGTCATATCTCTTTGAGTTTCAAACTTGTCCTAAATGAAAAAGTGAAGCAGTTTGTTTGAGTTGCAGAGTGGGTTTTGGCTTACTACCCATGAAAATGTGATTATAAATTCCTCCTGCATTTACTGTTGGCATATTATAAACAATTGGGTCCACTGATCACCAGGTTATATAAGAATTCTTGTGTTATTCGAGACAATACATCAGGCACAGTATAATAGTGACATACCTATTTTTTAACGTCTAAAATCCAAACTAAAAGGAACTTTTTATGTTCTGTGGGATTTTTATTGCTGGCGGGGGAAGGAGGAAAGAAAACTTTTGGAGTTCCTGCCTCATACTCGCAAGCTGATTGCTTTTAGTGCAATTTTTTACCCATTTGCAGCTGGGCTGTGAGTATTCCTGGTGTCTGAGAATGATGTCCTCATTCAGATATTCAAAAATGTCAGTGTCCTTATTTAAATCTCTAGGGTTTAGCCTCTGCATTTGATTCAAAATTTTGAAAGTCCTGGCATCTATTCTGATGCTTCTTGATGAATTGTAGGGCATGAAAGAAACTGCATTTTGACCATCCCATTTTACCTTGGCTGTGGCATGCCACATTATCTGCCACAGATGGGAAAAAAACATGTGAATGAATGTAATCCATTTATTGGTTTATGGTCACAAAGTCCTCAAGGGAGTGTTCCAAATCCAGAATGCTGGATTTGGTATTTCAGTCAGGTAGCAGAAAGACATAGCTCTCTATAAACTATATGCCCATCAGTGCTTAAATTTTTGTAAAGTCATCAAAGGTGCAGAGCAGTCACAAATGAAAGTGTTCTTATCGAACATTTTATCAAAAAATTTGTTTTCTTGGAAAAAGCTTTCTGAGATCTTTCAGGTGCAATTGTAGAAGAGATTATCTGTATGAGGACAACCCAGCCGAAGAACAAATTTTCCGAAAACAATGCTGTCCCATCCTATGGAAGACCTAACTCTATGCATTCTTTTGTATTCTGTTGGTTTTCTATAGCATTTTTCCTATTCTGATTCATTCTTACAAACTGCCTGGTTTTTCCAGGTCAAGTCTGAATTTTAGGTATTTTGGAGAGTGAGAGTGTTGTAAAAGTGGTTTTCCTGCAAATTGCTCACACATTAAAACCTTTCCTTAGAAAGAGTAAAGCGTGGGCAATTACAGCAAAATGGACTCACGTTGTCTCTTAAGTTTGCTTCAGTTTGATCATAAAAGGAACCTTGACAGTAAGAGACATAATCTAAGTGAATTAGCAGTTTTAATTCTTTCACTTTGGCTTGTCAATTCTGGAACCAGTTTTTCTGATACAGAGACATTTTCTTATTTGAAAAGCTGTGGAGAGCATCATGTTCTTTTGCTGGAGTCACAGAGCATTCAGCAGTATTTGGATCTCTCCAGGTCACATTGGATTCCCAACAAACTCCAAGCGCATGAGGTGTTTAAAATGGATCACAGATCTCATTTGATAAAATGTTCTAGTGAGGCATAATGGGTAACTTATTAAACTGATATCTCAGGAATCGATTACTCATTGGAAAGAGGCTCATATAGCAAAGTAAGAACATACTGAAGAAGAATGCTGTTAAATGGATTTCTACAGGCATGTTGTGTGGTCCACAGCATTAGAAGAAGCAGGAAATCCTGTGTTTCACTTTTGATCCCACTATCAGCTATTTAACAGCATTGTTTATTAATATAATCATTATTTGTGCAACAGTGTCACTTAGAAGCTTTAAATATGGGACCCCAGCTGAGTAATTTAATCTCCAGGGTTCAGTTTCCCTATCTCATAGAGATATTTTAGAGCCATGTTGTTAGGAAGAATTAGCAATGTTTGCTGAGCACTTTGAAGAACATACTAAGCAACATACTAAGGTATAAGGAGGGTTGTTATTTTAAAAAAAACTTCATTATTTTTCAAAAGCAAACAGTTTTGGCAAGATGATAAAAGGAAGGAAGAAAGAAATAGGGAGTGTAGCACTGAAGACAGTATATTCATTTTCTCTTCACTAAACAGTAAACTCTTTAAGTAACACTATATTCTTTCATTCTCATTGTTCCATCACCCAGCCTCTTGCACTCAAGAGCAGTCATTTCATATCTGTATTTACACTTCTAAAGCCATACTCTGTGCTTGTGCTTTTCAGCACTTTATACATTTATTTAAGGATCAGCTTGGAGCACTTATTCCTCTTATTAGGATAACACATCACATTCACACATCACAGCCTGCAACAGCAAGCGATTGTAAATCATAAGATATTGCCAACACCCCACTTTTATCTTCTCAAAGATGCAATGCTCTTTTCAGGGGTTTTCCTTTCATTTAGGTTGCTTTGCTACTTCTTCCTTTGGATTGAAATAAATAGCCTTTCATTTCTTTCTCAGCTAATAGAAATTTTTTTCCTCCTGACAGTGCACAACAGAGTGATTTGTTGGTGTATGCACACCAGTCCATGCATCTTTGGCAATCAAAAGCTATACCGCAAAGACAACCCAATTGCCAAAAGGCAATATCCATATCAAAACCATTAAACTAATCTTCTTGTGCTCAATTTATTACATGACATCTATCAGTAACATACTTACTGCACATTCTTTTTGCATAAGTACCATTTTGAGAATGAAAAACAAGAAAGTACAACTCATGTCGTGACATTTGTGTGTTGTGAAGAATAGGATAAAATGTTGACTTTGCTTTCAGTGGTTTTAAGCTGAATTCAAATAGTATAAATTAGGCAAATATCCAATGAGAGGAAGAAGTTATCCAACCTAAAGAAAAAATAACACAGAAGACAAAATATCAAGAATGGAAGGGAGATATCTAAAGGAGGGGGCAGTGGGAAAGTGTCAAAGGCAGTCAGAAGAGGGATAAGATTTGGAGGATGTGACCATAGAGATGCAGTCAGGACAATTAAAAAAATAGCAAACCCAAAGAAGACATTATCTATTTTGAACCCTGCTGGTAGTTCTGTAGCATACTTAAAATTCATCCACAAGCTGCTGCTTGTTGGCTGATTAAGTCAATCCAATTGCTTTTTTAATCACCTGTTTTGCTGATGATAAGCATGTAAATGTTTTGTGGCAATATTATGTGACATCTACTTACCATTATTTAAAATAAGATCTAGCTCTGGATAAAAGGTGATTAATGAATTAGAATTCATAGCTCTTTTGAAATTTCTTTTGTTATGATTATGAAAACCAGAACTATAATTTTTAAAGAAGTACCGATTCTTCATGAACTTTAAACAAATAAGCAACAAACAGTCTGATCTGGGCAATTCAGGTAAATATAGGTGGTGTGAATCAGTGGCTAAAATGACACAACTGGCTATGTGGGACTCCAACAAATGTCCTTCTATTTTTCTGTTTACAGTCACCTCTAAGTCCATTGCTTGTTCATAGCTATTTGATTTCTAAAAATTGTACGTTAGTTACAAAGATGTGTTCCATGAGTCTGGTCACAAGATACTGCCTTGACTGTGCATGAAAAACATGCTGGAGACAACATACTGTCTTTCTGCCTACTAATGAAAAGTCTGGCTCTGTAAATTTTATTAAGCCAATCAATCTGGAATATGAACTCAGCTTGTTTTAAAAGTCACTTTCTGAAAAGATTGCTTTTCTAATCTATAAAAGGGAAGTGGACCCTTTCTGCATTAAAAAACTTTATCTTTTTCAGGGTTTGCAAGATTATGCCTCCACTGCGTGAACTCAGTATTCACACAGGATTGTGTAATGGTAAAAGTATTTGGCTGGAACAGCCAGCTTTATGATTGACTGATGATATTCTACTGAAGAAGATCTAAGTGAAGATAACATTTTCAAAAGAAAAATATTGCTGGCACTTGACTACCTGTTCTGTACAGCATTTTTTCGCTCTTGTCAACTAACGAAAATAAAACCTTTAATGCTGACAATTTGTGACCTTCTTTGCCATAAAATATTCTGTTACTAAATCAGCACTTTTCTGCTGTCTGTGTTTGTCTTAAACCTTTTTGTGAAACAGTATCTATCTTCTTAGAGCCATTTACTGCTCTCGTTGTGTACGCATTGAGAGTTCTGTGCAAAGATCAAGGGGACATTAGGTGTAGTTACATCCAGGTGATAGTGATGCAGGGTTTACTTTAGGGTTGCTCATTTATTAGGATACATTTTGTGTGTTCTTACTGAAGGACAATTCAGTGGTATTGGAGCCTGAACTCATTGTTCTCAACATTTAAATGCTTTTTGTGCTGAGTAGTTAGGATGAGCTGGGTAAAATTTTTGAGTTTTTTTAAGGCAATGAGTTAAAAACACGTGAAACTACAGTTATGTTTTACCAGCTTAATACAGTCATAAACTGTAATGCCTGATTTATCCTGCTGAAATAATGAGAAGATGTTAACATTTCTCAGAATAATCTGTGGTGAATAGGAAGTGTTTTTGCCTATGGCTGTATTGTGCTAGGGTCTGATTGTATCAGAGCTCATAAATTATGAAGTCAGAAGGGACCACTGTGATCATCTGGCTTGGTCTCTTTTATAATACAAGCCATGGGACTTCTCTGAATTAATTCCTGTTTGAACTGGAGCACAAAGTTTAGAGAAGCAGCCAATCTCAATTAAAATATTTCCAGTGATGGAGAGCCTACAGCAACCCTTAGTGAATTGTTTCAAGGAACAACTATTCTTGCCCTCACATTTTTGTGCCTTATTTTTATTTTGAATTTGCGATTCAGCAAATTAAATCTTATTATGCCTTTGTCTGCTAGGCTAACTCTCATTTTTCAAAGTCATATCCCTGCCTTAGATACTTACGGTCTGTGGTCATCTCATCTCTTAGCCTCTTCTTTCTTAAAATAACAGATTAAGCTCTTGACGTCTGTTGCTATAAAACATGTTTTCAGATTCTTTAATGAGTCCCATGGTCCTTCTCCATAGTCTGAGTAGTCTGTCAGCATCCTCTAAGGATTGTAAATATCAGGAAAGGACACTAGTCCATCATGAGTCCTACCAATGCTAAGTGTAGCAGTCACATCACGTTCCTCACTCTTTTTAAGTGCTCCTGACGATATAATAAAATCCTAGAAACATAGAATGGATTAGGTTGGAAAGGACCTTAAAGATCATCTAATTTAGCCCCCCCCTGCCATGGACAGGGACACCTCCCACCACACCAGGCTTCTCAAGACTCGATCCAACCTGGCCTTGGACACCTCCAGGGAGGGGGCATCCACAATTTTCCTGGGCAACCCGTGCCAGTGTCTTATCACCCTCATAATGAAGAAATTGTTCTTAATGTTTAATCTAAATATTCCCCCTTCCAGTTTATAGCCATTTCCTCTCGTCCTGTCACTACAAGCCCTTGTAAAAAGTCCCTTCTCCAGCTTTCCAGTAGCCTCCTCAGGTACTGAAAGGCCACTATGAGGTCTCCCTGCAGCCTTCTCTTCCCCAGGCTGAACAAGCCCAACTCTCTCAGCCTGTCCTCATAGCAGAGGTGCTCCAGCCCGTTGATCATCTTCATAGTTCTTCTCTGGACCCGCTCCAACAGTTCCATATCCTTCTTAAGGTGGGGATTCCAGAACTGGACACGATGCTCACATACACACATATATGCTCTTATGATCCTTTTTGGCTGCAGTGCCCTTTGAGAGGTTACATTCAGCAGGTTGATGGCCCTCAGCCCTCAGAGGTTAAGTCAAATTATCAAATGCTATGAGTGATTTAGAAGTACAAAAAATGTCTCAGAAGAGGTTTTCAACTTCTATATGTAGAACTAAGTTATATCCAGACTGAATATAACTGGATACGGGTACAAGAAAGAATTCTCTTCACCGCCTGAGTCTCTCATATGTGTTTCTGCATGAGGTTGTATGCAACAACTTTAGTGCTTTGTGAAGCGAAAGCGTTGACATTCAGGTGCTCCACTCTGCAGTGAATCAACTGGAGGATGGAAGAGAAGAGAGAAAGCAGTGGGTTCACCCAGCCACACACTGACAGCAGACCATGTCCCTCACCTTTCACAGCACAGTGGAACTGAGCCAGGAGGAGGGATGTCCTCTGGCATCATCTCGCTGGGCACCACGGGTCCCAGGAGATTGTAAGGAGAACATGGAGAGGCAAGGGGGTGCCTAGAGGAAAATTTCTCCAAATCCACATGACAATGAAAGTTTAGGATCATTTGGTTCTCAGGCAAGGGTAGAGAGAGAGACAAGACAATTCAATAGCCTGGCAGTATTCCTTCAGCCTTGCATGCTGTCTTCTCTGACTGAGTGTCTCCTCAAAGTCACTTTGGAGTATGAGTAAGCATCCTTACACCACTTCAGACAATATCATCAGTAATTTGTGACTTGCAAAGGCAGCTAGGTAAACCAGCCACTTGCCCCCAGGAGATGAGGGAAGCTTGTGCTAAACAGTGTTCCTGTGCATATTCACTGTTGTTGCGTGGACTATTTAGATTAAAGCTAATGTAGATATCGCTGCTGCTATCAGCATTGTATTTCCTGTGGCAGCATAGGTGGGCCTTCAGCACATAGATATTATTGATATCAGCCAACAGTAGAGGGTAAGGATTGACAGGCTTTATACAGTAATTTACTCCATGACAATGTCCCCATAGGGAAAGTCTAATGACCCTCTTACTGCATTTATTTGAGATACCAAAATTAAGTGCAAATACCATGGCCAATTCATGTGATTAACATCCTGTTACATACCCTTGAAGTCTTAAAGTCATTAGCATCATACATATTTTAACACAGTCATATCTCTCTTTCTCTTTTCTTAAGTCTGTTGTGGGATCCAAGACATTTTCCTCAGGGCTTGGAGAGGTGTTGCTCCACACTGTGCTGTATCATAAGGTCTTGGATATACCCTGTAGGGGTTTAATGAGTGTTTATCTTCTGATAGTGCCAAAAGGCTGTCTCGCGCTCTGTCCTTCCAGTGGCTGCAGTTTCTCAGTGTACTGCTGATCATATCTCCATCCAGGCACATTTTACTATCCCTCATAGCAATGCCAATGTCCCAATGTTGCAATAATGTCTCAGGAGAAACTCATGCTTGCCCATTGCTGTATTACATCAATAAGAATTTTCTTCTTCAATGCCTTGCTTTTTTTTCACAACCATAGTTTTTCCTGAGGAGAGCCCCAGTTACAACAAGCTTTCCTGGTTAGAGGGCAATTAGATTTTTGGTGGCAGCAAGTTCTCATCTTTTCATACACACCATTCTTCCTCATCCTCTCACCTCCAGCAGTGACAGCGAGGCTGGAGTTACAGATGCAGAGATATGCAGGCAATATTGTGTGTGGCCTCAGGATGCTGTTCAGGCTCTGGGTACATGCATTTATTTATTCGGAAATGACTGACTGTACATTTTCTTTGATTTTTTGCAGAGATACAGTCTCACACTCTTCAGGTGATTGCAACCACCAAAATGAACACACTCTTGGGCTAAGTTACTGCTTCTCAGTTAGGAAACAGTCACAATTCACAATATGAAGCATGAAAACAAAGTAGTATGGGCTAAGTTTACATTCAGCTGTGACAGTGCTTTAACTTTGCATTTGCACTTGCAACAGATGTTTGAATACTTAATATGTAAGTAAATTCTACCTCACAATTGTAACTTCTTGTCGTGCAGTTTCTCTAAAACTCCATTCTTCCCGTGTTCCAAGGGCTGCTAGGGATGCTGCAGTTTTTTATAGTCTCTTTTGGTGTTTGGACCACATTTCTCTATGTCTCACATCTGCTCACCAGGTTCCTGGATATCCTTGTTATAGTTTGGCCAGTTTGTTGTGCCTCCGGCTCTGCAGATGCAGTCTTCTCTTCCAAAATGGCTCTGCTTTATTCTCAAGAGTTTCTATTTTCGGTCATCCAGCTGCCCTTACATACAACATCTTCAATGCCCAATTCATCTTGATAGCTCCAATACTTTTGAGAGACAAGCAAAGTTTTTCCCTGATGTCTGGCTATCCTATCAGAAAGTTAGACACAGGCCCTCGCAAATCTTTTGCTTGCAGTTTGTTTTCAGATATTTTCCAAATCTCTGCCTTGAAACCAGTTGTAAAAGAAAAATAAAAAAGAGAAGAACTATCCACTTTGCAGACGCATTAAGCAGAAGCCCACTTTTTTTTTTAAAATTGCTGGCTGAAAATGGTATATAGGTGGATTTTCTATCTGTCAGAGAACTACTTGCTCATTACTCCATATTTGTATGCTGCAGGACTGTTCTTGCTAAAAATTAATTCTGTGTATGCAGTAGTCCGATTTTGCAGTGTCAGAAGCTTTTGTTAAAAGTTTTTTGTTACTTTCTGCCTTTTAACATACACACACAACTGCATCACCAGACACACCTCTCAATGCATGTTGTTACCCAGTTAGTAAGGCCAACCTTGACACAAAAGCTATGGGATATTTCTGTTTTCAATGCAATGGCTCAATTCAGTTTCAATAGCATTGTATTATACATTTGCCTGCTGGTTTAAGTCTTTACGTTTAAAGATGTGAGATATGTTCTGTGATAGGTGTGATGGCAGCATCCCGTTGAATTTGTTTTCTTGGTGTAGCATCTTTCTCCAGTAGCTGCACAAAGGGTTTCCCACATGTTCAAAAGTCTTGAAAGAAAGGTCAATAGATATTTCTTATAATATAATAAGAGAAAGGAAAGAAAATTGCATGGAAAACAATAAACAAAAGTAACAAAAATACATGTAAATAAGATGAGTATATGAAAAAACAATTCAATGGAAAAGGGAGACGGCCTTCCTTTCCACTTTTGCATCTCCTCCTCCTGCCCACCACCTCTCCCTTGGAATCAGATACTTGTTGGCTTTGTCTCCCTGTTGAGCCCAGCAGTGATCAGTGAGCTCATAGCGAGCCACGTCAGCAGGCTGGCATGGCACAGATCACTGCTGTGCAAATGAGCTAAACAGGGTCTGGCAGCAGGGTGGCGTAAGGCAGAACTCGTTCGTTCAGGCACATTTCTGCTGCTTATCAACCCACACCAGCTCAGGCGGAAGTTTCTTCATTGGCAGTGTAGACATGTCCTAGGCTCCTGGATGTTATTTTACACATGAGACTAAACAATGTTAAGGGGCTTTCTGTGAGTTCAGACTTTAAGGACGTTGTGTGTACCTGCTTTTTCACACACATAATGCAGGAGGAAGCTGCTACTATGCAGGTTTAAATCAAAGCAGCTTCAAGTCCTCAATGAAACCTACTGGATGAGAGTCTGTTCTGGCACATAACTGGCATACTGGTGAGCCAGCCTGGAAACTGCTTACCGTAAGAGAAATTAGGGGATTGTATAAAGGATGTGACATCATTTTGTATCAATAATAACTAGATAATTAGAAGGTGGCTGGTATTTCATTCTGAAATGATACAAACATTTAATTGACGGTTTAGTCCACCGCCTGTCCATAGCTGGTTGTAAGACAAGCACTGGGGCTCAGAGTTGCTGTCCAAACATATCCTACTTTCTACTCCTGCTCTATTTGTAAGACAGAAAGAACCTCTGAGACTCCTGGGGCACAAGTGAGGTGCAAAACTTTCAGCATTGCTTGCTGATGGGCATTGGCATCTTCCCTGACTGGCATGATGAGCTAAAGTTACCTCTAAACTTGTGACCTTGGAAACATTTTGGGGTTTCTGAAATTAGGCAAGCAACATATCTGCATAGGAACTCCAAATTAAGTTAGGCTCTCACTACATGTCTCTTTTCCTCCTCAGCTTCATTGTATCTCCAGTTCCATCGGAAAGAAACATAGGCACCATGTCCAGTCAAGAACTGCCTTATGTTTTAACCAGATCCCCGGTTTTGATCTGAGGAACCAAAACCCTTGGGCACACAAAACACCCAGCCACCAGGATGTGTAAACAGTCTTAAGAGCTGAACAGTTCTTCTTTTTCTTGTAAAAATTTCCCAGTGAAGTTGAGGAGCAAGCTAGGTTGGTACTAGGTTGAGTTGAGAGCCTGAGAACAGCTTGAGGCAGCATGTGTGGAATGGATCACATGGTTTTGCTGAGTGGTGGAGGCATGGAACAGAGAAAGCACAGGGTAACAGGCAGGTTCGATAAACTTCAGTCAAGATCTTGCTTTTAAGCGCACCAGCGATCAACGATGGAAAGTCTCATGGGAGCTGAGAGGGTGTTGGCAGGGGAACAATGCAGAACCCAAGGGTCACAATTTTGGAGGGCTGTTGGCAAAGTACACTTATAAAACACTTCCTCTGTACCTTCACCGAGTAGCTGCCGTGTGCTACATGCAGAGGCTTGCCAGTCACATAAACTAAGGGCCCATCCAGACTGAACCATCACTTCTGCAAGTGCTTGCCCGTCCTTGCCAAATGATGTAGAATGTAGATGAAGCTGCAATGCTGAGTGTTCTGCTGACCTTTAGTACGTTAGGTAGACTGCAAAAAATTGTTCTAGTACTAAGGCTGGAAATCATATCTCTGTATCGTCCTGAGCTAGGTAGGTAAGGGGAGGGGAGATTACCTGGAGAAAAGTTGTAAGATATTTTTCCCCAAGTCCTGAAAAAAATCAGACTCTTTGAGGAATGTGTGAGCCTTTCTGTGCCACATAGCCAGCCCTGAGAAGGGTTGATAGCATTGTACTATTTACACTTCAGTCGTTATTCATATAAGAATCGATAGTTATGGTTGTCCTTCCTTGTACTGCTTTGGGGAACCTTGCTTCTGTCATGAAACTGCTCTTATCTTAGCTTTAGTTCCTTCACTGACGTGCCTGAGGGCAAGTACAAAAGCCTAAAAACGACTGTGACAAAAGCGTGCTATAAATACTGTCCTCTGAAAAGTCAAATGAGTTTTTCATTAGACCTAGCAAGGATACTGGTCCAGGCCAGTTAAAAGAACACAAAGAGAGAACACGAATAGTCAGGCTGAGAAACTCAGGAAAGAGAAAGAGCGATCCAGAAAGACAGGGAAGGACAGCACACTAAAGGCAGAGAAAAAAAGCAGAGGAAACAAACTGTTGCACATTGTAAGAGGAAACATCTTAAAAGAGAAAAAGATAAGAAAGTTAAAAGGGAAGAAATTGTGTGAAGACATTGAGGAAATACAAAGAGCAAAGAACTAATTTTTAAAATTGTTTTTAATAAATTGCATAGTTCTAGAGTGAGGGCTTTCTGTTTGGGGGTTACTGCTCTTTTGACGTAAAATGTGTTTCAGAGCCAGAAAAATGCTTACAGTCAGTTGCCGTTACTTGCCACTGCTCTCATGATTTTGTCTTTTCTTTTTTTAATTTGGGCAAAATTTTTCTTCATTGTCTTGACAAGCCCCCTTAAAAAAGTGGCTTCTTCTGGCTGTACCTATGCATCACTGTTACTGGCTGGGGTTCAAACTGTCTCATTTACTTAGAAAAAAAAGATTCCCATCTCTTTAAAAGTTTCACAAATTTTGCTATGTTAAAATAAATTTTCTACCATTTCTCATGCAGTTAAATCTTGTCACACACATTGCAGGGAAACATAGGAAGAGAATTGTCCCTCTTGAGCTTGCCTGAGATATTTCCATAGAGTACAGGTGGAATATAAACAAGTACAGGTGGGATATAAACATAAAAACAGGTGCAGTGAAGGGGAGCATCAGCTAGAAAAGGGGAGTAGAGAGCCAGGAAGCAGGGTGTGGAGATGACTAAAATAAAGCAAGGACAGTCAGGAGAGAGGCTATAAAAAGTAGCATAAAAGAAAAGCAGAATATGGAATACGAATTTGCTAGGTAGATGAAATGAAGGGACATGGAAACTGAAAAAAAAAAGTAAAAAGCAGAAGGGGAAGTGGAGGAGGCAGGAAAGGGGAGAGTTAGCAGGGAAATGGAAATAAAACAAAATTTGTACAAGAAATCTAGAACGGTGGGAAGAAACAAAAGGAAACTAGTGCAAAGTCGAGAAAATCATAATCAATAAAATAAGTAGAAGAAAAGCAAAATAATAAGCCAGGGAGCAATTTTTTAAAGAGTAAAAACTGACTGACTTCCAGTGTTCATTTGTTTATGGGTATAGTTAGGGAAGAGATACAGTATATTTTTATGTAAAACCTGAGGGGTTGGAAACAAGTGTTTAGACAGGCACTCCTGCTTCAAGACAGATTTTTGTTTTCCTTAGGCCTTTTATTAACACATGGTTAGATCTCTGCAGCTAATTACACTGGTGCATTACGGATCATGTCATATATCATGAGTATATTGACATTGAGAGAGGGTGGACAGGAGGCACAATAGGTTCAGTGATGTGTATATAAACATTTCCAGCCACACCCTCACAGGAAAAAGTTCCAACTCTTTCTACGAAGAAAACAAGTCAAGACCTTTGAGAAAGTAAGCAATAGAGATAGGTCGATGCTGCAAGAATTCTAATCCTGAAACAAGATAGAAAGCGATGCTATGGAATTTATGAGTTTAGTTTCTGGATCTTGGCTTCTGTATATACAACCGCCATTTATTTTATTGGGGTGGTTCAGGTCTTTGGGCTCTTCTTGGATTAATTTCTAACCAGAACCATGTCCAGTTATTCTATATACCTTTGACCCCACTTTTGCAGTATTATCTGTGTTGGTAAGCACTTAATCATGTGCATACGGCCTCTGACTTTGCTCGCATGTGTAAGTGCTCACCATTGTTAATAAGGCTTTCAAAATGTTTTAATTCACACAATAATGGTTCTTTTGGTGTGAAACCATACTTTGTATTGGTTAAACACAAGCAGCTGGATGCTCTTTTAATGCATTTTAATAAGAACAATGAAACTGCCCTTTTGTTTTACATTTTCTTGTGCTTAGATTGTACCATCATTCCCTATATTTCCTGTCTAGAGTATTTAATGTACATAGTTTAAAATGATTATAAGAGTGAGGCAGGGAACAGTTTAACCTCTAACAGGGGCAGCATTTTTAAGTTCAACCGTAAGCACTTAGTTAAGAAAAATCTGTTTCCACTTTCCTGACGTGATCCTTTTAAACAAAATGCAGGTTAACCACATACAGCAAAGCCATGATTTCAGCCTTGCCAGAAAAGGCCAAATCCTGCGGATCCTTATTCACTTGAGCAGTCCTTCAAATTCTGAGTCTTTTTCAAATAGAAAGAAATACTCATGCGATTTTAGGATTTGCAGAATTTGGCCTCCAGTTAACCACTTGGCAAAACTTGTGCCTGCACAGTATTTGTAGTCCCAAGTAAAACCTCCTAAGTGTTTTTTGATTCCTTTTCAATATTAAACTCTTTGAGAAAAAAAGGCTGCCAGGTGATGAACTTGCCTGGGATTCAGAATGTTCGCTAAAATGATAACAAGACGAGTCCCTAAAAGCTGAGTCATGGAATTTAGAAAAACAAAATTTTACAGCAGTGTAACCTAGGGACTAATGACTTCATCTTACTTCCTCTATGGATTTACATGAATGTAAACAAGAACAAGAATTTGGCTTGGAAAAGCTGATTGAAAACTGAAGAATAATCTGGTTGTTTTTAATTGGCCAAATCCTGTAACCTTACTAGAGAAAAATTCCCAATGTTGTCATTTGACATTGAAGGAATGTTGACTGACTCAGGGCTGTAGCTCCGTAACAGGAGCTGTACATCCGCTAGAGCTAGTCTTTTTGTTCCCTTCCATTAATATTTTCAGAAGTAAAGCAAAGGTATTCTTTTCCTCTGTTGAAAGCACAGAGGGATTCTTCTTGTCCATCCTATCTGATAAGAAGCGCTCCACCACATCACTGTTTCTTCTTACCTAATGCAATGAGGATGCCTCCTTCTGGTCCAGTGTACCTTGTTCAGCAGACCTTTGAGGGCAATACATGTGCTAATTTCTGCAGTGATCCTCCTGTGGCCAGTAATGTCATTTCATGTGGCTTACATTGTAAGCCAGGGCAGAATAGAAACATATTCAGTAATCCTCCCAGGAAGGAGAAGATAAAATCTGCAGAGTAGGCATTCCTCAAGCAAGGTTCATAGTGGAAAAATTTAAAAAAAACCAGAGCTACTGTAGGTTCACAGCAGAAATACAACTATTCACAACTCCAAGGCATCTCTATCCAATCATCCGAAAGGATCTGGCAAATGTCCAAAGTAATGACACGGTTGTCTACTTTTGTGGGAAGAAACAAACTGGATAAAGTTTATTTTTTTCAGCGACAGACATCCGTGATTTTTTACTGGGTGCGCCAATGAAACTGGTTCCAAAATGCTGGAGGCAGCTGTATCATCCAGAAGAACCCTGCATCTCAATGTTAAATATAATTTTATCCTGAACATATTTTCACTGCCTTCTAAAATCAGCTTACTGATTTTGCATGAGTTGAAATAGACAACCTAGCACAGAACATTTTATGATTTAAGTATCCTCTACAATGACCCCAAAATAGCCGCTCGATGTTTCATAATGCCATAATTCTGCATTCTGCTGTCTCTATAGCTCTCCTCTCCTGCACTGTTCCCTGCATTGAATCTATCCCATATGCAGCACTAAGCACCAATTTATCCAATCCAAGACCTATGCTTGCTGCACCTCTGAAGAGGAGAGGAAACCTTCGACTGACTATTTGTATTTTTGGTTATTTAGTTCTCAAGATATTTCAGGCTCCTTCAAATTAGTCTCAGAGATCTGAATGGCATGAAGAGCAGAAGGCAAGTGAGACAGTTCATGATAAATTAAATTTATCTCGTGGATATCAACACCTCATTTGTGTACGTGTGTGTTTTCTCTGTTGCTGAGTTAATTATTCTTGGTAATAATACTGAGTCAGACACCTGAATGTATCATTGCAGACAAACCCATGTTATTTATGCATTTTCGCTAACTTAATCCTTGCCACAGGCAAAATTTTTGCCTTATAAGGGGTTGCAAGCTGCTCATGCACGTAGTTGCTCTTCCCAAGGAACAGACTGTGAACAAACAGACTCATAGTCCTGGTTCATGCCTTGTTCTCCCTCTCCAGTGGAGAGGAATAAGACACAGAGTCACAACCATTTTAAAATCTCTGAAGATTCTTTGATACAGATGAACTTTTACTTGAAGACCATTTATGAAAACTAATCCTGGGCAGAGGAGGACATCTTTCTTAAAGTGATTGCAATTTATTAGGGACAGGAAAAAAGAAAAATACCAGCTCTCATTCGTGATGGAGATAATCCCAGCTGTCACGCAGCTGCCCAGGAGAGTTGTCTTGTTTGCTCTACTGCCTAATTCCAACTGAGCGGAGAACACCTTGTCTCCGCTGGCATTTCCAGCTTACCATGCAAAACCTGGTAGCTCTCTTTTCAACTTTTCCTCTAGTAGAGGAGAGCCCAGCCCTGTGATGCTGGGTGCCTGGGGTGCACCTCTGGAAGCAGGCAGAACCAGCTGCCTGTGGCTGGAACGCAGCACTGCCCCAGGGCTAAGTACTGGTGGCTTAAAACAGAGTTATGGTCAGTGAAGTTGCTACGTTAAGGCACACACTCTTATTCAACAGAGCTGTTCCTTGCCTACCCTGGAATTAGAACTGCTTACTTTTCCAACCAAAAGTCTGTTTTTACTATGGTTAGCACTGCAGAGCTGTGGAGCTCTGGGAGGGTGAGTTGGCTTTTATTCTGTTTTGCACATCATCAACGAAATTGTCAGCTGATTTCCTATTGCAGAATCTTTATTACCAGGAAAATCCTATGAGGTAGAATGAATATTTTTCACTTTTAAATCTCAGGTGGAAGATGCAGGTTGGCAGCTGGAAGAAACAGATTTTTGACCTATGGCATGGAAGTCATGGAAAATGAAAAACGGGTCTTAATTTTGTCCATGTTAAAGAATAAAAATTACGAACAGACTAAAATAAAGTTTGGGTTTTGTTTTGTTTTGTTTGTTTTTTCTCTCAGCTGTTTTATAAAGTTCAGTTAAGTCCCTTGGTTTCAAATACGTGTTGAAATATATAGTTCTGCTAATCTTAAAACTGGCATCCTACAGTCTTCAAAAATAATGAGACTGGCTTAAAAACCTTAAGTTCCAGGAAAAAAAAGGTGGAATTTTTAAACTTTTAACCTTTAGTCACATTTGTGTTTGTGTTTTCAGATGCTACAATTGTGAGTGGTAGAAACACACTGAAAGAAAAAGAAGCTTAAAACGGTCATGGGTTCACTCATGTTCAAGAATGGCAGTTATAAAGGAAGAAGCAAATATTGAAACTCCAGATAAAATCTTGAGACTTTTCAAAACTGAACACCACCATACCCTCCAGACCAAAAGCAGCTCTTATTCTGGAGTTCAGGTTGCAAATCTCCACTAAGAAGATAGAGGGAAAATACAGCAGAATAGTGTCTTTTCTTACAAAATAAATTAACTTCAAAATATCCTGAAAGTAAAGTCCCTTAAAGCTCAGCAGCTGATGTGAAGAAAACTGAAACACTGAAAGACTTGCGATTGCAAATTAAGGCATACTTCTAGCTTTTCCTAAAGCGAAGAAATTTTCTCTTCAGTCCTCTTTGCTGAGTGAATACCCTTTGTGAGGTGAAGACAGTTAAAACCAGGCTATCTCCTTATAGTTCATCGAGGTCAACAGAAGTTTTGAATGTGAAAGGGCTGCAGTACTTAGTCCTTGTCTAGTTACCCATTACATCAAGACCTGTTGACCCTATAGCTCCTTCCCCTATGTTGATATAGCAGGAAGTCCACAAAACAGTTTAAATTATTCCAGGATTAAGAAAATCATAAAGAAGAAAAGTATGTAACTGGAAAGCATCAGTCCTCACGAAGAGTTGACTAAATCAAACTTATGCAGAGGAAGTTTTCAACTATGCTGTCAAAATAAGAAGTGACATGTTTGCACAGTTTATACCCTTTGGTACAAAAACCCACCCCAGGCAAGGGTCCAGTGGCAGAAATAGAATGGAATTAGAATTTGGGAGGAGGGATAAACAGTGGTTGAATTAAATTTCAATTAGAAAGCTCATTGTAGCTCTAATTCTACAGAAACTACAGCCAGTCAATATAGTAAACAGCCTACAGGCGGATATCCTAGTGGAACTTCATAAAGAAAAAGAAAAGTGGAGTTCATATGAATGACTCCTCTACCCTCACAAAAACCCCACATTGAAAATAAGTCATCGGTGTAATGTGGAGTGAGTGTTCACTCAAAGAAAACCTAAAAATGTACAGATCTACAGGGTACAAGATTTTCCTTACTATAACATTTCTCCAAGGTGTAAAATATGTTTTAAATAACTACTTGCCCTATTGTTAAAAAATGAGCTACTTTTGCTGATACAGAAGGTTATGACACAATTTCATCAAAGGTTTGGGTGAAATCCAAATAAATTGTTCTGTGTGAACTTCTGTATATTTATCAGCTTTGCAAAACCCTAAAAAGATAAAGTCACGAGACAAGACTAATTGAACAGAGGGAACTTTTTTTACCATCCCTAAAGGGAATTAACTAGTCCAAAATTAGTAAAACTAACATGGGTGGAAGCAGTTTGCATGAAATTATGGTCAGCAACTTTGCTCATGGAACAAAGTAAAACTTCTCTGAGAGTCACACTGCCTGTTAAACTTCTGAGAATGATTTTATTCCTTTACTATCCCATTTGCCCCACTGACCTTTGGCTAGGGCCCAAATGTAAAAAGTTGCTGACTTTCTCATGTGCTTAGTGCAACCTTAAGCTAAGCCAGTCACAACCTTTTTTGACGGCTGTTCCCTTGTTTTTCAGCCCAGATCTTCATACTCATAAGAACCTGAGAAGCTGGAAAACTTTTAGATTGTTGGTTGTTCCTCCAGGCTGAACTCCTGAAAATCATTGCAGGGAAAAATACCCTAACATACTGCATTCATTTTATTTCAGAATACACAATATGATTGAAAAAGGTGAATGGAAAACAAAGCTACGAATCAGCCCATACAGGAAAAATTTTGGATTTGTGATGCCTTTAGTATGCACCTTACCTTTAACTCAATGAGTAATTATCTGTCTCCCGAGACACTGGCCATTTTGCTTGCAGGTGCTGTTAGGCAAGAGAGGTGCACTCTGTTTCTTACAAGAACAGAACTACTTTTCTTTCTTGGTTTTCATCTTGAAATTAAAATAAAATCAATTTAAAGACTGAAAGAAAATTAGAATACTTTTGCGTTCAAACATATGTATGTACATATATATGTACACACACGTGTATATAAAACTCCCAAATATACTAATAATGTAATATCTCTATACAAAGTAAATAAACACAATCTATAAACTTAGGTAAGGTTCTTATGTGGTACTTTCCTCTATTTTCAGGTATATTTCATTGAAGAGAAAATTTGAAGCCTTGAACTAACAGACGTTTCAGAGCTGCAGGGTGGTGTCCACAACACTCTTCTCCAGAAGTTCGAGTCTAGATCCCTTATAAACGAATCAAATGTTGCCAAAGGTTTGCAGTTCATCAACAGATGTAATCATAATCTTATTTTTAATCAAACAACCATCTATAGACTGCACTAACAACTCAAATTTTGAGTACCAGACTCAGACCACAACTGCCAGTGCTAATGCACATTTTCTGTGAATGACTCCCGACTTCCACAAGTGCAACAGGAGAAATTCCAAAAAGAAGTAGAAAAGCCCCTTCCTCAATACCCTTGTTTGTTTGTAAGACCATTTTGTGCTTTGGAATAATGCATTGTGTGGTATTTTCTACCTTGCTTACTATTTAGAGTTGGAATTTATTGCCAGGTTTCCTGGCAGCAAGCTGTGCAGGTTGCAGGCAGAGGCTGATGGAGGTGAGTGAATTAATGTGGTGGCTGTTCGGAATGTCGTCCAGCTGCCAGGGAGAATTATGTTTGTTTGCCTTTGGCACAAGTGTGAAAGTAACAGCCATAGATTTCAGAAGTGTGAGTCTACTTTTTTATATCTCACACTAATGAATACATTTTTTTGTATCCTCTATGTTTGGGGAAATAGTAGAATTTATTTGTAGATTTTATTTACCACTTGTGTGGTAGAGAGACAATGTTTCCTCAGAGACTGAATTTGTGTTTTAGAAAAGAAAAAGGAAAAAAAAAAAGGAAAGAAAAGGTCTGACTAATCCAAAACGGCATCAGTAAAAATGACCCTAATTTCATTATTTTTACAACTATATCAAGAGTCAGATCAAAGTATGGGGAGTTTCAGCAAGGTTTGAAAAGTTCTTCATGTAACATTTTTTTGGGAAGGGAAAAGTCACTCAAACACCTAATTTTGTATTTGTTTTCTGCTGGAATTTTATTTCCTCCTGACGGATCTTTCCTTTACCTATAACCTGTTAGTTATCCCTACAGCAATCCCCTGTGCTATCAACAGAGGGATGATAATGTTATTTGTAATGTGCTCTGATGTGAAAAGTGCTATAGAAGATTGAATTGCTGTTGTTGATAGGACCAGAAATTTCCCCAACTAGATCTGTCAATAGCTGACACTAAAACAACAAGGTACAGAGTGCATTTGAAGACTGTCAGACACCATTGCTTTTTTGTTTTCTCTAGCAAATTATTTCATAGATAGCTGGCTTGACCTAGTGTTGTTTAAAAAGATCAAGGGCTCAGTGCTTCAAAAAGAAAAAAAAAGACAGAAAAGAATAGTATTAGTTAGTCTGTACTATGTAAAGCCTAATGGTCTCTTGTCCCTTTATAGCATGTAAATAAAACTGTCAGTTATATCTCTTCTGTTGGTCTTAATAATACAGAAAGGAAAAACATTTTCTGCTTTTTGTTCAGTAATGAACCAGAAATAATAATTTTCAAAATTACTGTTTGTAATAATTATTTGAAAAAATTATTTGCAAAATGTCTCATTACAGGACAGTTTTTTTAAAAGCAAGTAATGTATACTTATATCTAGCTTCTTAGTTTGTATCTGCAGACAGGTGACTTGCACATATGATCAGGAAAACTGCAAATGAAAACAAACTTTGCAATTTAATTTTAATGATTCTAAACTTATTGTTTATGTGTTAATTGCTGCTAAGACTGAAATACACTATAACATTTCAATGGCTATTTGAGGAGAAGCAAATATATTAAATAACTAATGAAAAAATAATTTGTTGAGTTAACAACCCTTGTTTCTTTCTAATCCTTTAAAAATATTTGCTACCTTGATCAGAACCTATTCAAGGAAGGAAAGTTGTATTAAGTGGCACAACCGGCTTGAGAAAGAAAAACAGGTGTGTTTGTAAGCGGGGCTATTTTCTGGTAGGATGAAGATGCGAGATATCACTTTGGAGATAGAATTAGGGGCACAGAGGCAGGGGCAAGAGAAAATAAGAGGAAAGTAAAAACCAGAAAATGGAAGGGGCAGCTAAAGGAAAGAAGAATAAAAAGTGCAAGAGAAAATAGAGAGTAAAGAATACAGAATGTGACAGAGAGAAGAAGAACAAAAAAGAGGTTCAGTGGGGACAGAGAAAGAAAGAAGGCAAGGGGAAGAAAATAAGAAAGAACTACATAAAACAAGTGCAGGGTGAAAAAAAAACCGAGGAAAAGAAACCTCCCCAAGTGAGCTCTACATTGAAGTCCTTCCTGGAGCAATCAGTGCTTCCCAGTTACCCTCATGCAAACCATCTGAGGCACTCTATGGTCACAGCTGTGCAACCCTGGCACCAAGAGAACTCCTGGGAGCTGTGTTCCACTGCCAGAGGGAGCAGAAGATGGCAGGAAGAGCCCTGCGTGGCAGTGAAACCTCACCTCTCACGGAGCTGAGCACTCCTGCCTCAGATCCAGGTGCAGCCCGCTGCCGTGGAGTCACTCTGTGTTTGCTCTGCGAGCAGCGGGAGCCACCCAGGAGGAGCAGAGGTGTCGCAGGCAGCCAGACCTCTGCCGTTTCCCGTTGTCTTTGTACACCGGTGCCTAAGGAGGCGAGGGCAGAAGAACAGCTGGAGAATGGAACAGCAGGAGAAATAAGGAATGGCAAAACCTACTGTAAAAGGGTAATAAAAAGAGGGAAGAGTACAAAAAAAAGTAACTGTCATGGCCTCTTTATAGGAATAAATGACTCATATTATACACATACGTGATCCCTGTGTGAGCTTTAAGTAGGAGAGACACATCAGGAGCCTGCTATTGTTCTCTCGAGCTGAGCGATGCACACGGAGGCACAAGGACACAGTTTTCTGTTTCAAATCCAGACACTCTTAAACACGGAAATACTTCTGCTGGGGCAGTTTGGTGGCGTATGTAAGTATCAGTTCCTTTCTGAACAGCTGTGACCTTTTCCAGAAGACAAGCCCAGATTTATCTTTATTTATTTTGCCAACATGGCTGTATTTGTCAGCAGAATAATCAGTTGAGTCAGTAGAGCTCTGGGAATAGACTTCCAGTTGACATGCGCTCCCTCTTCTGGTTGGCATTTGCCTCTACAAACCAAGACCAAAATAAAACCAAATTTAGCTCCTTTAGCTTTTTAAAAGAAATATTTTTAAATCATTCTGCTTATTCTACTTTTATATAGCTGTGAGACTGCTGCTGCTCATGCTACCCTTGATGGACCCATAGCACATGAAGAATGACATCTTCTGTCTTTCAAACAGAGGTTTTACTGTCCTTGAAGGCCATTCACAGAATTGTATTCTAAAATAGTATTTCTATTGTTTTACTGATATGAGTGTCCATTAGTGTCCCTGTTTCCTTCCCCATAAGGACAGGTGTCTCATGCTCCCTCACACAGGCATTCCCAGCTGAGCTCTGGAACAAAGGCAACCAGAGCTACCGGTCTCTGCATTTTGGGGAGGTCTGTTACGTGATCATTATTCCAGGCAGTCTCAATGGTTTGCTTTATGTGAATGCAGAGATAGCGGGGAAGTGTAGTGCTAAAAATGCATCCTTGGTGAAACAGCTCAGTCTGAGAATTTCTGTGAAAAAAATTACTTCTTAGCTTTGGCTGTGGCTTGTTACAGAGTAACCACATGAGAAGGTACCTACAACTGGTAACACAGCAGATCAGTTCAGAGAGCCAAAAAATGCTGCATTCAGAGCTGTGGTTGTTAGGGCTGAGTGGCCTCTGGTGTGACCACCAGTCATCCAGGTACTCAGCAGCACACCTCACAGTTTGAGTTAATGAGCTAAACTCAGTAGTAACTCCTGAGTTCTAATCCTGTCTTTAACACTGAGTCCTGGTCTAAATCTAGTTTTGATCTTCCTGATTTGCTTCCACAGATACAAAGTGGGAATAATCCACACTCATAATATTTGCCAGACACGCTGAAACAGATCTTCAGCATTCACACTTCATATCATCTATTAAGCTGCTTCTGCTGCCTCTTTGGTGCTGCCACATAAATGTTAAGACTTACCATCATCTGATCTTTGAAAAAGAGCAGCTTCAATTCTTTGCTTTTTTTATTTATTTTTTTTAATATTGCCCTTTGAAATACTGTTTTAATAAAAAAGAACAGAAGAAAAGTCTACTCGGCCAATTCTTATGTCAAGATCTAGGGCAGACTGCTGGATGGTATTTTACATTCAGATTGAAATTATTACTTTGGCCCTTAGGCAAAATGTACCAGAAACTTGTCTTGGGTCATGCTAGCAACAAATGATGAAAGAAGAAAACATTTTGAACTTTAAATACAGCCTGTGAGTTTTTTCAAACGTAGAAATTAAATTTAGACAAATGTCTTGGAAACAGTCTCTGTAAAAATTTGGATTTCATTTCTGTTCATCAGTTTTCTAATTGTTAAAGTTTATTTTAAACAGTATCAATCAACTACTATTTCCTCTTTTAGAAAGTTTTCTTTACTAGTTTTAACGGTTTCCTACCATTATCACTGTTCAGTGCTTGCAGACAGTAAAACAACTAAACAAAACAGGCATCAACTAATATTTCCAGTCTTTTTCAACCAATAGACAAAGCTATATTCCATTTGACCGTAAGAATTTCACTCAAGATTGCTGAGGTTGCTTTTGGGTATTTGTTGCATGAAATAAATATTCATATATATTTTAAGTTAAATTAAATTATCAACTAATGTTTGCTAGAGCTTATATCTAACCTAGAAAAGTTAATTTTTTACAGTGCAGTCCACATGGAAATGTGACTTGTGTGACAATTCCTTTACTACCATTATCTACAACATCATGGCAGAAAGACAGCACAATTTTATGATATTTTTGAGGACACGAGATTCTCAAAGTACATTTTAAGAAATTGCTGATATTACTGTTGCAGTGATACAGATATGGTTCAAATGCATATGTATCTCAAAGTCTTTTTATCAACACTGTATTGTTTTGAAGGAACAAAATAAATAATGTTAACATTCATTTGAGAAAAAAATAAAGCAGAGCTGCTGAATCATTAATGATCTCTTTTCTAACCAAACACCACCCACCAAACAGAATATTTGCTCCCTCAGATTCCCAGTTTCTTGTAAACCAGAGAAGATCTGACACTTTAAAGACGTACACCTCAGACAAACATTTTGCATGTATAACACAAACAACTCCAGTGACAAGAATTCCTGTGGCACATTATAAAAAACTGAGGCATGAACCAGTCACACCCAGCCCTTTCACTTACATCATTGGTCCCCAAACTCTGCTTCATGAGTGCCTGCTGAGTAGATTGTGGTCACTCGGGGAATATCAGCGAGCATAGGTTCAGAGAGACTTGTGAGGTAGTAGAGTACAGCACCATGACCTGTCACCTGCCTTGTGATAAAATACACCACATGGGTCCCCTGGCATACAATATATCACATGGCTGGATGATGCTCCACCAGCAAAAGTCTTAGCAAACAGTATTGCCTGTCCTGCTGAGAGAGTACTGCAGTTGCTGACTTCAACATAAGAATGGAATTTCAGTCAAAATGAGGAGGAAGGGCTTCACTTGCTTACGGACACCAAATAATGTGGTAATGGGGAAATTTGTTTTGCCCAGGGCACACTCAGGTTTAAATCACTGCTGTCAATATTTGAAGCAGTGTCTGAAATGGGGATTCACCATGACAGGTAACTACTTAGTCCCCATGGTCCTTCTTGGACTGTCTTGCTTTCAAAACACTCCAGAAAGTTTTGATTTCACCCTGCATCAGAATGAAACCAAATGCCAAAACCTCAGGACTTTTCATGAAACAGAATCCTTGTTTCCTGGCCAGTCTCATTATTGAACCTTAATATGATACAACATGAGTCCATATTTGCACACATGGTCCACAGCCCTTACATATGTGTAAATCCTACTGAAGACATGTATAAAGGACCAGGCTCTAAGGCTGTTATAGAAAAAGGTCATGTTTCACTGACATTTTTTGGTATTCTTTGAAGATATTACATTAAGAGCAAATACAGAGAAGTACATGTTATATACAAGATTTTCAGAGAACATTTAACTTCCACACCAAAAGGTCACATCTAAGGCAATATGGTCTTGGAACAAGTTCAAAGTTGTCACACTTGATAAAAATAGCTTAAAGGGCACATAACTGTGCCGAAATATGGGAAAACAGTGGAACATGAGAGGCAGAATGATTGAAGGCCCCGCTACTAATTACGTACATACTTTGCTGCTAGTGAAAGTTAGGTTTCCAAGCATGTATATGGTACTTAAGTTAAACAAGAAATGCAAGAAATCAAAGGAATATAAATAATGTTGCATCACTATGTCTAAGCAAATAACATTTTACAAATATAATTCTCTAGAATAATGGAATATCTTTAGCAATAAACAAATAGAGGATAAATTAACTTTGTTCCTAGTTTCAAAATTATGTTTATACACTTACGTTTTTGCATTATTTATTAATCCTTTCGTAACAAACTCTTGAAAAACAAAACCTACATATTTGTTTTGCTGATAGAAGAAACTTCATTCACTTTTTTACATTTTATTTGAAACTTTTGCAATTATTTCATAAGCAAAAGTAATTGATTGTTTATGCTAACATCTTGAAAGAGGGACAGATGTACATAACAAGGAGCTGAACTTCAGAAAAACTTAAATTATAGTGGAAGTCCTGCTGGGCCATTATAGCACAATATGTGATACATTATAAACAAAAGTTTGGACTAAATTGCCTCTTGAAATACACATTGTATCAGCTTGGAAGTCAACAGCCCTTAGGATTGTGTTCTTTGTATTAGATACATGTTAAGTCAGTCAAAGCTCTGATGATTCTTCAGCTATAAATTTCAGTGAACAGAAAATAAAGTTGTATAGCCTTTCTGCAAACTGATTTGCTTGCACGGAAGTCCCACTGAAGGGGAATTTGCTTCATAACTATCAGGACACTCAGTATATCACAGATCATATGTGTCCTAAACAGAAAGCAGCACCATGTTCTGATCTATTGTACTATCATCTTATTTTTTTCTCTGTAAAGAACATGTCATGCAGAAGAATCTTTTGCTTTGCTTTTAATGGAGGCATTTGCTATGTTTTGCACATACGTTTTAATGACTGATGGCAAGGTGCAATCTTTGTGCAAAACTTGGAAAAAATTAATGTTTCGTGATATTGTAATGGAATACTTTTGGCTTAGTTCTGCCCAGAATGACTACATACAGGGCTCAGTCATGTTCTGATCTGAATTATCTCAGCAAGGCTCTTAACGGTGAGAAAAAGAAATTGCTATCATCTTCCACACTTGTAAATAAATTTTTCGTTCATCCACATTCTTCCCTGTAGAGGAACTGCCTCAGATACAGGGGTTTTTTTTGACCAGGTTTCATCTCATAGGAGAATTATGCTAATTACCATGGAAGGTAATTTATTTTATGGCATTGGTCCACAAAATTATGTTTTGTTACAGCGACACTGTTTTTGCTATAGCAGTGAAATACTTAAGAATTGAAGGTAACCTTTCCACCAGAGAACGATGTACAAATGCAGAGATATCTCACGCCTCTCATGATACAAATAGCTAACAAGAAGATTTACCTTTGGTGATTTGTAAGTGAATGATGGCAGGAGTGCCTGAAAGCCACTCTAACCGTAGGGAACAACCATACTCCAGGAGGTTCACTGGATACATAAAACTCTCTACAGTACCCTTTTAAAATG
Source organism: Dromococcyx pavoninus (assembly GCA_033558185.1). Classification (NCBI taxonomy): domain Eukaryota; kingdom Metazoa; phylum Chordata; class Aves; order Cuculiformes; family Neomorphidae; genus Dromococcyx; species Dromococcyx pavoninus. The sequence goes on along the minus strand of JAUMJL010001251.1, from coordinate 774,902 downwards.
TATGACCGGGGGAAAAGGTTACGTTATATTACAGCAAAGAAGCAACAATGTAATTTATGCTGCTCAGTTTTAAAGCGTCACATTTTTATACAATAAAAAAGCAGAGAGTCTGAGTCATTAGAAAAATACTTGCACAGCTGGTAAATTGTATTTTCTATGGACTTACGCATGTGATTCTAAGCGCTAAGTATACACATTATTAGGGTCAATCCAAATCCAGGCTGTTGAAAAATCCAAAGTGTTGGAGGATTTAGGATCTTCCTGTGGATTTTGTTGTAGCCTCCACAACCTATGCTTTCATTAAAATAATATACGTCCAACTTTCCAGGTTCTGAAAGCAGCTTATACAATGTTAACTGGTGCACTGTCTCACAGACCGTACAGCTGACAGATTGAAACAATACTACCAGGATACGTAGAATAATAACTATATTTATTCTGTATTTTTGTCTTCTTAGAACGGATTGACCACTGATTCAGAAGCAAAGAACTACTGCAATATGGCCCCGTCTTCTCACTTAATTGGAGACAGCAAAGTTTCAGTGGTTTTAGTGCTAATGGTCTGTGAAAGAGCACAAAAGGCAGCATGCCCCTGGAGAGCAAGATGATGGGGGTCTCCATGTCTGTTACAGTCCTGTTAAGAGGGACTGCAATACTCTGTTCTTTCCTCTTTGTAAGGTGAGACTGCAACTGTCCATCAGAAGTTTGCTTAGCTGGGAAAATGACACATCTGCTGTCCATTTTTTTTTTTTTTTTTTTTTTGTCTTGGAGTATAGAAAGAAGTGCTCCATTTCCTTTTGCATCTGGACAAAGACAGACCTATTGGAGGTGGTCCCAGCTCCCTCAAGATTCTAGGAAGTCTTGATTTAAACTCCTGCTCTACTCAGACTTGGGTTCATCCGCTTTCCCTGTGATATGTACACACTGCATTTCTCTTGGCTGTATTTCTCTGAAGTCACTGTATCACTTTCTTTATCCAGTGTACTATTCTGAGAACTGCATCAAACAGAAAGGCTTTCAGTCCCCTTGCCAGTTCATATAGTCTGCTGCTGGGAAATCTCTGAGCTGGAAGAGATCAGAAGCCATGTAATTCTTCATGAGCCAATGCCCATTGCTTTTAACTCGAGTGGTTTTAAAGGCCATCCAAGTAATGCAAACTGGATTTGCGTGATTCCCATCCAGTGGGCTGGATCTCATTGAAAGGATTTTGCTACCAAAATTATTTGCATTGCAGCAGAGCTAAAAGCTGGAGTCAGGAATTGAAGTAATATTTTACAAGGCACTGCACAAATCCAGAAAAAAAGGTCCCTGCCTGAAAAATGTACAACATAAAGTTGTCATCTGGCTTTCTGCTTTCCCCAGGTGTAACAGTTGGCGTGTGTTTTGTACATCAGCTTTGCTACAGGAAAAACCATTGCACCTAATTGCATCATAAAGTAACAGATAACATGGAGACATGACTGATGGATGGGGAGCCCAAGGACATAATCATATGACAGTGATTCACCAGACAGGAAGGGTATCAATTCCCTTGCTCCTAGCTGTTGTCATTTTGATAGACATCCTGGTGACAGTGAGTGTTAAGAAAGGAGATGACAAAGTATAGCAAGGGTCTTTTTAGATGTTTAAAACAGATTGTCTCCATGTATGAAAGACTACTTAGGTGATAATGTGCACAGGGTGAAAAACTTGGTGACAGGATCATGATTTGCATCACTGCCAGAACAGAAACAAGTGAGTATGGATCTGCTGCAAGAGTAAAAGAGGGAGAGCAAGGGCAATATGCTTGAAAGAAATGCAAAATATTGCAAATGAAATCCTTTGTAACTATTGCGATAAACTCGGACAGCTTAACAGAAGGATGCAAAGGGGAGGTTAGTACTTTGTAGAAAAGAGAATTTGTGTAGATTTGCAATTGTCAAGCCCTTTAGAAAAGGATGCTGTGATGCCTCAGACATGAGATGATGAGAATATGAACTTTATCTTTGCTAACTAATAGCAGTTGCTTCCCCTTTCAGAACTTTTTCATTAGTAAAGTTTAGGTTACTTTGATTATTATTTTGCCCAGCTTCCCTAAAAAAATATTTATCCTTTCTCAATATCAAATTTGTATGTCTGAAAGAAGCAAATACAGTCTTCCATGAAAAAGAATTCTTCCTCCCTTTTCACACAGATTTGCTTCTTGTTGAAGAAGAAACTGTGTGATAACGAGAGAAAGCATTGCTATGAAGAGAAAATGGCCTAAATCAGCTCAACTTTTCCAGATAATTTGTGACCAGAATTAACAGAATTAATTACGTTGGAAAACACAATTAAGGTGATGTCAAAACATCTGGAGGTAAGGGTATGAGATCCATTACTTGTAAACCAGATGATTCATGTGGTTTGAAATAGAAATGAAGAATTCATTTTTGAGAGTTCTTCCCATCTCATAGACTCATACATATTTGTTCCTAGGCATGAGATATCTATATAAAACTTGACTAAGCAACCAGAAACCCAGTGCTCTGATTTCAGCAAGCTTTATTTTTGCGGTCTGTGTCGCAAATATAAATAACTAACAGATCGGGTTAGTCACATTTCCTTTATTTTTCACATAGATGTAAAGAATTTCCAATATGGAGCAAGATTCAGAAAAGACTGAGAGCCATCACCAATAAAATTCTTTGCGATATCTCATACAACATTATAATAAAGTCTCACTTAAATTATGCTATAAATATTTGGGTATTTTATGAAACAGTCTCTCAAATTCTGGCAACCATTAATAAACTGGGATAAGCATTCCTTTTCCCACTCTTCTAGTTTTCAGATTATATGGATAAAATAACAGGTGCATATCATGTAAATGAAATGGCAGTAAGAACACTGATTTGAACTAAAACTCAAAAAAGTGTGGTATAATTATTTATCTTCAGACTAATGAATGGTATTTAGCTCTACATAAAGAGTCGCTTACTATATTGTGGCCAGATGATATAAAAAGCATAATAAGAAATATAACAAGAAGTTCTCGTGAAGCACATCAATGCAGGTTGGGTATGGCACCCTGGAAATCAGTTCCAAGTACTAGTGAGTGTGTTGCATAGAAGTATGGACTGCACAAAAGTAAGTCCTTGGAATATAGCACAAGATACGCAGTGCTCTCTACTTAGTGAATTTAAGATGGAAAGGAAAGACTTCTACTTCCTCTAAATTTCATCTCATAGCTAGATTAATGTTGTTAGCAATGTTGAATCCAAAACGTGGACAGAAAATGACATGAATGGAAAGAAAAAAACCCCAGGAAAGTAATTGATAATGGCTGTCTATAAGAAGCACTTGCTTAAAAGAAAGAACAAATCCACAATATTTCAAAACGTCTAACCAAAACAGAAATGTCTCAAAACTGCAATCTGATGAACAGGTGGTGTATCTATCTCCTAATCAGCTTTTCGAGGTCTCTCTTTTCATCCGTTTGGTTGTATTCACCCACTCATAGACTCATAGACTCATTTGGTTGGAAAAGACCTTTGAGATCAGCGAGTCCAACTGTACCTGTCCACTATTAAACCATATCCCTGAGCACCTCATCTACCTGTTGTTTAAACACCTCCAGGGATCATAACTCAACCACACTGGGCAGCTGTTCCACTGCCTGACAACCCTTTCAGTGAAGAAATTTATACTGATATCCAATTTGAACCTCCCCTGGTTCAACTTGAGACCACTCTGTCTTCCCATTTTAAAATTCAATTGCATCATTAGGCTTCCAGCTTTGAGCATTGGTGAATTCTCCCTTCTGGTGTCAAGGGATAGTCACTCATTACCCATCGTTTTGGGCTGTCACTTCCTCTAAAACTCCTGCTGCGTGCAGACACTTTTCCCAGATTCTACATTTGGTTTTTCAGGGGCAGGGGATATCCTGAGCAGTTTCTCTATCAAGAGTGGGATCCTTGCAGAGCTTTTATAGCCATTGGTTTTTGAAGAGAATTGAAACAGCTACTTAATTTCATAACAAAATAAGTCAGAAAATCATTTAATACTAATGTCTGTAAAAATTTTTGGTGAGAAAAAAAATCACAAGCCTCCCTGAGGCCTGGAAGTCATATGCTAGGATGAAGAGCTAACAAATTACCAAAAGTTCTGGAAATGACAAGAAGCCTCCTTCACATAAAAGATCATAGAATCATAGAATCGTAAGGTTGGAAGAGACCTCTGAGATCATCGTGTCCAACCATGCTTGTCTCCCTACTAAAACATATCCCTAAGAAACTCATCAACCCATCCTTTAAACACCTCCAGGGGTGGAGACTCCACCACCTCCCTGGGCAATCTGTTCCAGTCCCTGACCACTCTCTCAGAGAAGAAATTCTTCCTAACCTCCAGTCTAAACATGCCCTGGCGCAACTTGCGGACGTTCCCTCTCGTCCCGTCACTCGTCACTTGCGAGAAGAGAGCAGCAGTCGTAAACAGTGATGAGGTCTCCCCTCAGCCTCCTCTTCTCTAAGCTAAACAACCCAAATTCCCTCAGTATCTCCTTATAGGGCCTATTCTCCAGCCCCCTCACCAGCCTCGTTGCCCTTCTTTGCACACGCTCCAGCACCTCAATGTCTTTCTTGTACTGAGGGGCCCCAAACTGAACACAGTTTTCGAGGTGCGGCCTCACATGTGCCAAGTACAGGGGCACAATCACCTCCCTGGTCCTGCTGGGCATGCTGTTTCTGATACAGGCCAAGACGCCATTGGCTCTCTTGGCCACTTGGGCACACTGCTGGCTCATGTTCAGCGGGCTGTCAACCAACATTCCCAGGTCATTCTCCTCCAGGCAGCTCTCCCCAAGCCTGTAACACTGCATGGGGTTGTTGTGACCTAAATGGAGGACTCTGCACTTGGCCTTGTGGAACGCCATTCTGTTGGTCTCAGTCCATTGACCCAGCTCGTCCAGATCTCTACACAGATCCTCCCTTCCTTCAAGCACATCAACACTTGCATCCAGCTTGGTGTCATCCGCAAACTTGCTAAGGGTACACTCAATGCCTTCATCGAGATCATTGATAAAGATGTTAAACAAGACTGGACCCAGCACTGAACCCTGGGGAACACCGCTCATGACCGGTTTCCAGCTGGATTTAATTCCATTTACCACCACCCTCTGGGCCCAGCCATCCAGCCAGTTTTTCACCCAGCAAAGGGTGTGCCTGTCCAGGCCAACGGCAGCCAGTTTCTCAAGCAGAATACTGTGAGAAATGGTGTCAAAGGCTTTACTGAAGTCCAGGTACACCACATCCACAGCCTTTCCCTCATTCATTAACTGGGTAATCTTGTCATAGAAGGAGATGAGGTTGGTCTGGCAGGACCTGCCTTTCATAAACCCATGTTGACTGGGCCTGATCACCTGGTTGTCCCGTGCGTGCTGTGTGATAGCGCCCAAGACAATCTGCTCCATGACCTTCCCTGGTACTGAGGTCAAGCTGACAGGCCTGTAGTTCCCTGGATCCTCCCTCCGACTCTTCTTGTAAATGGGAGTTACGTTTGCCAGCTTCTGGTCGAGCGGCACTTCCCCAGTCAGCCAGGACTGTTGATAGATGAGGGAAACGGGTTTGGCAAGGACCTCTGCCAGTTCCCTTAATACCCTCGGATGGATCCCATCTGGCCCCATGGATTTGTGTAAGTCTAATTGGCCAAGCAGGTCTCTAACCAAGTCCTCCCAAACAGCTGGAGCTTCATTCCCATTATCTTCTGGCTGAGGGGTCTGAGTATCCCTAGGGCATTCTTCCTTGGGGTTAAAGACTGAGGCAAAGAAGGCGTTGAGCACCTCTGCCTTGTCCTCATCCTTCATCGCTACTGTCCCTTCTGCACCCAGCAATGGAGGGAGAGTCTCCTTTGTCTTCCTGTTGCTGTTGATATATTTAAAGAAGTTCTTTTTATTGTTTTTGACCGAATTGGCCAGTTGAAGTTCTACTTGGGCTTTAGCCCTTCTGATTTTTTCCCTACATGATCTCACTTCACCCTTGCAGTCCTCCTGGGATGCCTGCCCTCTCTTCCAAAGCTCGTAAACTTTCTTCTTTTTCCTGAGATCGCTACTAAGTTCCCTACTCAGCCATCCCAGTTTTCTTCCCCGCTGATTTGTTTTACGGCATACGGGGATGGCTTGCTCTTGTGCCGCCAGGATCTCCTTCTTGAGGAGCATTCAGCTCTCTTGCACCCCTTTGTCCTTTAGAGCCACCTCCCAGTGAACTTTATCAAGCAGCCTTCTGAAGAGTTCAAAGTCTGCCCTTCGGAAGTCCAGGGTGGCAGTTCTGCTGACCCCTCTCCTCACTGCCCCAAGAAGGGAGAATTGTATCATCTCGTGATCACTGTGCCCCAGGCGTCCTCCAACCGTCACCTCTCCCACGAGGCCTGCCCTGTTCACAAACAGCAGATCCAGCTGGGCACCCTCTCTAGTCAGTTCACTTACCAGTTGTGTTAGGAAGTTATCATCCACGCATTCTATGAACCTTCTAGACTGCTTCCTTTCTGCTGTGTTGTACTTCCAGAAGACACCCAGGAGATTGAAATCCCCCATGAGAACGCGAGACTTCTCCTAGGTGTTTATAGAAGAGCTCATCAGTCTCTTCATCCTGGTTAGGTGGCCGATAGCAAACTCCCACCACAATATCTGGGTTACCACTCAAAACACTGAGTTTAATCCACAAACGCTCTACCTTATCATCGCTATTATTGAGTTCCATACAGTCAAAACACTCTTCGACGTATAGAGCAACCCTACCACCTCTCTTTCCTGGTCTGTCTCACCTAAATAGCTTATAGCCATCCATGGTAGCGCTCCAGTCATGTGAGTTGTCCCACCATGTTTCTGTGATGGCGATTATACTATAATCGTCCTACCTTGCCACAGCTTCCAGCTCATCCTGTTTGTTTCCCATGCTGCATGCATTACTGGAAATACACTTCAGCTGAGCTGTTGTCACCTCCTCTTTTGCTGTCCATCTAGTTGAGGATCCAAGGCTGTTGTGCCCCTCGAGTCCTGGGATGTTGTTCCCATATTTAATTCTATTAGCATGGCAGATGTTCCCCTCCCCCTTCCAATCTAGTTTAAAGCCCTCTTAATTAGCCCTACAAGCTTCTTTGAGAGAGCCCTTTCGGCCTGAGGGGAAAGGTGCACCCCATCACCTGTCAGCAGGCCTGGCATGCACATCAATCCATTATCGAAAAACCCAAAGTTTTGTTATTAGCACCATGTTCTCAACCATTTATTTAATTCTTCGTTCATTATCTCGTTCATTATCTCATCATTCCCTACGACAGAGGAGAAGACCACATGTGCTCCTGAGTCCTTAACCATTTGCCCTAGAGCTTAAAAGTCCTTTTTAATAGCCCTAAGTTTTTTAGAAGATTTTTCATTATTTCCTATTTGGAAAACTACTAGGGGATAGTAGTCCGTGGGCTTGACCATTTTGGGAAGATTTCTGTATCCCAATTATATTATATGCTTTACGTGTTTACTCTTTACTCTTTTGTCTCTTTCACATTCTAATTTATTTATACAGACTGATTTCAGTGTTAGGACCCATGTTTACCTATCTATAAAGTTCAAGAAAGCCAGGACATTGCTGCTGAAATAATAAAGGTTTTATTCACATGGTTCTGTAGCTGCCAATCAGGTTCCAAGGATGGCTTTTTGGAGCTGATACACGTTTTCTTGGGTTTGCAGTTCTACTTCTTCAATATGTCTGATATTCATTAATATCAGCTCTACAATATGAACATCACATCCAAGGACATTTTCATTACATTACATTAAGAACAGACTTCAGCTCCTGCAGAAATGCTCCTGGCTCCAGCTGCAGCACAAGCCAAGTCAAGGGCATCACAGATTGTTACAGTGTCACCAACAAACTAATTTTGCAATAAGTAATGAAGGCAATTGGACTTTAGCATAATCCAAGCAAAACTGCTTCTGAGATTTGCCATTTCTATCTTCATTCTCTTAAAGAATCAGCTGATGACATAGAAACAAAACTGTCAGTTACTTTTTATATTCTGATAACACATAACATTTTTAAAATCAGGAAAAATTATACTACCAGGGTGGTGTTTACAAATATTTAGTTAAAATATATTTATCGTATATGTATGAATTTTATATATATTGAAAAATATTTATAAATAGAAATACATATAAAATGCATACATTTGGGTTTTTTTGTGGATATAAATACATAAATATCAGAAAACAGTGATCGTTTAACTCTTGAAAAGCAGGACTATTTTAAAAGAATGCATGCTAGGAGTTGTCATTAGAAGTACATATGTTTTGCATGAACAGTACAGAAATAGTCAAGCAAAAACCTGTGTGAAACTTTCAGTGCATAAATCTCCTCATGCCTGGAGGCAATAATAAATTACACGTTTCTTTACAAATATATTTTTAAATTGTCAAACATACATTTCATGTATTGGAACCAGAAATAATATCTTCTTGGCTGGCGTTTTTTGATGTGTCCCTTAATTAGGTGTAGAAGTTAAAGATCTCTTTATACCCAAAGGATATATAACACCCTTAAACATATCAGAACAGGTCAAATATCTTTATATATACTAAAATTTCTCTGCTGCAAGACAGGCAGTTGTTCTTCTTTGCTACCAGTTCAACAAAAACTTTGAGAACACTTCTAACTTTCCTGGCTTAGATAGGTATGCCTGTCTCTCATGATTTACCTGGGAATTAGAAGACCAAAACTGCATTGCTTGCACGTTTCCACTCCGTTCCATTCAGATTTCCTCTATTTTCTTTCATTCATTCTGATGTATAAATAAAAGTTCAGTACCACATGCATTCTGAAGATGCAATATAGCCTCTCTATTGGAGGTCTAATAATTCTCAAAACAATCTGAACATATGTAAAAAGAATTTATGCATGCTCTCAACCTTTTAAAACACCAGTTGCTGCAGTTAAATCCTCACATTTGAGTGCACTGTTGCTGTCTGGACCAGACCCTCTCCAACCCAACCCTGCTCGCTCTGGTCAAGCTCGTTACATACCCTTCTGAAGGGGGGTCATCAGATGTTGGCTCTATTAACTCAGAGCAAACACTGACTGACAGAGGAAAGACTGAGGGAAGCTGGAAAAGCCCTTGACCTGTGTTAGCACCCGAATCTGCATAAACTCGAATCTGCATAGATATTTGTGCGTTGCTCCCCGGTACCCTGAGCATTCTGTCCCCAAGCTGCTCCAGGAATATATATTTACCATACATTTAGAAAGTGCTGGGAAAAATTATTTCCTAAAAAGCCAGAAGAGGCAGCAATGAGCTGGGCTTATATATCAGAAGCTACTTGCTTCCAGAACTTTGTGACTCTCTATCACCAAATTTATACTTTTCAGTTTTACTTAGTGAGGACTTAACCATTTCAACAGAATCTTGCTGATAACCATAGCTAGAAATTCTATTTTTTTTTCTTTTTGAATTTGGATTTTCTATTTTGAAGCTGCTACAATTCAGTTTATTTTCCTTAACTCTTGAAAAAAAAATACTACCTCAAGCCTACAGCTGAAAGTTCTTCCAGTATGATTTTCAGGGACAATTTAGGGAATAGAAGAACAAAGCAAGCTTACGATAGACTTTTGTTCACATCTTTAAATCTAGAAAATAACTAACTGTCACATTACAATGAAAATATGTGCAACTTTTAAAAACAATATTTTTATTTTGTTTTGTTTAGTTTTTTTCAAATTTCAAATCTGTATGCATCTTGGTAAATTTGAATATAACCCCACAGTCTTAAAAACAGAATGGCAATTTTTTTTCCCCTCTTTTTGATGACTCTACATGATATGATAATTAGATATATAACATCACTAATAAGACATGTAATTGTAATAGTAAAACAGATGGATTTATATTACTTGTTTTTATAGAATCAGAAAATGGTTTGGGTTGGAAGGGACCTTAAAGATCATCTAGTTCCAACCTCCCTGCCACAGCAGGGACACTTTCCACTAGATCATGTTGCTCAGCAGCTGAGCGCTAGGTTGGGGTGGACAAAGAGTCCCCAAAGCAAGGGCTTAGCAACTTCTGCCAGTTCCTCTTATTTATTCCCCATACCACGTGCAATTTGTTGATGTAATTTTCAAAGGTCTGAAAAATATTAGAAGATGAATAATCTCAGTCAGTTTAGTCATGAGCTGAGGAAATTCCCAGTAAAACAGAGGGCAAAACTTAGTATCTTTGTAATATATTTTACGTATCACAGAATGATACATAAGATATATAATATATATTTTTATATACATCTTAAATATATTTATATATAGTATAGAATAGGAAAAAGGAATGACCAAGAAGCATTACAAATTAACTAGTTCAAGTTTTAGCACCTAGAACAAGAGAGGAGGAAAAAGGCTGTGTAATTTTTTACTTCCTTCACAGGTGTTTCTAAAATATCTCCATTAGTATTGCTTATTAAGGGTCACCAGCTTTTTCATGTTGTTTATAGCCCACCTCAGTAGACTACAAAGAATCACAAAATAGTAAAGTCTTTTTCCACATGAACAGACTGAGGGCTCCTGGGACAAGCTGCCTGCTTCCATGCTGCTGTACTTGTAGGCATCAGAGCAGGACAGGCAGAATCAGAGCAGGACACATGGACATCAGTTTGTAAGCTAACTTGGTTACAATACCCAATGTTAGCTAAGGAACATAGTGAAGAAGTTTAGAGGATTGGAAACATTTTTCCAGTGAAGAAAAGGAATTTTTCACAGGTTGTCTCACAACCCTCCTTGTCAGTAACCTTAGATTCTCTTATTTGCTGCAAACATCCTTGGCCAACCATTTAAAAATCTATTTAAATGTCTAATTTCTGTTTCCCCCCTTTACTGCAGCCTCTGCTAGTGAGATAGTCACTTGTCTACTTTTCCTCATCTTTCCTCATTTTTTATGAACTCTGTTTTTGCCCTCCATTTTGCCCTCCATAAATCCCACTTCTGTACCTGAAAATACAAAATCACCCATAGCAGCAACAACACTAAAGCTAGAAACACACCTACGGTCCCTTTTATCAGGATACAGTCCTCTGTAGGTAGATATATTTCCTAAGGACTTCCCTGAAGTCCTGTCCTCTTCACTTCCGGCCAAATGTTACACAAGCATCTTGTGTACACTTCCTCAGTCTTCAGACTGAACTATATCTATTTTTGCTAGTTTTTAAGGAATTCCGAATTACTCAAGTTATATGAATGAACAAGACGCGCGTATTACTATATCTGCATTTTTTGGTTCTATCTATCCTGCACATTTCCTGAATTGTGGAAATACTGAATAAATCAGACTAGCTCAGGCAGCTGATGTTTCCAGCAGACATGCCCTTATTGCTTTAGTATGCCCAGGTTCATTACTACACACCACCTGCCTCTCACCCGCAGGTTCCCCATGTACTTGGCTCTCATCCCTTTGGGCATCATATGAGCAAACTCTTGCAAACTTCTCCAGCTACTTCCATTACATGCGACTCATTTCCTTTCTGTCAAATATTTGATTCCTACACGACTCCTTCCTTCCATTTTTTTTTCTTTCGTAGGAAATAAATTATTTAGGGCGTCAACATACTTGAACTGGAACTGAGATGGAGGCATTTATAATGAAATGCTAATAACCGCCAGGAAAATTACAGAGCTGTTCTGAGCTGCTAGGTCTGCCAAGCAGCTGCCAGGAGCACTATGTGTCTCCCCTACTCTTCTTCTAGTTTACTGATTTTCACGAGAAAAGGGCATTGTTCTTCAATTCCCAACTTTCAGAAAACATTCCAGTGTTGATTGGATGTGTCATTCAAAAGCAATCACACAATGGACAAAGAAACAGAGGAATGTTGAATGTTTTTCTGTTGAAATGAGGGCTTTTGATGCATGCTTAGGGTGTGTTTCAACATTACACTTATCTGTTGGCACATCCCTCTGTTGTGTCAATGCAACTCTATAGGGAGGCCATCTACAAACGATATTGTTTCCATTAACACAGATTATTTCACTGAGCTAGCTTGCAGTGCAGACTCCCAAAAGGTTTTACCAGTAAAACTCACCCCTCCCACAATTCCAACAGAAACGTGTAGCAGTTGTGTAAAGGAACTCTTCAAGAACCTTAGCACTAGAGAGTTTACAAGTCAGAAACACATCTTTAATTAAAGACCACTGAAGCTGTTAAAATGTTTCTGTTCCTCACCTGTCTTTTACCACCTCTTAGCCACAGGTTAACACACCACAGCTGATAAAGAATGGTCAAATGTTGTGCTTGAGTACGAGCTGTGGGGGTGGTGACCTTCATTGCAACAAGAGACACAGTCCAAGATGCTGTGACTCTGTGAGGTGAATACTGTCTTACGGGCAGTGATTCATAGCAAGTAAGGTGATGGTGTATCTAAAACCAGGGGAGATTAATAATTAATTCAGCTTGTGTACACCAGAGGCAGAGTAGAGAGTAACACACCAGGAGCTGGAGCCTTCAGACCTTCATTAGCTCAGCCAGATTTCAACATATGCCCTGCTATGAGAGGTAGACTCCTACCCAAGGTCCCACTGTTTGGGCCTCGCTTCACACAAGCCTACCCCAAGTGCCATATATTGCTTTATTTTATGTTTTCAGCCATGTAACTATACCATACAGATAAAACATAGAGGATTTCAAATTTCTGGGAGGAATATGTAACTTCACAGACATATCCCAGGCTTTTCTTTAAAATTCAAATCAAGAGGCCTCTGTAAAATGTTATTCATTACCTACATCAAAGTCATGCCCACAGGCGCTGCCTAATGCACTTCACCCTGAAAAAAAAAAGGCCTACACTCTTTCCCAGATCATCCACATGACAACCTGTACATTAACTTGTGCTCCTTCAAATGTGGGCAGTGGGCATTTGTTCGCTCCGTGGCGGCCGCCTCTCCATCTCCCGCTCACTGGGACCCCGCCCTTGCCCTCCCGGCTCCGCCCGCTCCCAGCAGCGGCCCTGACCCCACCCGCAGCAAAAGCAAACCCCTCCCCGGCGCTGCTCCCTGACACCCCGCCCCGCCCTTCAGATCCTGGCAGAGCGCGTGATCTCTGCCGGCTTCAAAAGCAACTTCCGCCACTCGCCTCGGTGCTGTCACCAAATCCTTCCGGCTGAAGCGGCGGACGCTGGAGGAGCGCACACGCGCTGGAGAAGCCGGAAGTACCGGGGCGGCAGGAGCTGCCAGGTGGGGGTGGCGGCTGGCGGGGGGGGGGGGGGGGCGAGCAGGCACGGAGGAGCAGATAACGGGATCTTAGAGGGGGGTGTGAGTGTGAAGGGTGTCATGAACGTACGGGCGGGGGTCCCGGCTTCGCGGGGTGCCCGAGAGAGGCTGCGGCGGTGAGGGGAGCGGGGAAGGGCCTCCTCGGGGATGGGAGAGGGGATGGAAGGGGGAGAAGTTGGCAAGCGTTAACCTAACTCTAGGTGCTAGAGGGTGTTTAGAGCGAAGTGCGTCAGAGGTGTTTAGAGCGAAGGGCGGCACGACGGTGGCGGTTCTGGCGTGGGCAGGGAACTCGGGATATCAGGTCGAGAAGGTTCATCTGTCTCAGGTGGGGGTTCACTGTGGGCTTGTGTCAGTTACCGGTGACAGGGTTTCTGTCGCTTAAATCTTACATGAGAGCATGGGAGACTGCTTGACCTCTGTTTTTTGGTTTGTTTGGGTTGGCTTTTCTTTTGACAGTGAGCAAGCCAGTTATTAGTTCACGTGTATGTATATGGGCGGCAAATTTGTAAATGTAAATAGATATACTTTTGATCTTAGAATGTATTTCATCTTTAGATACAAGTGTATATATATCTCTGTATCTCTATAAGTATGTAGACATATGTATTTGGAAAGCAGAATCTGAAGTACAAGTTTTCTTATGTCCAAACAGCCTGGGTGTTGTTTTATTGAAAATTAGGCTGACAGATTTGTAAACAATATCTCATTGTCTTGTCTTATCTTCATAGTGCTTGACCTGTCACACAGGAACTTTGCAAAATGCTGGAGTCCTATGTGACTCCTATTTTGATGAGTTATGTGAATCGCTACATAAAGAACCTGAAGCCTTCAGATCTGCAGTTGTCACTCTGGGGAGGAGATGTTGTACTTAGTAAACTTGAATTAAAGTTGGATGTACTTGAACAGGTACGTTGTGTTTACAGTAGTTACAGTGTCTGTCATTGATTTAAAAGAAGCTGACTAAATAATTTGCGTTGGTCTGCGCAGATAAATGTTTGGTTATTACTCAGTGATTTTCTTATGCAAGTCACTTTTTTCTCTGTTTTGCACATAATTATTCTTGCATCAGTTCCATGCCATTTATTTAGTAATGAATGATAATTCTTTGCATATTCCATAAGTTATACGGTGTGAAAAGAAAGGCTTTTTAGTGGATGTGTTTCTTCTTTCAGTAACCATTGTTGTACAGCACAAACATTAAGTTGCTTTTCTAGTTGTATCTACTAATTGTATATAGTAGCTAATTCAAAATGTCGCAAAGTAGGATCTCTTTTTAATTATGCTTACTGAACACAGAGTTGTGTTCTCTGTGTTGTTTTGTGACACTAATTTTCATTATTCCAGTATATCTAAATTTAAGTAGTTGAGGGACAGATTTGGTCAGCTGGTTTGTGAGAATGAGATCAGAGACTATGTAAAACTTAGCCCTAAAAAGAAAGAGTTGACCTAATTTGAGCCTGCTGTTAATATGAACTGGATAAGTCTTAGCAGAGGACAGTTTCTTTCTATGCTTATGTGAGTTAACAACTTAAGGAATTGAATGTGTGAGATAGATAAAGCAGTGTTCTGTTGTGCGTGGTGTAGTGAGTCTTGGTAGAATCCTGTGTCCAGATGTAGTCCAATTGAAGGAGCTGAGAGAAATGCAGAAGAAAATAATGGGAGGTTTAGACAATATGACTGAATAAAGTAAGACAAGATAGAGCAATGGGTGAGACAGTAAATAACGGAATAAGTTCCACCCAGGAAGTCTTAAATTGGACATCAAGAAAAGTTTTCTGATGTTTTAGTTAGATTATGAGGCATTAGAGTAGGCTGAGGAGTCTGCATGGTCTCTGTCAGGGGAGACTTTTTAAAATGTGAAGTATAAACTTTTATGGTTAATTAAATATCTCTGATGCTATTCTGGATGAGGAGACGGTCTTTCAAGAGACCCTGTCCTATTTTCTGTGCTTCCGTATAGAGCCTGATTTGCTGATTTGCCTTCATTCAAGGATTTGGTGGCCTGATTTTCTCTCAAGACAACTGCCTTTTAATTCCTCATTTTCTTGAAGCAGCTTTTCCGTACAACTAATGTGTACTTTGTAGGATGTGTTCCTCCTATGAATGTTCAAAGCCTTTTAGAATGTATATATTGTCAAATTAAAGGAGAGTTGACCAGAAGGGACTTCTGGAGGTGATCTGGTCCAACCTCCTGTTCTGAGCAGGGCTGTTGCCAGCATTATGTCAGATCAGCTTGTGGTTTTTCTCCAGTTGAATCTTGAAATCTCCTGTCTTGATTGTGAAAACCTCCTTTGTAGGTGAAGTGTTTCAGTGCTAGACTCTGTAGGGAGAAAGTCCAGATAACAGTTGATGCCTTGGAAGGGATATCTCAAACGTTATATTACTTGGTGCTATTAGGAGTTTGCTAACGTATGTTGTTCCCTTTCAAATAGTTGCAGTTTGCTGGTGGGTGATCATTGGCATCATCCTTGCCTGTGTGTGTATCAGCTGGGTACCTAAATACCCAGTGCACTCTGCTGTCATGGCTCTTGTAAAGACAAATGTTGTCATGTACACGTGTACTCGAGACTCACTCACACCATCATTCAAGCCAAGTATGCAGTGAGTGCAAGATTTGTCTCTGTCTTTATGTGAAATGTAGTGATCTTGATGTGGCTGTTATTCTTTGGAACTTAACCTGCACCCACAGACTTTGTTTAGGATGTCTTTCTCTTTTTTGCAGAAGTGATGCTGCTTTATGGCTGCTCAGCAAAACCCTTTGAGTGTGTAGTATGTGGTAACACAACATTCCCAAGCCCTTGCAGCTGGCAGGGAGCTGCTTTGAAAAGCTGAAGTCTCTAAAAATTACCAGTATTTTATTTGGGTTCTCTGCTTGGATGGATTCATGATAGCCAAATTCAATTACATTATGCTGTTCAAACATACTTTCTGTCCTGGGCTGTTATCACCAGCCTGGTTCCTTGCTCTTTATCTGGCATGCATGCAGCCTTAACTTCTTGCTTTAAACTTTGGATACAAATGCACATACCCTGTGTATCTCTGTCTGGGTTTTCAAAGAGTTCCAGCTTTTGTTCAACTATACATGATTATTTGGGAACAGTAGCATAGGTGCCAAACCAGTCAGTCAAGGCACCTTATAACTGATTTAGGAACAAGTCTGTTTTCTCCCCTTGCTCCTTGCCCTTCAGCTGATGTTAGCATTCCCTGTCATGTTGCACTTTTAGACAGAATCCCAAACTGATGAGAACAGAGTGTAAATGGCTATCTTTCTTCTGAAAGATCTTGATTTATTTTTGAGTCCAATTTGGATCCAATACCTTTTGAAATCAGGTGTAATATAGTTGTTGACAAAGATGATTTATCAAACCCAAAAGAACATGTAAGTACCTGAGAATACTTTGCATGTTTTTACATATATTTGTGTGTTTTATATGCTTTCATTAAACTAAGCTGAATGTTATTGCAAGAACTCTTGGAATTTGTCCTTTCCCTGCTGTCCCCCTCTATTTTTTTTATAGTATCAGTTCTGTTGTGAAGCCCGAGTATGAGTACTCAGGTTCAAACGTCTACATAAAACATAGCTTTTATATATAATTCTGTCTCTCTTTGAGTAGCCAGTTAATTTTATAATAGTTACCTTTAGTTGAAGATTAAGCCTAATAAAATTTTGATATTATTTTTTTCCTGGATGATTCAATTACTAAAAAACTAAGCATTGCAAAGAATTTTCCATCTAGGTAGAAAAAATACTTCAAGAAAGTATGTTGTATTTAAACTTTAATATTAAAATATTGTTTCGTGGAATAGCCTTTTAACCACTTTTAGCAACTTATATATGATGTCACTGTGGTACCAGAGTAACAGAACTGCATATGAATTTGGTAACTAGCTTGTGTGTAACATTTCTGTTGACCAGTAGTACCAAGAGATCAGATATTTGGTGAGCTCTTTTTGCTCCTTGTGTATATTTCCATGGCATAGTAGCTTATGTTAGCTGTTTTACAAACTTGGAAGGGAAAGACCACGTGATCTTTGATTGTAAGACAAAGGAGAACTCTCTAAACATTATTGAGCTTTATTGTAGTGTGGCCTTTTCCTATCCAAAAGGATTGGGAAAGAAATATGAAAAATTGTACTTAAAAGAATTTTAAGGAAATGAAGACAATAAAATATCCTTACCGTGTCTGTTATGTGCCACTGGGTTACTTGTGAAATGCCTTTTCACATTCAAGGCTGTGTTTGAGTTAATACTGATATGGAGGAAATGGTACTTGCCAGTCATCCCAAAGTTTACGAGAGCCTCGTATTTAACGGCAAGGGGAATTATGATCATCTTGTCTGCAGTCTTGTGTGATGTTGGTCAGCTATTTGTGTGTAAAGCCTAGGAGTTTGTTTTCAGCCGTACTATATTTTTAAGGATTTGACATACATGTGAAATGTAAAGTCTAATCAGTTGTAGTACAGAAGTCACATTAAGAATTCCATGCAATACGCAGTGAAAGGGGAAAGATTGCATAGGAAAGGGGGAGGAATAAAAGTGGTCTTTGTGTTGTATTATGAACAAGTTGCTAAACTTGGCACATGTTTGTTTTGTGTTGTCTGCTGAAGTAGCATAACAGACTTCTCTGCATTGCTTTAAGGAAGCTTGCTTGTGCAATTAGTATGCCAAATGATGTTTGTATCGAAATTCTTTGAAAAAGGACTGTCTTCTAAATATGCTGTGCATTGGGCTGTATCATCTCATTTTGAAAAAATTCCTACTTCAGTTCAGTTTCTTTCAATATATTGCAGTTAACTAGAAAAAAATGAGAATGTGTTGAATACATCCAGCAAATAGTGGAAAGAGATCTAGTCTAGAATGCCTTTTGAAGTAAACTCATAATTTAGACTAGTGAACACAAGTCAGGATTTAAATAGACATTGTGCTGTTGATGAGTGGCATGAAAAGTGTTTATCTGCGAGTGTGGAAAGGGTGTTTGTTTCTATTACTGTTAATAGTGATAACTTGCTGTTTTGATGTATGAAAGCATTGTTTCAAGTTGTAATGTGTTTTCAGATTACAAATTTTTCTTAATTTACTTTTGTGAAGCCTCCTACCTCTCTTCCTCCCCACCCCCCAAGCTATGGGACATAAGATTCTTTTTCATATGTAGTGTGATCAGTGTAGCAGGATCTGTGGGTAGACTGCCCAGGACTTGCTATTCAGTGGCTTAACTGAAACTATCTTGATTAAAATGTTATTTCGGTTGATTGTAAGCGTAAGGCTGAGTTTTTGAGAGAGGCTTTTAACTAAAATGCTTCAGTATATTATTGAATGATGTAAAGAAAATAACATGTGAAAGCAAATTAACAATTTTCTTCAAACTCTTTTTATAAGAAAGTTAGTAACAGTCATATTTTGGAATGGGGACTTGAAATTAGATGTGACTTTGTATAAGCATGGTGTCAGTAGGAGTCTAGAGTTTTCCTGATGTGAGGTGGATGTGGGTTTTTTAAACTTCATTAGTGAAAGCTCATTAAACCCGCCAAACTAATTTGAAAACTGAAAGCTGTACCTCACAAAAACCCCAGAGCTATAATATTGTGTAGTTGTCTTCTCTTAAGATTTTGTCAGCAGTGAATATACTTCATCTACTCTTAGCTCTTAAGTGCAAGATGAACTTTTCTGCTGTACCAGTAGAATGGCTGAGGGAGGTATAAGCTGACAAATGGATAGTGTTCCTTAAAATCATTCGTTTTAGCAGCTGTTGTTGCTGTGATAGTGCTAGGTATTTGTGTGTAGGAGTAGCTGACTTCTCTGGGTGACTAACTAGGGGCTGTCTTGGAATGCTAACTTGTCGCAGTTGCAGTACTGGTTGTTTCAACTTTGAACTTAATACATGGTGACTACTTAGAAAAATCATTTTTTTAGTGGGCTTTCAAAAACTATCACTAATATTAGCTTACAGTTTCAAGGTGTTAGGGGAATAATGACACTAGCTTCACAGAAATATTCTGTAGGTAGACTTTATATGTCAAGTATTAAGTGCAACATCCACTTATTGTGAAGTTACATTCATGTAGAACTTCTATACAGCAGCAACAGGTCTAGGGTCAAGCAGTGCAGGAAAGCAAGTTGTCTAGATAGACTTCTAGATGTCTGTCTGGAATTCCCCAGGGACTTGCCTGGTTGACATCAGTTTAATGGACCTTCTCTATTTAACTTCTACTTTTTCATAGCAGCACTGAGTCTAAGTACGTAACTACCTAAACTGAGCTGAGGTGCAAAGATGCTTCTGCCAGGGAAATTATGAAGTTCTGAAGGGTAACAAGATTGGTGAAGGGACTGGAGAACAAGTCCTATGAGGAATGCCTGAGGGAACTGTTTAAGCTTGTAGAAGAGGAGGCTGAGGGGAGACCTGATAGCTGTTTATAGCTTCATGAAAGGAGGCTGTGGCAGAGTGAGTGTTGATCTCTTCTCTCAAGTGACAGGTGACAGGACAAGAAGAAATGACCATAAGTTGTGCCGGGGAGGTTCAGATTGGATATTAGGAAGAATTTCTTTACCAAAAGGGTGGTCAGGCCCTGAAACAGGCTGGCCAGGGAGGTGGTTGAGTCACCATCTCTGGAGGTGTTTAAAAAGCAGGTAGGTGAGTTTTTGAAGGACATGGTTTAGCAGAGGATGAGTATGGTTGGACTCCATGATCTCAAAGGTCTTTTCCAACTGGAAGATTCTATGAATAAAGTTTTATCTTCCTGAGTTTACCAAGAAGCTCAACAGTTAAGAACCTGGGGGTGCTGGTGCACAGTAGGCTCAGCGTGAGTCAGCAGTGCCTTGTCAGCCAAATGGGCAAACAGGCTTTCAAGAGGTGATTATTCAGCATTGGTACAGTCTCACCTTGGTACAGTGTGCAGTTCTGGGCCCCACAATTTAAGAAGAGTGTTAAAGGACTTGAATGTGTCCAGAGGAGGGTAACAGCTGGTGGAAGAACTGGAAAGAATATCCTCTGAGGAACAGCTAAAGACTCTGGGCTTGTCTAGTTTGGAGAAAAGGAGGCTGAGGGGTGACCTCATTGCTCTCTACAGGTTCCTGAGGAGAGAAAGTGGAGAGGGAGGTGCTGATCTCTATGCCCTGGTATCCAGGGATAGGACATACGGGAGTGGTTCTAAGCTGCACCAGGGGAGGTTTAGGGCAAATTTCTTTACTGAGAGGGTGGTCAAACACAGGCACAGACTTCCTAGAGAGGTGGTCAATCCCCAAGCCTCTCAGTGTTTGAGGCTTTTGGACAGTGTCCTTAACAAAACACTTAAACTTGTGGTTACCCCTGAAGTGGTCAGGCAGTTGGACTAGAAGATTGTTGTAGTCCCTTCTAACTGAAAATATTCTGTTGTAACGGCCAAAACGATTTCCCCAGCATTTAGGAGACTTAGATTAACTTCTTTCACAACCTGACAAATTTTACATCTGTAGTTCTCAGCATGAAGACACAAACACCAGGCTATAAGCAACTCTAAGTGAAGGCATCCATTGTTTTTCTTTTCCCCATTAAAACTAAGCCTTTATAGCCAAGGACATCAGGATAGGCGATCAGAAATGTAGGAAGATAAATCATCATTGAAGCCTCATCATTAGACTATTTAGTATTGAGAATGCTGACTTAAAATTCTGATGCAATATCAAATATTATTTTTTTATTTTGCAGTAAGCCCTTATTTTGATTACTTTAAATCTTGATTTATAGTCTTGCGACCAGGTCTCTAGCCCGATTTTGTCTGATAAGCATTAAGCTCATGTTTCCCAGGAGAACTCCTGAAGCCACTGGGGAAATTTCAACATTTTTTATCCAAAGAATTCATTGAAACCTTGGCACCTTGTTGCCTGTTGACTGGCTGCATGCAGCAGCTGCCTCACTGGGTTTGTCCTATAGAGATGTGATCTATATATTGACTGGGTGGAGTGCCAGGTGTTTGTTTGGTGTTCTGGACTGACTTGCACCAGTTTTTCAAGCAGTGGGATATCCACATTAGGCCTTGGTGAGGATGAGTCTGGTTTAGTCAATGAAGAATTTAATCACTTTATATTTACTGAGCAGTTTGTGAATGGGGCAGCAATGGGACACAGAGCACTTAAAACTCAAAGTACTAAAATATTTTGGAAGAAGTTGCCTTGCAGTGGCTTTGTCAATGTTTAATTCCAAATTTATGTTCTTCAGAATAATGGAGGTTGCATACCCATTTTAAGTATTTACTTTCACCTGGTTCATTTCTACTCATCCCTTGAATAGTGACGTATCTTGCAGTAGCTTCATGGTGAGATGTGGTTTTTAACTGTCCTTATTATTAAGAACATGATAATCCAAATATCTCCTTTGAACAGACTAATTGTGGTGTAAGAGGGCAAGCCATTATAAAACTGGTTGCCAAGTCCCAAGGCACACTGCTGATTTGGGGTAGGAGAATAAGTTGACTTAAATTTTGTGCTGCTTGTGTACTATTTTAAGTTACTAATGTGTCTTGATTTTTCATATGTTTCTGTAGTTAATTCACCACTCTTTCTGTTGTTGTTAGGAGCTGAAACTACCATTTACTTTTTTAAGTGGGCATATTCATGAACTTCGGATTCATGTGCCATGGACAAAATTGGGATCAGAACCGGTTGTCATCACCATAAATACAATGGAATGTATCTTGAAATTAAAGGATGGCGCTCAGGTAAGAGACGTGATGAAAGCTTTTCTAACTTTGGTAGGTTGGTGAGAATAATTGCTGTAGGTAGCTTTGTTTAAAGCTATCTGAAGAATTGGGCGCATGAAGCTGTGGTCCTAATGGCTAGTATCTTCCTGTATGAGTATTTTTAATTCTTTATTAGCTATAGCTGTGTTATTGCAGATGTAAAAGCATGTTAAGAATGCTCTACCAGAGTTTTTCTGTGACTAGATGTGACGTGGATTTCAAGATCAATATAGCATCCTGCAGGCTTCCAGCTTCTGCCTTCCAAGAAGTAGTACTTGTTACTGGAGATGGCGCTTTAAAGATCCTGGAGTGGAATACTTTTTCCTCTTTAGACATTATAGTACCTGCTTGAGTGTACTTAGACTTTTTACATGTAAGGGCCTCAAAGGGCTTTTTGTTCAGTTGCTTGCGATTATTAGTCCATTACACTGTTTCACAGTCTCAGGAAAGATTGCCTTCTGATGCAGTGGACCTGAAATATGCAGTGGCTCAAACTTGTTATAAGTTTAACTTAGTTAACAAAAGGGGTGTGTTTATGTTGGCCTGTAGAGAGGTTTTTTGTTCTTGTTTTTTTTTAGCCATGTTCACATTTTAATTTCAACATAGAATTCAGTTGTTTTAAGGCTCATGCAAAAGAATTCTGATTTCTGCAAAGCTCTTAAGGTGTTTGGTAGGCTGCTTGATGGGTTGTTAACAGTTAACATTAATAATTAGATATTAGGCAGCAAGAACATTGGAAAACACTTTTCCATTATGTTTGATATTTCTTGAAATATTCTTTTGCAGTTCTTCTGGAGTTGAGAGTTTGGTTACTGGGGTAGATATCTCTAGTCTAGGTATGCCACTCACAAAACATAAGCTTGCTTTCTGTAGTTACACACACACACCCACCCCCCAACAGTCAAATGCTGAGTACTTTTCCAATGTTGAAGTAATATTTCAGGGCCAGATGTTCCATGAGAATTGTATTTTAGAAGTAGCAAATAACAACTCATTACAGAAGTTGCAGAAAAAAGGTTTGTTGCTCATGACTTTGTGCAACCCAGAACTAATATCCAGTGTTGGACCATGCAGATGGCTACTGGTGGAATGATCACATTTCCTGCTTGCCTGGCAGTTGAAACTTAAATTTTGTGGGGTGTACAGCAAAAGGTCAAGTGTCACGAATGCAAAGCACTCTCAAAACAAGTATTTGTTACAGATGTTTAAGATTCAGAGACAAACCCAGGTTTTTGAAAATTACAGCTGACACTTGAACAAATTATTCAGTGGTATGTGCACTCAGGAGGGTAGAATTTGGGTCTGTGCCATAGAAGGATTATCTTTGACTAACAAGAATGTAAATGAAAACACTTTTTTCACTGTTTTCAGAGGATATGGTTTAAAAAGTTGACAGGTTTCTTAATTACTATTTAGAAGTTTTATAAAAATAATGTTTTGACAAAGTTTTGGGTTCTAAATTCTAGTGTGACAGTATACTTGACTAAAGCCACTTGTCATAAGAATCCTTAATATGAATAAAAAATGAATGAGATAAAATATTTCTGTGGAAAATAGTAGTAAAATGAACTTTCAGTGAATTTTAGCTCCAACTGGAACTGTTCTGCCAAGAACTTCATAACAGCAAAGAGCATAATCAGGAAGAAAGTTTAATTTAGTTTTCAAATTTATTGGCTTGATCTTCCATTTCCTTCCTCAGGTGACACCTTTAATGAGTAAATGCCTAATTTCACCTGAGCAAAAAATAGTGTCTGACCTCAACTTAGTGTGATATGTATTCTTTGGAAAGGGGCTATTACAAAGCGTGTTTATTTTGAAGGTGTATAGGGATTAAAATACATGGCATTCTTTGAAAGTGTTGTCTGGTGGACCCTACAGATTTTTGTGAACCAAAACCTCCCTCACTTTAAGTTTTAGAAGTGTATCAGCCCCTTGGGAATGCTTTTGTGCATCTGTGCTTTACTCTGATGCTGTGTCATTGTTAGTTCAGTTTCAGTGTTAGTTTGATTGTTATCCTGTTATGCTATTGCAGCATCTTCTCAGCTAGGCTAGAAGGTTGGAACAGGTAGGATTGTCTCAGCTTCTAGTTTTATCCTGATGTTCTCCTTTCCTAAGTAGAAGTGTTGTATAAATGGCAAGTTCACTCAGGGATATACAAAATCCACAGTGTAGACTTCGTGGTATTTTCAGTGAATTTTGAAGATTGAACATTTGGATCTTTGCTTTTCCCTCTTCTGTATTTTTCTTCCTTTCCTTTGCTAAAGGTGGTATTATCACTACTAAAACCAGAAGATTAAATGTATGTGACTACTTTATAAGAAAATGAAATACATGCATCAGGGACAGAACTTTGCAGTGATTAACGTGGTGTTCTATGGAACATGCTTTGTATGTGCTGTTTTGGTTATGGATTTGGTTAATGCTGGTAGTCGAAGTAGAAATGGGGTGTGAGGCATTTTGTATTGCTTTTTGATGTCTGTCAGCTTAACACAACTGTGCCTATTATCTTTATTGCTCTGGAATGTAATCTTCCGCAGCACTGAGTTTTAAGTATGACCATTTATAATGGTATTAAGTTCAAGAAATATGTTGGTAAGTACAATGTGAAAAGTGGTGTTACACACTTAAATGTGATTCTGACATTTGCTTGACTTGTATTTGTGAAGTTATGGGAATTGGTTCCCAGTAGACTGTTTTTCATGACTCTGTTAGTTTAGGGAGTGGTTAAGTTCCAGTATTACATTCTTAGTACTTACCTTTGTGTATTATGTATCAAGACTTTTAACAGGGGTATTTAAATTCTCAGTAAACATATGACACTGTTTCTCCCTGTAGAATTTTTCTCCTTTTTTGTCCTGTTGGACACTTAACTTTTTTATTTTCTAACCAAACTACTTCATTTTTTATTTTATTTTACTTTTTTAAAGCTGTTTGAAGTTCTTTGCTCTCTAATCCCCTCTGTGCCAAACTCAGAGTCTTTAAATTCAGTCTGTGCAAATTGAGAGGAGTAAGCCTGTGTCTGTTTGCTTCACCTTCCTGACATTATAACTGACCACAGTACTAATCTTCTTAATGTTTAACCTTGAATTCTGTGGCTTTTAGTCTTGGAAGCGATGCAGATAAGGAAATTGAAGGAGAAATATATTATTTGTGTTACTGCTTTACTTGTGAGTCCTTGCCTTTGATCAGGACACAGTGGATCAGGAATACGTTGATGTATGTGAAGTTCAGAACTCTCTCTACTGGAAGGTTAACTAATTATTGCATCGGAGAAGGTGGTTGGATAGAAGTACGTACAGGGACACAGGGAAACCAGATAGTTGTTTGGATCACCGTACAGACAATTAAGAACTGTTCGTTTTATGAGTCATTACAAAGAAAGTTTTGAAGAAATATAATAACTTTGTAGGAACAGTGGAGAGCAGCCCACAAGCATGACTGCCATAATAGCAGGTGTGTGTTCCTATCTAACAGTCAGTAGAGACTGTCATCAAAGAACACTGAAAGCAGAAATTGAGTGGGAAATGATTGAAATGGTAGATAGGTTGTACAGAAAGGTTAAGAAGAACTTTGAAAGTGAAGAGAGAAGGCTTGTGTTTGAGGATATAGTTATATAATGTTTAAGTGGTAAAGCTTGCTCCAAAGCAGTACTATGTCTAAGCTAGCCACATCCAAAGCTTTTCCCTTCCCTCCTTCTCACCTGGCTTGTACCAAGTAGTTTGGTTGTATGTGGTTGTAAGGACACGCAGTTCCATTTGAGTGTGTGTGTGCTGTTCAGTGATGGCAAAAACTTGTTAAGAGTTGGAGCCAGAGAACAGACTAACAGACTGTAGTGTCCCACCTTTTTACTGTTCTTTTGCTTGTGTAGAAGCTCAAGGTCTTTGTTTTTCAAAAACTTTTATTTGGTACTTACTCATTTGGATAGTGGTATCTTGAGTTCAGTAAACCTGAAAACCGTTTTTAATCTTTATACACAAAGTTGAAGGTGAAGATCACATGGACAGCTGTTCTACAGGAAGCCAACTGTGTCATCAGCTGCTGTTGAATTGTAATCTCAAGTTAATGACGAATATGGAATTGTATGCCAATTCATGCTCCTTTTGTTTGTGTTTTAATAGCTGAATGTAACAAAGGGGATTTTATCCAATATTCTGTGTGTGCATAAGTATAAATAAATAATGAACAGGTTTTTGTATTTTAATTAAAACTAATTCATTTGTGTAAATCACACTTTGAGTACAGTTTAATACTAGTTGGCCAAAGGTTCGGGAAGGTTTGACAGCCTTTGGTGGGGTTTTATGGTATTTTGTTCCCAGAACTCCAGTCTGAAGAGTTCTTATATTTTCTGAGTTACTTAATGTGAAAAGACAAGTTTCGGGTAGGAGGTTCTCTTTAATGTTATCTCTCTAGGGGAGAAATACCATGTCTCTCAAATCTCTTGCAAAAACATTTGGTAAACTTAATTTTTTGATAGAGGAAACAGTAGAGAAAAGGCAGGCTGCAACAGCTGCTAGAAAAGGCCTTGCAGCATTTGGTTCAGTCACTTGGCTTTGTATTTCCAGTGGTTTAAAGTGAGTGACTGAACAGCTTTGCTTGGAGCTGGATTAATAGTCATATGTTCTAGCAGGGCAAGTGAGAGTGACTGACTTACCTATTGTTTTCATTACCAAGCACTTTGATATGGGAAGTCTTTTAAAGCGAAGTATCTGACATTTTAAATTGCAGTAATTCTGTTTGTGAGAGAATTTACCTTTGAATTTGCCTGAAGATGCCTGTGAGCACATTTTTAATACTGTAGCTGTAGAAGTCCTTCCACTGCCGTTATGTTGCCTCAATGTGAATAGCTGGTTTGCTTATCTAAATGCCTGTTATCATGTTAATAATTTTGGACAGTTTTCATGTGGATTTGTCAGCATATTTCTTTTTGAAGCCCTTTTCAAGGTTATGTAAGAATGTTTTTGAATGTGTGAAATAGATTACTGTGGAAGGTATGAGTGGTCCCACTGGATTCCTTCTGTACTTATGCCTGAGCCCTAGAAGACTTTGCAGTACTGGTGTGCTGCCTACGGGCAAAGAAGGAGGGGCAGTCCTGACATAATCCTAGTGGTAAGTCTGGGCTAGTTTCCACTGCAGTTGAACTTTCTGGTGGTTGTAACATTTCCTGGTTTTCTGTCATGATGGTACACATGTCCATGAAAGATGTACACAAGATATGTTTCCTTCCTTTCTGCCAACTTGTCTTCTAAATGCTCTCTCCAACTGGCTAAAAATTAAATGCTTATTAGAAATATTTAAAACTTGATAGTTTAATTCCTTGAAATATTTGGTCCTACAAATGTCAACATTGTCTATCTTTAAAAAGAGAAGCCAAGCACGTTGTTTCAGGACTGTTCACTGTGGAAGCAGATTCAGGAACAGAAAAGCAGTAAGAAATGTATTTGGAACTTTATTCGTTCTAAGGAGCTCAGATTTTGCATGCAGTTAATCTTAAGAGAAATGTCAAATCAACCTGGTTGTTATACAGTGTCAATACATTTTGTAGTAACACCAATGATTTTCAGTAATTTTGTTTTCAAATGGATGCTCTTTGTGAGTTTTAAGTGTAATGAAGAGAATGCAAGGCAAGACAATGTGTCTGTGTTGATGTAGGTGTTGCAAGTCGAAGAAGTAGCCAGGAGCTGTATGTGTAGTTAATTTTCCTTTCACTGCCTCTAGCAGCTGGAGCGATAGTATCTAGTAAATAAATGTTGTCTTCTTTCAGCGTGCCTATTGTCTTCTGAGCAAGACTTGCTCTGTGTGCTTCTTTGGTGTAGTTCAGATCAAGTTGCTCCCTTTGAAGAAATCTGTTTGTCCAGTCTTACTGTGCTTTGACCTCCATGGTGGGGTGGTTTCAGAGCTAATGGCTGGATCTTTTTTGGGTGAAACTAAAAGTCTATGCTAGAAGCACAGTCATGTGGTCTAGCTGCTGGCTGAAATTAATCAGAACAATTGTCTTGTGGGAGTTAACAGAATCAATGTGCTGTGATCACCAGCCATGGTGTGGTCTTGGATTGGGGACACGGTGAATCCCAGTAGACTGTTGGATTTTTTCAGAAGTTTTTCTGGTTGTCCAGGTTCAGAAAGTCTGTTTAACCCAAATACAGTGCCTGCTTCTCTACTTTTCATAGTTAACACCTTGGTGACAGTAGATATCTTGTGAAACATCTAATTATGGACATGGTGCAAGCGCAGCTGTTTCTTTTATTTTCCCTCTCTTTTGTGAAAGCACATCTGTCTAATGTGTTCTGTGACTGCAGTAAATTTGTATGTTCCTCTTGTCCAAGGGTTCAGGAAGAAGTTTACACGGTAAGAAAGCATAATCTAAACTTCCAGAAAGATAGGTTTATATCACTGTTTTTATATTGGTTTACATAGCAAACATTCTGTAGTTGCTCTCTCAGAATGAAATCTCTCTCAAACTAGAAGAAAAGGAAAATGGTCTGTGGTGATCTGTGAAATCAGACTCTAACTCAAGAAGAGTTATACAGAAGGTATGTCTGTTTGCTGGTAGATATCAGGGTGGATAATTCCAAAAAGCCCTGCGTCCTGAACAAAGGACAGGTTAGTATTTATTGTTAAGACATACATACTCATTACATTCCCAAGGCTGAGTTGTGCTAATCAGTTCTGACAAATCACTAAAAGAAGTGTCCCCCTCTTTGCGCGCAAGCATAGTTGGTCCTGGCATCCTTCCAGACTACAGAGCTGGACGAGAGACTTGAAAGTTCTTCCTTATCACAGCACAGTTCCTCCTTATCAAGCAAAGTGTCATACATAACCTTGCTAAGTTTGCAAAAGCTACTCCACTGCAAAATCCTTCCCCACTTACAGCTATACTCACGGCTAACTAAATAGCAGGCTAAACAAAGGCAGAAGCCTTATTTCTTACATTTTACTAAAATCCCACATCAACAGTGGTCAAGCAGGTACTGTATTGTAGGGAAATGAATACTTGTGCTCGATAGCTATGTATCTGGAATGGGCAGGAAACAACAATTAATACTTATATTGTGCTTCCAGCAGTGTCTTGAGTTCTGTATGAACAGCAGAACGTTTTGGAATGAGAGGATTTGTCAAGAAGACTGAGTAAAACGGAAGAATTTTAGGTATATGAGGATGAAATGATTAACAAGGGAGGTAATGGACACAGGTGCAATTAAGTAGTGCAGCTGCTCTTAAGATAGTTATCATGAATTTTCTTTCTTGGGCAGAACCAAGTGAAGTCCTTATGTTCATACTGACAAGCCTCAAGTTACGGTCTCACCATGTGTAGATACTTCATAGTGTTGCTGCTGTTTATTTTGGGCTCGAGTGTACTGTGGGAACCTAATTCAATACTGGTAGAGAGCAAGAAGTTTCTGCTTTTCACATTTTAGAAGTCTAGGTCTGAAATTCCTGTTGTCTTGTTCCTTCTGTCCCCTGAGCTAACTCTTTCTAAACTGATGTTTTTTTTCAGTTTGCAAAAAAAATGCTTGAAAGACAGTGTCTGCATAATGCTGTGCAGGTAGCTTTAAAGCTAATCTGACATGGACATCTTATACCTGCTATACTTGTGGAGGGCCATTGTTTAAAAACAATTTTATTCCAGAAATAATAATGTCTGTCAGCTGTTGGTTTTGTTGAGGTTTAAGACTACAGGTTCCCTAGTTGCCTTGTTAGGTTTGGTAGTACTTGAATATACTCATACAGTCAGTTTGTCTTAGGTGTGTTGGACTAGGTTCCTTGTGATCCATTCTAAATTGTGGGTTATTTTCCTAAAATTAAAATATTTAGAATTAAAGATTATTTGTTTGACTATATTGGCTTAGACTTATTGCCCTTTTAAGATTTCTGTGTGTTGGGAAGCATGGCCTTGCCAAAGAGGAAATAACGCTTTTTAGTTTAGAGCAACGTGTTGCCTTCTAAAACCCCCAGTTTAATTGTCCTTTACATTCCAGAAGGTCAGAAGTATAATTGTTTATGTATAAGCATGGGTTAGATGCATGAATGTCACATGAACCTAATTTTAACTGGGATGCTCAAATTCCTGTGTGATGCTGGCTCTTTAGCTCACTTATTGTGTGACAGTTCTATAGGCTGTTGAAACTGTAGAAACTGCAGCTCCAATTTTCTTCCTTCAGCAGGTAAACTTTGAGTTAACTGGATGGTTGCAGGATATGTACATTTCTAGGAGCTCTTATGCAGTCTTCTCTGACTTGCTGAAGACTCTCAAGCATATTTACAAAAGTAGGCACTTCGCAGTTTATATCAGACTTAGGGTGTTAGTAACTTAGTGTGAGGAACACATTTGGAGTGTGCCTTTGATTTAGTTGGTCTTATGCAAAGCATAGTCTAGAAAGCTGTCTCAAGTAGCAGGAGGAAAGGATAGTGCAGGTATGAGTAGTACATGGAGGAAGGCTGGGGGAGCCAAATGAGGCAATGGATTAGTGAGAGGAGATTAAAGCCACCTGATGAATGTGAGGGAGAGAGGGTTTATTTTTCTTGGAGTAATGGGGAGTGATCCTATAAGCTTTCATAGCTTACAGGTGATTCTAAATAAGGTGTTTAATCAGATGAGAACAGTAAGCTTACATGAGCAATTTAATTTGCCTTGGAACAGCTGACTGACTGAGAAATCTCATTTCTTTTAATGGAACTCTGTCATGGTGCTGCATTTTGGAAAGATATACTAATTTTGAACATGGAGCAGTTCTCCAAAAAGATTCATACATGTGGAAATCCCGTGTAGTGATGAATTTCTTGCATCTGCTATAATATTTAAGTCTTAGTGGTTGAATATATTGTAATTTTCTCCTAAGCTTTGAAAATTATTACTGGTTTTTCTTCAGAGCAGATTACTAGAACTCAGTTGCTTCATGGGTTTGTTCTAAAATAGATGTGTATATGGGGCTTGCTGTTTTCTGGATCAGGTGATGTTTCAACAGAAAGTGGTGCTTTATACAGTATGTTTCTGATTTGTGCTTTAAATACTTTTGCTTTTGGATAGATGCTTTTACATTAATCTTTTTTACTCCCCCCTTCATTTTTGTTTATTCCCTTTTTTCTTATTTTTTTAATGTTCAAGTGTTGTGTTTTTTAAACACTGAAAATGTGGGCACTGACTTCTGAATTATTTTCCTCCTTTCTACTTAATGCTTTGCTAGATTTCTCTTTTTATGTTTGGCTGTAGAAGTAGATAAATTCTTTTTGTAACCTCTTCACTCTTCCGTATTAGGTCTCTTCTTTCTCTGTCAGTGTTCCTAAGTTCTGTAAAGCCAATTTTGACAAAAACGTGTGAAATAAAATCTCAACAGTTTTTACTCAGGCTGAGTGTTGTGTTGGTTGTCATCTTTCCTTCAGCTTACTTGGCTGATAGAGCTCACTGTTTGTTCCATCTTGCTTTCTGCTTTAGTGCACTTCTTCCCATTTGCTGACATACTGTAGGGTAAATTGGGCAATTTGATGATCTTGCAGAAAACAGAACTAGCCCCTAAAGGTGATAAAGTTTTTGGATTTCTTTGTTTTGAGTTGGCGTGTTGAAGTAGCTTGCTGGGTGATCCGGGGAGGACCAAAGATAGCATGCAGAGAAGACAAGTGTAGGAAAGACTCAGCTCTGCTTAGCTGTGTTGTCTAAATGCATCCATGTCTGATCATACTCATTCCACTAAATTATATATTGAGTGTTTATTGGCTGACCAACTGAATTGATCTTTCTGAATGCTAGCCAGTCCTTTTTGAGGAGGTGAGGAAGCAGCAGACCTACTTAGATGTTGTTCTGTATTGGTGTAGAAAGCTGGTTCTTTACACCTATGTTTGTGTATTTATGTGTTTATGTATATGCATTTTAAAGACAGCTTCCTGTCTGACAGTTTTGTTATTGCTTGATGAGGAAGAACAGTTGGGACAAGAGATATAAATAGCATGTAGTACATAGGTAAGCAATTGCTTTACAAAGTCATAATTTCACTGTTATTCCTCATTTTAGTAAGGACTGGTAACATTGGAGAGGTGTTTTCTGGCTGTGTGGGCAGGCACTGTCACATATGCCCAGCTGAATGGTAGTCACTAAATATTTAACTTCTTTCCTTCCTTCTGTCAAACAAGCCAAAATAATTTTTTCTTCTGGAGTTCTTTCATGGACCATCTTCACATGTTCCCTAATCACTAGGAAAACACAGACACCAGACAGAGTATGTACACTACGTGGTACAGCTATATTCTAGAAAGTTCACATTAAGATTGTGGATGTTATGATTGTTTATATTTCTAGATCAAATCAGCTGAATTTGCCACATGGAGAGAAGAGGAAGACATGCAAAGGGTTTCTAGTCTGCAAAATGAACTTGGAAACTGAATGTAAGGTTGAACTTGTGGCAAAGCACTGGTTAGAAAATGCATTGTTGAAATATAAATAATGGTTTTGGTTTGTACCAGTTAGGATAGTATCCAATATACTTTTTTAAAGTGACTCTGCTGCTAGGGAGCTAAAGGAATTGTGTATTGAACTAATGTCTTGGTAAGGAAATGGATGATGTAGTAACTTTAATATTAGAGCTAATACAGTAATGAGCATTTTAACAGGTGTTTCAGAACTTCGGAATATGTTGTGGGTCTCAAAGGTGTGGTAGATTTGAATATGAATGCACTAGAACTGCTTTTAAACAGGTTAGTAGATAGAAAGACTATCAATACTTCCCACTATTGCTGGGGATTTGCATATGCTTATATTGCAGATAAGATTATCTGTGTTAAATTGAAACAATTTACTATCTCTGGGTTATGTATGGATACAGAGGTAGTGTGTGTGTCTATGCACTCGAGTTTTCCAAAATCAACTTCGGGTGCTCGTGTTGAAGACACCATCCAACTTAGCGGTGTCTCCAAAAGGTAACAGGGCTGTTGGTTGTTCAAGTCTTCTGGAAGTTCACTCCTGATGTAGGTCCTCCCAAAGATAAATCTTTGGCTCTGTATCTCATGCTTTTAGTATCTTGCACTCCAAAGACTTTCAGCCTACAAAGTAACACAACTGCTTTGGCACGTTATGCATAGAGGTACAGTAGAGTTTAACAAATTATTGCATTTTTTGTATAAACTTAGGAAAATTAATAATTGCACAGTTTGGGAGTTGCTTCAGAGTGACTGTTTTGAATACAATGACACGACGCATGCTTCTGAGCTTATAATCTCTCTATGATACTGCCTGTCACAGGTAGATGCGATTATATCACATCAAAATTAGCAGCAAAGATGCAACATGTTGCCAGAAACTTGTGTGTTAATATATAATGATTTTGAAAATGCTTAAGTATCATCAGTGCCAATGCTTAGAAACATAAGACAAATGCTGTGTCTGTAACTTTATGTATTGGGAGGCTATCTATGGCGATGGCTAAGAGGATGATAGAAAAGTTAATGTGTTTGAGGAACTGCACCACGGGATAATCCTGAAAGGGTGACTATCCAAATTGATCCATTTGGAGACCCATTTGCAGACCCATTCCTCCCTGTCACTGTCCCTTTCCTTAATTATGGTGTAGAGTAAGGCATTTGGAGAGCAGAATCTGGCTTGTATGTTACTAATGAAACTGAAATTCAAATTTATGGCCAAGTAGCACGAGCTGTTAGACAGCTCAGGGTTCAAACCTGCACCAGCTGCTTTCAGAACAAGATTGTCACAGCACAGTGATCTTCACTGTTCATGGTGATGCACCAGCTAGAAAAGATTGATGGGTTTCTTTTTTGCTGTGGTTAATTTGATGAGTTAATAATTGGTTGTGACGTCATGGTATGTGCTTCTGAGTTTTGGAGAGGAACAGAGGCAAACAGCAATTGCTGCATTACTGTTGCTGTGGGATCACATTTCAGAGCAGACTTGTGTTTTTTTTTTCAAGTTTATAGGGGAAAACCCACAATATTCTTGTCTTCTTTGTACACCTGATTACTGCAAGTAAAAACCAACAGAAGTCTTTATTTTAATTTTACAGATGGGCAAGTACATCTGAGTTGAAACAAAGATACTACCACCTCATTGATTTACCTTATAGTCTATAGGTTTACTAAGGCTGATGCAAATTCTAACATGTGGTGTATTTCTCCTCAAAAAGTACAGAGGAACTGTTCTGTATAGGTACAGGTGTACAATGTAGAAAGATTAAGACTAATCCTTTTGCCTTTACTGATTTTACTTTTCTGTTTTCTGACCTATTTAAAGCAAGGAAATGCAATGCCAATAGTCATTGTCTTTGTTTCAGGTTATAGGATGAAAGGATTTATATATCATCTTTGGCGCAATTTCTAGAAGTCTAGGGGTGGATTCTGATTCAGTTTTCTCTGGCGTAGGTCTGGAATACCACAATTGATTTACTTTGGAGTAATTCCAGATTTGTCCCAATCCTGCTGACAGCAAATCGGGACCTTACAATTCAGCTTTGTTTCATGTAGTCAGGTGAAGAATTTGGGTTAGTATGGCTTATTGCGGAATGAGGTGAGGTAATGCATTTAAAAATACTCCCTTGGAAGGAAGTAGTTTTTCCTCATTTGCTGATCGATTAAAGCATAGTTAAATTTGTTGAAATGTATTTTAGCTCCTCATTATAGTAAAACCTACTATTTCAGAATGGACATGATTACAGATTTTGTAGTGGAAAACACCTGTAATTTATCAACTTTTGGTAAAAGTATCTTAAAATTCCAAAAGACGAAACACTCTTCTTTCAGATGCAAAGTGTACTCTGAAATTATTGCTTGTTCCTTTCGGAAAGAGTGGTATTTTCTGTGAAGGGATGTGATTCAATTACAACTTATTAGGTACAGTTATTGAACTTAAACAGAAAAACTTTTTTTCACCTGCTGCTTGTGACATCTTAGAACAGCTGCACTTCAGGAGTTTCCTGCTAACTAACTTTGAACAACTAGATTGTTTTTTACTGTGTAAATGTGCACTTTCTTTCCTAAGGAAAAAATTAACTGTCTTACCTTTCTACAGGCTATAGAATGCCAGGGGAATTGTGCTCTGCTGCTGGTAGGATCCTGAATCATCCAGTTGTCTCTGTCTTCTTAGTTTAACTCCAACTGTTAAGCATGAATTTTTAACCGTCAATATTTCTTTGCTTCTGGAGAGAGTGAAACAAGCTTGATCCCTCTATTGAGAAATATGAATTTTTTTCTTTCTTTTTTCTCCTCTCCTCTCTGTGTTTAGTGGTTCTGCCTTTGACTTGCTAAGAAACCATATCCTGAGGCCATCACGTTAGCTCACTGAGGACCCTCACTTGGTTTCCTTTACTCAGACACCCATCAGCTTTGGACTAGGTGGTGTTTAGCAGGGCTGTCTGTCAAAGCACAAAAGCCTAAAGAGTCAAGGATGTTGCCCTTCATTTTCTATGTAAGTCCTTATGCGTTGCACGTAATGGCAGGATGAACAACACAAAGCTGCTTTACTGGGGTTTTTTTAGATGCGTGAATAATTCTTCTGGAAGATTTTGTCATATAAAGGGCTCTATTGATTGGAGTTCTTCAATTTGCAGGTATTTTCAGTTAAAGTTGAAAACTTATTTTGGTTTCATTAGATAGCAAAACACCTTTCTTTACTGCGTTAGGATTATTCAACATTCCAGATCAGTGTGTAGGATTCCCTGAAATGAGCTAACAGCTGCTCCAGTGGCACTGGTGAGTAATTACTTAAAATTAGGCCCAAAGCTCCTTAGTCCTGATATTTTAAAATTGTAATGATAATTAGAGTCTAGTTTTCAAAGAGTGACAGTGGTTTTCCATGCAGTGTTGTGAGCTGAGTGGTCTCCTGGTCAATGCAGTCAATGCTGCTCCACTCTCTGCTGTGGGGAGCAGTTGTATTTCGGTCCTCTGGATTAGTGGGTGGGCTGCTCTTAGGTTTGTTTTTATTCCCAGTAGCAAAAGTGTTGTATTTCATGGCTTCTGGGACACTTTCTGCAAGTGAACATGGTCTGGACTTTGTGTATGTGTGCAGTTCTGCTGCTTTCTGGAAGTCTCTGCCTTCCTGCATCTCTACTGGATTCCAGGTGTTTAAGCTTTCAGACCTGCAGTTTTTCCCCATCAGGACCTGATGGAAGACCTAAGAGGGCAGACAAGAGGGGGCTGCTGATTGCATACAATTCATTCAGCCTGTTACTGACTGTTGTGTTTCCCATATGTTCCTCAGATGTGGACAGTGATGGGGTTGTGGGGTAAATGCATTGTTTTGGCAGTGAGAAGTGGCCATCTATCCTGGAAGCTCTTCAACCCTTTCCCCAGCATGTGTTTAAGTACAGGCTCATTATATGATGGGGGAGAGGCTACAAGTCTCCTAGATAATATGGTCATGGGGAACAGGCTGCCTGCTCCAGTGCAATCATCTGCTGTGCAGCTGAGGCTCTTGGGAGAGGGGGCCAAAGGGAACAAACTAGATGACTTGTCCTGCCATACTGCATATGGCCTG
Source organism: Dromococcyx pavoninus (assembly GCA_033558185.1). NCBI lineage: Eukaryota > Metazoa > Chordata > Aves > Cuculiformes > Neomorphidae > Dromococcyx > Dromococcyx pavoninus. The sequence goes on along the minus strand of JAUMJL010001251.1, from coordinate 738,479 downwards.
TGGGCTGTAGATTGTTCATCCTAGATATTTGCTTACAATCATGGTGAATATTAAGACTTTGCAGTAAAACTTCAGAAAAAACAGCTCAAGAAAAATCTGCTTAAGCCACAATGAACTCTCTGATTCTTTTTACCAGCGTTCCACAAGGATGGAGCATCTGGTGGACAGAATAGATCAGAGTCCCAAGTGCAGATGCTAGTGGTTTCATTGTCATCAATAGACATTACATTTTGGTTGATTTATTTTGTGCAGCAAATAAAACTTCATTTCCTGCTGTTAAGGATGTTCTACTTTGCTTGACTTGTGCAAAAATGAACTATGGTTGTATCCATATAAAAACAGAAAGAAATTGTGTCATGAAGTTAATGGCAGACATATTTTTTAATCTACTTGTGTGTACACAACAGTTCTCTTTATCTGAAGTTGTCTAGTTTATGGTAAATCTTGTGCATTTCACTTCCCCTGCTCAAGACTGTTATGTAAAGGTCAAAATACTCTCATCTTTTCTTAAATGTGGCTTAGAACACTCCAGTTGATCTATATTGTAGTTGTTTAGGTACTTCTTCTTCAGAAAAGTGAAACCAAATAAACTGCATATGGGTGTTGGAAAAGCTGAGATTCACTTCTATCTGTGTGTGTATAACCCAAATTAATTTGGAAAAAAGCTTGCTATGGCTGCTCAGTCATTTTGCTTGTGGCATTTTTGATGAATGCGTTATTTATGCAAAATGATATTTTCTTTCTAGTGAAATGCTTTTTAGCCTTTCTCTTTTGTCTTGAGGAAAAAAAGAAACAAGATACCGAGTTTGGAAGAAACGCAGCAGTATTTTCCTGCTTGTCAAATCGGGACCCTCACATTTTTGGGACTACACAAGACTGAGTTGTGTCTAACTGATGCTTTGTTGTGCGGAACTTGTAGATAGTTTCTACTTGTCATGTACTTTGATTCACCACTTGCGCTACTTGCTATTCTGCACGATACTGCTTTCTACCTGAGCTATTTTCTGATGCCTGAGCTTATACTTTCTCTTTCCAAACTTCCCTTCCTTGTTCCAACCACATCTTTCTTAACAAAACTATAGGGCTTCAATTGCTACTTTATTTTAAATATTAACATAGATTTATTGGTGCTGTTGATTAACTTATTTTACCTTAATTAAAGGAGTGCAAGACCTGAGTTTTTGAAAGGGTGCATATATTTAGGAGACAAGCAGTGTATAAGCACATTCCCTGTTAGAATGCCAGGCCTTAAAAGCTTGTCCTGCAGTCCTGTACCTGTTTCTTTAAATATGTTTTATTCAGAATCCTGATCTAAATTAGGCTGTGAATGGGAATAGCAACTAATTAGAGGACAAAGGTACTTTTTATCAATGCCTACAGTGTTTGCAAACATTTATTTCATGAAGATTGAAGACTTGCATGGTTTCTTGTGGGAGTTTAAAAGTGTTTTCTTTTGGCTTATTAAGCACAGGCAGAATGCATGCATTTTTCTGATGTAGGATTTATTTTTTTTCTGACAGTAATAATGCAAATAGTAATAGTCTTCATCACACTTCTGTTTATAAGTAGAGCTGTTTATAAAGCCTCACTTTCCCCTATAGTGTAAGACTTGAGAAAAATTTGTTAGCAGAAATGTACCTTATGATTTGAAAGAAAGAGGGTTCACACTGTGTTTATGGGTGTATGGGTTTTCTGGTGAGTAGTTTGCAGACCCACATGTTCGGAGTTACATATCTGCTCAGTAAATCAGTTCTATTGCTCCTATGTAATGGCAGCTGTGGTAGGCTTCTAGTAACACATAAGATGTTGGAAAAATTCCCTAATTAAACTTGTGAGTTTATCAAGCTTCAGAGCTAGTCTCTAGTGCATGTATGTATTTGGAGACAATAATCACTGGGGATGAGTCTCTGTTACATTGAAAGTAGCCACCTGTTGGTGTTCACTGTGTGGATACCTTATTTTCTTTTTAGCTTGGGCCAAGCTCTATGTAGATTATGTGTTTCAGGAAGAGAGAATACATGCCACGTGAAGAACCACATTCTTTCCACCTGAGACTTAAACTGCTTAGGATCAAGTTCCATATGCAGAGGGTGGCTCCAGTGGACCAATGGGTGCCTCTTTTGGTTTTTATGCACACACTCACTCACTTCCCTTCTCTGAGATTCTCCTGTTGGCTTGACCCCTGGTTTCTTGAGGCAGAGTCTCTGATGCTAAATACTTCAGGCTAATTTATTGATATCACAGTATCAGGTCACAGCTCAACCTCGGTTTCTCCAGAGAGGAACCCCAAACAATGGAATTCCTGGACAATTGTACCCTTACAATCTAAGTTACCACCCCTTGTGCACTCTTCATATGATGCCCGTGCATGGTGTTGGTCCAATGGTGTTTTAAGGGCTGGCATCATCTTTCTATTCATTGAGTTTTTTTCCTTGTCTCTAGGCAGGCCATCTCTTTTCTTACCTTTAAAGTCAGCAGCTGGTTGTAGGTCCCTTGTCTTCTGGCTTGGACTGGCTCTGGGGCCATGTGTAACTCAGTAGAAGCTGAAGGTAAGTTCACTTTGTCTAGGTGAGATGTCACTTCTTGTAGCCCAAGGCTTTGCTTTTTCAGCTCCTAATGCTAAGCAAGTTTTGCTGTGCCATGGTGCAGTTTCAGAAGGCTTCATCTATAGATAATTTCTACAACCTAATGGTAAGCAGAATAAATATGAAGGTCTGCAAGTGGAGCTGACTCCCAGGGCCACCAACTTAAACAGCCTGGAAACATCCCCCAGGTTATGTAAACCAAAGCCACCAATTAAAACGGCTTCTGTAAAGAGGAGGAGGGTCATTCGTCATTAGGGACTCCCTCTTGAAAGGTATAGAGGGTCCAATATGCAGACTGGACCCATTGCATAGGGAAGTCTGTTGATGTGGTAAGAGAACTTCCAAACCTTATGAAGTCCACAGATTATTATCCACTGCTCATCTTTCAGGTAGGAAATAATGAAAAACCAACTAGAAACACCAGAGCAATTAAAAAGGACTTTAGAGCTTTAGGACATATCGTAAAGGGTTCAGGTGCACAGATAGTATTCTCTTCTCCCACAGGGAATGGAGAGAGAAGGACTGGGAAGAGCCAGGAATTAAATACCTGGCTCCGAACCTGGTGTGAAGAACAGAACTTCAGGTTCTTTGATAATGGGTTGGCCTACGTGCCAGGCCTGTTGGTAAACCGTGGGGCACACCTGTCCCATCAGGGCAGAAGGACACTTTCCAAGAAGTTGGTAGGGCTAATTAAGAATGCTTTAAACTAGATTGGAAGGGGGAAGGGGACATCACTGGGCTCAATAGATTAGATCGTGGGAATGGCACCTCAGGCTCTGAGGGACGGTGTACTGGTGAGAGCCCTTGGTCTGCCACCTCAGTGGGAGTGGAGAATAGCACTTTAGGCGGCAGCCAGAATGCAAAGGTTATTGGTGGGTTACAAACCACCACTAGCAGACAGTCAGGACTTGAACCTATTCCACTTAGGAAGGGGGTCGAAACAACAGCCCAACTAAAGTGCGTTTACGGTAATGCACGCAGCATGGGTGACAAACAAGGGGAGCTGGAAGCCATTGCTAGGCTGGAAAACTATGATGTGACTGCCGTCACAGAAATGTGGTGTGACGATTCGCACAACTGGAGTGCTGCCATGGGTGGCTACAAACTCTTCAGGCGAGATAGGCTGGGAAAAAGAGGCAGTGGGGTTGCCCTCTATGTTAGAGAAGGTTTCGATGGCACAAAACTGAATATTAAAAATGATACAGTTGAGTGCTTGTGGGTTAAAATCAGTGGAACCCACAGTAAGTCAGACATACTGGTGGGAGTCTGTTATCAGCCACCCTGCCAGGACAAGGAAACCGATGAGCTCTTCTACAAGCAACTGGGAGAAGTCTCACAATCCCTGGCCTTTGTTCTTGTGGGCAACTTCAACCTTCCAGATGTCTGCTGGAAATATAACACAGCAGGTAGGAAGCAGTCTAGGAGGTTCATCGAGTGTATGGAAGGTAACTTCCTGACACAACCGGCGAGCGAACCAACTAAAGAAAGTGCCCTGCTGGATCTGCTGTTTGCTTGTGATGAGAGAAGGCCTTGTGGGAGGTGTGACTGTTGGAGGACGCCTGGGGCTCAGTGATCACAAAATGATAGCATTCTCAGTAGTGATGAGGGATGAGGCCAAGGCAGAGGTACTTAATGCCTATTTTGCCTCGGTCTTTAATAGTATGGTAAGATGTTCTCTGGGCTCCAAGCCTCCTGAGCCAGAAGACTGAAGGTGAACTCTCAGTGTTCCAAGAAGACTTGGTTAGAGACATGCTTGGCCAGTTAGACATGGGGCCAGATGGGGTACACCCAAAGGTATTAAGGGAGCTGGCAGAGGTCCTCTCCAAACTCCCTTCCCTCATCTATCAACAGTCCTGGCTGGCTGGGGAAGTGCCACTTGACTGGAAACCGGCAAATGTAACTCCCATTCACAAGAGGGGTCGGAGGGAGGATCTGGGGAAGGTCACGGAGCAGATCTTACTGAATGCTATCACACAGCACATGCAGGACAGCCAGGTTATCAGACCCAGTTTATGAAAGGCAGGTCCTGCCAGACCAACCTGATCTCCTTCTATGACAAGGTTACCCGGCTAATGGACAAGGGAAAGGCTGTGGATGTGATGTACCTGGACTTTTGTAAAGCCTTTGACACCTTTTCTCGCAGTACTCTGCTTGAGAAACTGGCTGCCGTTGGCCTGGACAGGCACACCCTCTGCTGGGTAAGAAACTGACTGGATGGTTGGGCCCAAAGCGTTGTGGTAAATGAAGCCAAATCCAGTTGGAAACCAGTCACGAGCGGTGTTCCCCAGGGTTCAATACATTTGTCAACGATCTGGATGAAGGGATTGAACGCACCCTTAGCAAGCCTACAGATGACACTAAGCTGGGTGGAAGTGTCCATCTGCTTGAAGGAAGGGAGGCTCTGCAGAGGGATCTGGACAGGCTGGATCGATGGGTTGAGCCCATCGGAATGAGGTTCAACAAGGCCAAGTGCCGAGTCCTGCACTTGGGACACAACAACCCCATGTAGAGTTACAGGCTTGGGGAAGGATGGCTGGAGAACAGCCCAGAGGAGAAGGACCTGGGAGTGTTGGTTAACAGCATCTGAATAAGAGCCAGCAGCGTACCCAGGTAGCCAAGAGGGCCAATGGCATCTTGGTGGCCAGCAGGACCAGGGAGGTGATTGGGCCTCTGTACTTGGCACTGGTGAGGACACACCTCGAGTACTGTGTTCACTTCTGGGCCCCTCATTACAAGACAGACATTGAGGTGTTGGAGCACATCAGCTACAAGGCTGGGGAAGGGGCTCGAGAACAAGTCCTGCAAGAAGCAGCTGAGGGAACTGGGGTTGTTTAGCTTGGAGAAGAGGAGGCTGAGGGGAGGCCTCATCACTGTCTACAACTGCCTAAAAGGAGGTTGTGGCCAGGTGGGTTGGTCTCATCTCCCAAGTGACAGGTGATAGGACAAGAGGAAATGGCTTCAAGTTGCACACGGGGAGATTCAGATTAGACATCAGGAAAAGTTTCTTCACTGCAAGGGTGGTCTGGCACTGGAACAGCTGCCCAGGGAGGTGGGTTGAGTTACCACCCCAGATGTGTTTAAAAGGCGGGTAGATGAGTTTAAGGACACGATTTAGTAAAGGGACAGGTACAGTTTGACTTGATGATCTCAGAGGTCTTTCCCAACCAGATGATTCTATGATTCTATGATATCTGTAAATCTTCGAGGATGTGCTAGTTAGTAGTCTAATGCACACTAACTTAAAATTATAGTTGTATTTTTTTAAATTATGACAGTATAAAATACTGAAAAGAAAATTTAGCCAAATCAGACTGGGCTATTACCCTGTATAACAATTAAGGAGTTCTATATTTCATATGGAAATCTGTACCTTCAAATATCTATTCAAGCCAGTCCATTTTCTTTCACTGCCAAACTGGCAAATGACATACTTCAGAGTGAGTACTCGAGATTAAGCTCTGTCTTTCTCTACAGCAGATGAGAACATGAATGTCAGGTCTTTATTCTTCTACTTAATTTTTTTTTCAGTAGTATTTCACATAGACATGTCAAAAATCAACTCTTTAAATTATGTACCAGACTAAGAGGAAGAAATCCCAAGGGCAGAGGTGCAGCAGCCAGGCACCATGAGGAGTGAGGGGAATGAACAAGGCTAACCTGGTAAAGTATAACAGGTAAGCTGGAGCAATCCAGAAGTAATTTAACAAGGTGTAAATCTGCATTTGCATTGTGTTGCATCTGAATCTAATATCAGCTGAGATTAGAGAAATTAGTAGGAACAGCAACCACAAAGGCATACTAAGATACCTGTACTAGATCAGGAGGTTACATCCATCTCTCGGTCTTATCAGAAGAAATGTTCTGTTAATTCTATTTCAGGATAGCACAATATGCTCTGAAATAGAGTATGACTCTATTAGGTATGACTCCCATGTGAAAACTGTGGACAGGCTAAAACACTGCCACAGCAGAGCCACCAGAAAGTCAAGAAGCTTGCAGGAAGTCTGTTGAGCTGATACTGCCAAGAGGGCCAATGGCATCTTGGTGGCCAGCAGGACCAGGGAGGTGATTGGGCCTCTGTACTTGGCACTGGTGAGGCCGCACCTCGAGTACTGTGTTCACTTCTGGGCCCCTCATTACAAGAAAAACATTGAGGTGCTGGAGCGCATGAAGAGAATAGCTACAAGGCTGGTGAAGGCGCTGGGGAACAAGTCCTGTGAATGAGCAGCTTAGGGAACTGGGGTTGTTTAGCTTGGAGGAGGCTGAGGGGAGACCTCATCACTGTCTTTGGCTGCCTGAAAGGAGTCTGTGGCGGTGTGAGTGTTGATCTCTTCTCCCAAGTGACAGGTGATAGGACGAGAGGAAATGGCGCTAGCGGAGGTTCAGACTAGATATTAGGAAGAGTTTCTTTACCAAAAGGTTGGTCTGGCACTGGAACAGGCTGGCCAGGGAGGTGGTTGAGTCACCATCTCTGGAGGTGTTTAAAAAACGGGTAGATGAGTTTTTGAAGGTTATGGTTTAGCGGAGCTTGGGTATGGTTGGACTCCATGATCTCAAAGGTCTTTTCCAGCTGGAAGATTAACTCTGTATTGGTTAGAGAGTATTGGTTAGACTTCTCGGGAGGTTTACTCTAAAATATACAAAGCCCCTAACTCCAAGGCCAACCATCCCATTCATTGCTGTCCACAGCCCTTCCTTCACTTAGTGTGTGGCTCAGCAGGTTTGCGAGTTATCGGAACTCACGTGTAGTCCAGTAGCTTTACCCAGTGTGTTTCCTTGCTGTGATACATCTTGCTCTTAACTAATGCAATTCTGAAGCCAGTAGTTTGGTTGCTCAAAGATTAAATTGAAAATACTTAGCCATTTTAATTTCCTTCTTAGGAGTGGCAGCTGCACAAAATACTATGTGAATAGCAGGTAATTTTGTGGTATTCTGGAGGACCAAGGTTTCCTACAGCTGGTATTGCAGTATTCTTATCCAATAAAAAATTTTATTGGTATCTTGTAACAAGCTGCAGTTATACAGTCATGGTGGTATTTTGTAATATACCTAAAATAATCCACCTGCATGGTTTTCAGCAAAAGGCAAAAGGTTTGATGAATTGAGACTTCCCCCCACTGTTTGCTGCCTCCTCTCCCTGCCTTGAGTTGGAGAATGCCCCAAACTTTGCTAGGAAGGTAATTCTGTGGCAATGTAACTTGGAAACTCAGGCTGCTTCCACCTGAGAAACAGTGCTCTTTAATCTACAAGTAGGGAGTGGGGAAATAAAAAAAACAACCTTGCCAGATATGTAGTGTAACAGATGTTCCTTCCATTGCCGTTCCGAGGTGCTTGAAACATTGTCTGTAGTCTAACTGTTTTATATGTTCCTGGTTTACATCAAGAGCAGCTGGATGTATCTGCAGCAGGTACTGGCCCCTAGTTCTTGAACACTGTGTCATGGAATATTCAGATGTTATAAAAGGTAGTCATATGAACAACTGTATATTATTATGGGAAAAAACTGTTTCCAGTAACCTTGATCTTGCAATATTTAATATACATCTAGTAATATCTGTGGATGTTGTAGTTTCTGTATGATCAGAATTAATTATTGGACATGTTTTTGAATTCAGATGCCAAATTAAAATATACTGTTAAATGTGAGTGACATTCTTTTTCCATTTAATAATGCTAGAACTAAGATTTACCACTTCATGTGTAGTTGAATTTAGTATGTTGTAGTTTATTGAAGTATTGCGGTGAGATGCTTATGGGAATTTTCTCATGCTAGTGGGTTTGGCTGTTGTTCAGAGAGCCATTTTCATAACTTCCAAATTCTTGGTAAAGTAACAGATCTTACATTTAGTAAACCATTTAGTAAATTTTAATCCCTCTAAAACCTTTACAGGGACAATCACACATTTGAGTTTATTTAGCAGAAGATGTAGCTATGAAAGAAAAGGACAATGTTTGCTGCTTTTTTCTCCTTGGATTAAGCGAAGTGATTAGCCATGCTAAGACTTGCAGTCTTTGGTATTGTAGTTCTTGTGTATTAAAGATACTGGTTTTAAGGAACACTTTTCAGTTTTTGTTTTTACATCTCTGCTTTCTTTTTTCCTTTGTCATCTTTGTCATACTATCTCACCTTGATTTCTGATCATCTACTAGTCTAGTCTTTTTGACACTATTCAGTAGTCAATATTGGAGTAAGTAATTGAAGAAGCTTCCTACCATCCTGGGTGAATATGCTTTTAAGACCAACAGGAGTTTTTAATCATCTAACCTGATTTTCTGAAATGGTGTCTATGAATTGGACTAGTTTTCCCTGGTTTCTTTCTTGGGCTAACAAATGGCACCCAAAAAATTAGTATGGCTCCTGAGAATTTTCTTGAGTAGACATATAAAGGATTTTTAAAACTTAATCAGGATGTTTGCAGGGCTTGCAGCCCTAGAAAACTGATTATCTCTGGCCTTGTTACTGCACACTTGTAAGTACAGGAGAACTCCAACTTCAGTGATTTGTTTATTCTCCCTGATATATATGCTACCACAGCACTGGTGCTCTCCTGAGTTCCTTCTCTGGGCTAATGGGGCTTGTGGCAGGGGAACAACATGAGTCTTGAGTGGAAGGCAGAAATATGGAGTACTTGCTGTCTTTTTCCTTCTGACATTGGGAAGATGAGGAGGACTTCATGTTCAGAGCTTGTTACAGAGGTTGGGGCACTGTAATTTGACAATTTTAACAGTATTAAACATAGGAAAGAGCCCAACTGGCCTAGGGGTCTGTGGCTGGTATATGCTTTCTTCAAGATACTTGGCAAAGTGAACTATTATCTTATTTAGGTTGCATGACTATGCTTTACCCCATCCATCTGTTCATAAAGGAGCATATTGAGCCAAGTGTAGCATTTGCATAGGAGCAGTGAGGAAGACAGAAATGGGTGTGGGGACCAGAACAGAAGTGCTGAGTAAGTTGGTGCTCCGTGACTCCTCTGGTATGTGATATGCACTGTGTATTTCTGCATATTTGTTTGCTCAGCAGCGTGTGGGCCATGCCCATTTTTTAGCTTGGATAAGCAACTCTTGTGGTCTTTTCTTTTTGTTTAATTCAGCTGAAAAACCCTGCTACTTCTCATGGTTTTTGCTTCGTTCCTGCAGTTTTCTGTCCTTCATGGTGCTGATGCAGCAGTTGGCAAAAATTCCAGTCAGTTTGTGGTGCTTTTGTAGACTTTTGATTTTGAGATTAGAGTTGGTTAAAATATTTTTGTGAGGATTTAATATTGTTCAGAAAGCTTAGAACATACTAGTGTTCTGCATAAGAGAAATGTTCCTCTCGTCTTTGATCATTTGCCCTTTGGGGCAGAACCCAAAGCTACTGCGAAAAGTTAATGTATTTTGTTGCCTTCTGCAGCTGTAGATGAGAATTGATAAGGAAGTACTAAAAAGGTGTAGTATCCTGAAACTTGGTAATACCCAGGCTCTTGTATGTGTGATTCTATGGCAGCCTTGAAGTTTTTCCCTGCTTTTAGAAATGTGTAAATAATCCAAGTAGTCACTGTCCATAAATGTCTCGATGCAACTCCTTGAAAATCAGTGCTGTGCACCTTATTGAAACATTCCAATGAGAGGTAACAAATATGATTTTATCAGTGATAAAAACTTTTCAGTGATAAAACTCTGAAAGTGGAAATCTAGTGTCTCAGTATGCTGACTTATCTTTAGTACCTAATTTACAGTGCAAAGCTTTTATTCTAGAACAAATTGTGCTTAGTCTTACCATGTAGAAAGAAGGTAAACGTGATAAGTCTTCTCTTGTCTTACGTCATGCCTGTTAAGTTTTGTGACTTTTTTTTGAGTTTTATGTTTGGAGTTCAAGAAGTCCTGAATCTGGTATCAGAAAACTGTAGTGTTCCCCATACATTTAAGTAACTATTTCTGTTGTGATTGAACTAAAACGATGTAATGGTGAGCATGGTTTGCATTTTCAAATAAAAATCTGAGCTTATGCTTTGTTTTGGAAATCAAACATTGTTATGTAATAAATGAATAAATAATTAAATGTGGTTTTCTATGTGTATTTGTAGCACTGTTTTATAAACTAAAAAAAGTTTGTGATTGCTTCGCATTTCAAAAAATTGATCAGCCAGCAAAATGTTTTATATTGAAGTGCAAACCTGAATGGGGGAGGAAAAACAAACCAGGCAAAGATCTTTAATTTACAGGGGTAGTTGTGAGTAGTTATGGATGTTTGTTACAAAAGTAGCAGACAAAAAAATATTATCTCGGACTTATATTATAGGCTGCAGACGAAGTTTTTTATTATATACAAGGATTTTTTTCCAAGTAAAATATAACATTGTGAATACCACACATGAGAAGCATCAAGCGAGGGAAATTCATGGAAAATGTTTTCATATAGTTTTTGCAAAGCCGAGTACAGGAACACAGATTCATTATGGAAAATGTTGTGGTGTATTAGAGCCATCTTGGCTTCTTCTCTTAAATTTATTTTGTAGACTGAATCTAGGGGAAAACCTGAATAGTATGAGCTAAGTCCATACAGATATATATGGAACCTTTTTGTTTGTGGAAGTGGTTGTAAAATAATATATAATGCTATTAGATATCTGACAACTCTAAGCAAGTGGATAGTATATGTGTGCATACACACATTGATACTTAATTGCATGTAAGTTTAGTAGTATATTCATGTGATTTTCTATACTAAACTCATAACCATTATCAAGATACCTTAATGAAGTAATCTTCCTTGGGAGGTAAAGGCAGTGATACAGTGCATTAATGCATAGGAGCAGAGGGTATGTGATGAACAAGCATACATATAATGTGATTGTAATTCAGGCACAAAAGAGCAGAGTAGAAGCATCCTCAGTTTATTTGAGGTCTTGCATGTAACATGTTAATTTTTAGTAAGCTGCTTGTGTTTATCTAGAAGTATGCATAAATTTGTGGCTAAGTTTGGTGTTGACACTTGTGATGTAAAAATTTGAGTTTAGATGACAGAGTTGTTACCAGTGCTGGTTTTGTCATATAAGAAGATCATGAAAGTATATAGTTGGTATCTTTCCAATATTCTGTATTATGTTTTGACATAAGGTTTTGTCTTCATATAATATAGATGCTTTGTTCTTAGTCTATATTGTTACTACTTTACTTCTCAAAAAGCTACTAAACCTCACAGGTTATTCATGTCCAGTATTGCCTCTCTTTAACTATTGCATTGAAGCTGCAGCTCTTTAATAATGTTTTAGACTAATTCTTATATTGCATTTTCTATTTAAAATATATTTATTTATCCTAATGCTTGTAGGGTGTGAGATAGTTCAAAAAATATGTATAGATAAAAAAAGCTGTTTGTCATTTGACTCAAATGCTTACCTGCATGTAAGTGTGCCTGTGTACTTCCACAAAGAGAGCAGGATTAGGATGAAGATCTAACTGAAAGATCATGTTTCTAAAAGTCACTTAGGAAGTCACAATGTAGGAAACGAGTTCAGTATATTTGAAGAGATCAATGTTTAAATAACATTGTGTGACTATCTTAAGAGACTCACAACAGTATGATGTAATGCCATAGTTGTGTCTTGCGGTAACTTTCTTGATATGTAGTGTATTGTCTATTTCAGCCTTGTATTACAGCTTGGAAACTGATTTGAGGCTCACTAGACATAAAAGGACTATTTAAGCACTGTACAGTTCAATATTTTTACTGTTTAAAGTGGAGTTGTGTGATTCTTCGCACCCCGGCTTCTTGACCAGGAAATCTGGAAATAAGGATGTGCCAGCAGTAGTATGAAAGCTAGATGCATTTATTTTCTTATTAACTGTAAAACAGAAACTTATTCTGATTGTGCAGTGGTGTAAAATGATGGAGAATTGGTGCAATGGTGTAAAATGATGGAGAATTGGTGCAATGGTGTAAAATGATGGAGAATTGGTGCAATGGTGTAAAATGATGGAGAATTGGTGCAATGGTGTAAAATGATGGAGAATTGGTGCAATGGTGTAAAATGATGGAGAATTGGTGCAATGGTGTAAAATGATGGAGAATTGGTGCAATGGTGTAAAATGATGGAGAATTGGTGCAATGGTGTAAAATGATGGAGAATTAGTCACTTTAAGGATAATAATCTATAAATTTGTAAAAAAATTGGTGGCAGCTGGAAAGACCCTGAATGGGTGTACTCCTTCCAACACTGATGTGTGTAATCTGTTGCCATTTCATTATGTCCTTTCCTCTATTTCCATCTTCAGTAGTTGCTAGAAGCCAAACATTGCTGAAATGATGCTCAGCAATGAGAAAGGGCTAGCTTGGATAGCAAGTTCTCCTGACAAAGCTTTGTGCCTCAGGCTGCCTTCTGTCATGTGTCAGAGGTTTGTCCTGATGTTAGAAATTTGAGAGCTGAGGATTATTCAACTTGCTGGGGCTCTGCTGTAGGTATGCTGCTCAATAGTGTTTGGGATTAAGAGAAAAATTGGTCTGGACAGTATTATACCTTCCTCTGAAGAAAGTGGGTGGCAAAGTTATGTTGTAATAAAAATTATTACTACATCCTTGGCAGGTGTGTGGTGGAGGGAATTCTTGCACATGGGGTCTGGCTTTCTAATAAACTGTAAGGGGAAATGTGTTAGGGGAAAGTACCCCTTAAAGAAAGTGTGAAATGGACTTGCAACTACAACCCACCAGTACAGTGGGGGAAGCAAGTACCCGTAATAATCTGCCACCATGAAGGAAGGTAATGTCTTGGTGAAGACTTTGGGGACAATTGAAATGGGATTGGGGACTGGTACTAGCAGTCTAGCAGGTGGAACAGATTACAATAGGAAGAGTGACCTGAATGGGCCAAGTTTTTGCTAATGGTTCCCAGATGTTGTGTAATGAATCAATGATGTGAGCAAGCCCTGCTCACAATGGTGTTTCAATTTTCCTGCAGTGTATGGGACAACATGCTTGATAAATGCTAGAGAAATAGTGCTCAGCTATTTTTAATCAATATCTCAAGTGATTTGTAACAAGGATTAGAGTTAGTCCAGTCTTTGGTAAAGTGTCTTCCAAGACAGGCAGTTTACACTTTCTGTGTGCTTAAATACAGTTACTGAACAGAGCAGAAATGCAGTGGTGTAAGAAAAATTGTTTGTTGTGGTGCTGCCCAGTGCTGTGGCTAGACCTGTCTGCGGGTGAGAGGGTCCTGTCACAGCCCCTGCATTTGCATTTCAAACAAATAAAAATTGACTCTGAACAAAACAGAATATGTGAGAAACTTGGTTTTTTTAGTAGGTATCAGTTTCCTTAACAGTCTGAATTTTAGTAGATTGTTTCTGAATGAAAGTTGGAAAAGAGAATAAAAATGTTGTAGGTTGGTTCTTGTCTCTTCTCATGTTTGCAGTTTTTTCTCTTGAATGTATTTTTGTCACTACTTTCTCACAGTGCTTCAGGGTAAACTCGTTGAGCCACTCTTCCTTGTTTGCAGGCACAGAGAATATGTGAGGCAGAAGGTCTCTTTTTAACCCACATCCATCCTATATCAAGCATGTCCCATATCATGAGTTTTGCTGGAGGAGCTCACCTAGTGCTAGTCTTTCTGCTATGTTTCTCCTCCCAGCTCCTTTCCTTTCAGGCCACCCTGGTGTATGAGTTACTGAGAGTTCTGGGCACTTTGAGTTTGTGGAATGAATGTTTGGGAATTGCCTTCATCCGTTCCATCCTTCCTTCGATGGTAGTGTCAAATCTTGAGTATAGCTGCCAGTTGCTTCCATCATATTTCTTACTGTTTTTTAATTTCTTTGTAGCTTTGAACTGTTGTTGTGGATCGGGACTCCACTGTACTAGGTATTAAACACAGAATAATGTTACAGAATTAACGTGCCCCCACCTATATCACCCCTAACCAAAGCACTGGGTAAACTCCTGGTAACATGAGGGAGAGTGAAATCTTTAAAAAGCTAATCCTAGGAAAAATTTCAGAAAAGCCATTTTGAGATGTTTATTTCTATTGAAAAGCACTTCATGGTAGGTGGCCTCAAGTTTTTTAGAACACAATAAATATATCAGAAACTTTACTAGGTAGTTAACAATATGTATTTTAAACTTTCTTTTCAAAACAAAAAGATGTTAGTACAATTATCTTCTCTCAAAGACTTGCAGTGTCATTTTATTTGTCACTCTTTCTTGGATGTTGAGAAATTGGGATGTAGTTCTGGGAAACACTTCGTGAGAATAGCCTGTTTTATTTAGCTTTGCCTCTGTTGCATTATCACTGCAGGCTTTCAGACTCCTGACAGCTCCCTTTTGTGTAAACAGAGGAATGTTCCTCTCAAATGCCTTGGGATAATCAACTAATCAAAATAGTAGCAACACAACAGGAAGTTGCTGTGCAGAAATCAATAGGCAGACAGCACACCTTCTGCAGTATCAGCTCAACAGACTTCCTGCAAGCTTCTTGACTTTCTGGTGGCTCTGCTGTGGCAGTGTTTTAGCCTGTCCACAGTTTTCACATGGGAGTCATACCTAATAGAGTCATACTCTATTTCAGAGCATATTGTGCTATCCTGAAATAGAATTAACAGAACATTTCTTCTGATAAGACCGAGAGATGGATGTAACCTCCTGATCTAGTACGGGTATCTTAGTATGCCTTTGTGGTTGCTGTTCCTACTAATTTCTCTAATCTCAGCTGATATTAGATTCAGATGCAACACAATGCAAATGCAGATTTACACCTTGTTAAATTACTTCTGGATTGCTCCAGCTTACCTGTTATACTTTACCAGGTTAGCCTTGTTCATTCCCCTCACTCCTCATGGTGCCTGGCTGCTGCACCTCTGCCCTTGGGATTTCTTCCTCTTAGTCTGGTACATAATTTAAAGAGTTGATTTTTGACATGTCTATGTGAAATACTACTGAAAAAAAAATTAAGTAGAAGAATAAAGACCTGACATTCATGTTCTCATCTGCTGTAGAGAAAGACAGAGCTTAATCTCGAGTACTCACTCTGAAGTATGTCATTTGCCAGTTTGGCAGTGAAAGAAAATGGACTGGCTTGAATAGATATTTGAAGGTACAGATTTCCATATGAAATATAGAACTCCTTAATTGTTATACAGGGTAATAGCCCAGTCTGATTTGGCTAAATTTTCTTTTCAGTATTTTATACTGTCATAATTTAAAAAAATACAACTATAATTTTAAGTTAGTGTGCATTAGACTACTAACTAGCACATCCTCGAAGATTTACAGATATCATAGAATCATAGAATCATCTGGTTGGGAAAGACCTCTGAGATCATCAAGTCAAACTGTACCTGTCCCTTTACTAAATCGTGTCCTTAAACTCATCTACCCGCCTTTTAAACACATCTGGGGTGGTAACTCAACCCACCTCCCTGGGCAGCTGTTCCAGTGCCAGACCACCCTTGCAGTGAAGAAACTTTTCCTGATGTCTAATCTGAATCTCCCCGTGTGCAACTTGAAGCCATTTCCTCTTGTCCTATCACCTGTCACTTGGGAGATGAGACCAACCCACCTGGCCACAACCTCCTTTTAGGCAGTTGTAGACAGTGATGAGGCCTCCCCTCAGCCTCCTCTTCTCCAAGCTAAACAACCCCAGTTCCCTCAGCTGCTTCTTGCAGGACTTGTTCTCGAGCCCCTTCCCCAGCCTTGTAGCTGATGTGCTCCAACACCTCAATGTCTGTCTTGTAATGAGGGGCCCAGAAGTGAACACAGTACTCGAGGTGTGTCCTCACCAGTGCCAAGTACAGAGGCCCAATCACCTCCCTGGTCCTGCTGGCCACCAAGATGCCATTGGCCCTCTTGGCTACCTGGGTACGCTGCTGGCTCTTATTCAGATGCTGTTAACCAACACTCCCAGGTCCTTCTCCTCTGGGCTGTTCTCCAGCCATCCTTCCCCAAGCCTGTAACTCTACATGGGGTTGTTGTGTCCCAAGTGCAGGACTCGGCACTTGGCCTTGTTGAACCTCATTCCGATGGGCTCAACCCATCGATCCAGCCTGTCCAGATCCCTCTGCAGAGCCTCCCTTCCTTCAAGCAGATGGACACTTCCACCCAGCTTAGTGTCATCTGTAGGCTTGCTAAGGGTGCGTTCAATCCCTTCATCCAGATCGTTGACAAATGTATTGAACCCTGGGGAACACCGCTCGTGACTGGTTTCCAACTGGATTTGGCTTCATTTACCACAACGCTTTGGGCCCAACCATCCAGTCAGTTTCTTACCCAGCAGAGGGTGTGCCTGTCCAGGCCAACGGCAGCCAGTTTCTCAAGCAGAGTACTGCGAGAAAAGGTGTCAAAGGCTTTACAAAAGTCCAGGTACATCACATCCACAGCCTTTCCCTTGTCCATTAGCCGGGTAACCTTGTCATAGAAGGAGATCAGGTTGGTCTGGCAGGACCTGCCTTTCATAAACTGGGTCTGATAACCTGGCTGTCCTGCATGTGCTGTGTGATAGCATTCAGTAAGATCTGCTCCGTGACCTTCCCCAGATCCTCCCTCCGACCCCTCTTGTGAATGGGAGTTACATTTGCCGGTTTCCAGTCAAGTGGCACTTCCCCAGCCAGCCAGGACTGTTGATAGATGAGGGAAGGGAGTTTGGAGAGGACCTCTGCCAGCTCCCTTAATACCTTTGGGTGTACCCCATCTGGCCCCATGTCTAACTGGCCAAGCATGTCTCTAACCAAGTCTTCTTGGAACACTGAGAGTTCACCTTCAGTCTTCTGGCTCAGGAGGCTTGGAGCCCAGAGAACATCTTACCATACTATTAAAGACCGAGGCAAAATAGGCATTAAGTACCTCTGCCTTGGCCTCATCCCTCATCACTACTGAGAATGCTATCATTTTGTGATCACTGAGCCCCAGGCGTCCTCCAACAGTCACACCTCCCACAAGGCCTTCTCTCATCACAAGCAAACAGCAGATCCAGCAGGGCACTTTCTTTAGTTGGTTCGCTCGCCGGTTGTGTCAGGAAGTTACCTTCCATACACTCGATGAACCTCCTAGACTGCTTCCTACCTGCTGTGTTATATTTCCAGCAGACATCTGGAAGGTTGAAGTTGCCCACAAGAACAAAGGCCAGGGATTGTGAGACTTCTCCCAGTTGCTTGTAGAAGAGCTCATCGGTTTCCTTGTCCTGGCAGGGTGGCTGATAACAGACTCCCACCAGTATGTCTGACTTACTGTGGGTTCCACTGATTTTAACCCACAAGCACTCAACTGTATCATTTTTAATATTCAGTTTTGTGCCATCGAAACCTTCTCTAACATAGAGGGCAACCCCACTGCCTCTTTTTCCCAGCCTATCTCGCCTGAAGAGTTTGTAGCCACCCATGGCAGCACTCCAGTTGTGCGAATCGTCACACCACATTTCTGTGACGGCAGTCACATCATAGTTTTCCAGCCTAGCAATGGCTTCCAGCTCCCCTTGTTTGTCACCCATGCTGCGTGCATTACCGTAAACGCACTTTAGTTGGGCTGTTGTTTCGACCCCCTTCCTAAGTGGAATAGGTTCAAGTCCTGACTGTCTGCTAGTGGTGGTTTGTAACCCACCAATAACCTTTGCATTCTGGCTGCCGCCTAAAGTGCTATTCTCCACTCCCACTGAGGTGGCAGACCAAGGGCTCTCACCAGTACACCGTCCCTCAGAGCCTGAGGTGCCATTCCCACGATCTAATCTATTGAGCCCAGTGATGTCCCCTTCCCCCTTCCAATCTAGTTTAAAGCATTCTTAATTAGCCCTACCAACTTCTTGGAAAGTGTCCTTCTGCCCTGATGGGACAGGTGTGCCCCACGGTTTACCAACAGGCCTGGCACGTAGGCCAACCCATTATCAAAGAACCTGAAGTTCTGTTCTTCACACCAGGTTCGGAGCCAGGTATTTAATTCCTGGCTCTTCCCAGTCCTTCTCTCTCCATTCCCTGTGGGAGAAGAGAATACTATCTGTGCACCTGAACCCTTTACGATATGTCCTAAAGCTCTAAAGTCCTTTTTAATTGCTCTGGTGTTTCTAGTTGGTTTTTCATTATTTCCTACCTGAAAGATGAGCAGTGGATAATAATCTGTGGACTTCATAAGGTTTGGAAGTTCTCTTACCACATCACCAGCCTGGAGCCCCAGGTAGGCAACAGACTTACCTATGCAATGGGTCCAGTCTGCATATTGGTCTCTTCAGTCCCCGATGAGTACGATCCTCCTCTTTTTCTTTACAGAAGCCGTTTTAATTGGTGGCTTTGGGTTTCTTAACCTGGGAAACTGTTCCAGGCTATGAGAATTTTCAACAATGGGGTTTGGCTCCACTTGCAGACCATTATATCTATTCTGCAAGGAACGTACGGGTCCAAGTTTGTAACAGGGGAGCCACACTGGCTGTGACGAGTATGAACCCACTGCCATTCATCTCCACTTCTTAAATCACTCTCCTCAGTTTAGTCAATAGAGGATGGGGAGTTTTGTGTCGCACAAGGCATGTCTGCTTGTTGGGGCTGGGGCAGGGAGCATAGAGTGTTATTTCATATGTTTAGGTCACTGATTTTTTCTTTTTCAGTGTTATGCTTCTAGTTTGCTGTTCATGAGAAAAATAGTGAATTTAATTTTCTGTTGCTGTGTTACAGTTTGTTAACTAACAGTAAAATATTCTTTGCAGGAATAGTAGTGCAGTGAAATTATTTAGGCCATATTCAAGTTGATAAATTGTTTGTAAGTTTTTCTTGATCTGTGTTAGCCAGCAGAAGTGTTGCAAGTTTAGAAATGCAGTATGAATCCATTTGTCTTTCTGTGTATGTATAAGGCATATTGATAGTTGCATAGCATTGGCACATAATAGGTACCTTTCTGAAAGCAAGGTCTTGGTAGTGCTTACTGTTTCAGTAAAACCTCTAGTGTATTTTAAAAAAAATTAAAATAAAAAAAATTAATACTTTTTGTTTCATTTTTGCCTGGAGAGGAATCATAGAGCCGTTTGGGATGATCTCTGGAGATGATCTAGTCCAACCTCATGCCCAAACCAAATTCAGTTAGAGGAGGTTGCTACAGGATTTGGCCAACCAAGTGTTGAAAAGCTCCAAGGATTGAGACTTCACCACCTCTGTGGGCAGCCTGTACTTCATCACATTCCTGAAAAAGCTTTTGCCCTGCTTGAAATTGAGTAAGTTTCAGATTTGTCCAAGGTGTGCTGTGATAGGATGAGTGGCAACGGACACAGTCTGGCTCCCTCTTTTCTCTACCCTCCTGGCAGGTAGCTGTAGGCAGCAGTAGGATCTCTTTTCTCCAGGCTGAACAACCCCAGCTGTTTCAGTCTCTCCCGAGGGAGACCTGAAGTGATCCATCTGCCTGATTACCACAGTGGTCCTCTATTGCTGTAGTTCTTGCATATCTATATTCTTGTAGAACCCCAGAGTGGATGCAGTATTCCACACGATATCTCACAAGATGCCAAAGAGAGGGGAAGAGTTGTGTCCCTGGCTTCCCTCTTGCTAGTACAGCCCAACATACAGTTGGCTGCTTCTGCAGCAAGGGCAAACTGCTGGCTGATGTTCAACTTTCGTATCTTTTCTGCAAAGCTGCTTTCTAGCAATGACTCT
The DNA here is from genome assembly GCA_033558185.1 of Dromococcyx pavoninus. Lineage (NCBI taxonomy): Eukaryota > Metazoa > Chordata > Aves > Cuculiformes > Neomorphidae > Dromococcyx > Dromococcyx pavoninus. The sequence goes on along the minus strand of JAUMJL010001251.1, from coordinate 718,304 downwards.
TTGTCCAGTCACACAGAATACAGAATCTGAGGAGCAGGACTCAGTTTTTGCATCTGGGCTTGAAAGAACTCCTGACAGCTCATTTCTTCAGCCTCTCAAGGACTCTTATCAATAGTAGCCCTGCCCATCAGTGCATCAGCTCCTCCCCCTAGGTTGGTACCATCCGCAGCTTTGCTGAGGATGCACTCTATCACATCTTCTGCGTCTTTAATAAGGATGTTAAACACCATAGGCTTAGTACTCATCCCTGAAGGATGCCACAAGTAACCAACCAGCAACTGGACTTTGTACCCCTTTGAGCCCAGTAGTCCACCACTATCCATCTGATATCTCACCAGTTAGAGAATAACGTCTGTGCAGGAGATTGTGTCAAAGGCCTTGCTAAAATGAGTGTATTCTGAATATTAGTTTTAGTCTTGTTACAGGCAGGTGGTTACCTGGCAGAAACCTCTAGTGGGAAATGAGTTCCTTTTGTATTTTTTGGGTTTTGCAATTTAAGGTATGCTTTACAGAAATAGCTATTTCTGACTTGTAATGGATATTAAGCTCATGGGTTTAAAATGACAAAGGATCAGAAAATGTTTTGTAGAGAAAGACGGAAAAAGATGATGGAGAGCTCTCTGCAAATTTTATGCAATAGCTACTTAGGATTAGTTTGGGTTTTAACATTTTAATTCATAATATTTGTTTTGACACCGTTTGTGTGGTGTGGGTTGGTGTGGTTTTTTTTTTTAGAACTCATTAGGACTAATTTTTTTTAATCTTGAACTTTATCCAATGAAGGCAGAGATAAAATATTTGAATAAATAGCTCAGGGATCCCCAAGATTTTCCTGTGATGCATGCTCATACTTATGAGGCACGTTGGAGATCTTTGCACATTAAACAGGCTTTATGTATTTTAGTGTCATTTTTTTTTAAAGAGAAAAAAACCATGGTGAACGAAGATCACAAACTCCACTTATTAAGAAAAATAAGAAACCTCATTTAGTATATGTTCAGGTGTTGTTAATGGTGATTTCTTTTAAACCTTGCAATAACTATTTTATATTGCTGTAGAAAATTGACTGAGAAACTTGCAGGTAAATTTGTTTAACATTTTACTGACAAGTTGCATGCTTTTAGATGTATTCATAATGCTGTATAAAAGTGTTTCAGCCAGTTACCTGGTCTGACACATTTGCTAAAAGGCAAAAAGGAGCCTGATCGTACAAACTTCTATTTGTCTTGCTGCGAAATATACTTGTACAACAACTTCCATAAGCAGGACCTCATGTTAGGTTTTTTTTCATGTTTTCTAGGCTTTAGTTATGATACAATCCAGTGGGAAAAGATGTTTTTGTAAATTAATATTTTCTTTAAAAATAAACTCTCTAGATATATCATGAATATTTTCGGTTTTCCACTGTTGTGACTGTTGTTTGGAGTCGCTGTTGCTGATGCTTAAATGGACTGGCATTTATCAAATATTGTACTATAACTATAATTATTAGCACTTTTGGAATGTAATTCTCTTCCCACTCAGTATAATTTTGAATTTAACTTCAAAATGTTTGTCATCTGGCGTGAGGTGGATTTATGGGAGCACAGAAGTTTTAGTGCCTTTTGGCTGGGTGTTTCTGATGACATCACTGTGATCTAGACACAGTGGGTGACTCTACTTGGTTCCAGTGTTAAAATAGTTTCATAATTATGCTAGTTTTGGCACTTTGCTTGGAACTTTTCCCCGTATTTTTAATGAACATGTTTTACTTCTGGGCTTATGAGACAGCCACATGTTGAAAAATTAGTAGTGTGCTCTTAAAGTTAACATTGAGCAGAAACGTGCAGATACGGAAAGGTTTTGGTTATATGTCCACATGGGAATGTAGTTCCTATAGGTCATGTCCACTGTTATCATTTTCCAGTAATTAAAAAATACAGGATTTGCTTTATAAAAGTATCAATAACTGTTGTGAAAAACGGTGTGTGTTCATGTTCAAAAAACAAAAAAAAAACCCAAACAACAACAACAAAACCCCCCAAAACACTGCAACCAATCCATGCAGCTCTAAAACCTTTTTGATAATTTTCTGTCTGGTTTAGGGAATGAATGGATATTTTCCCAGATTAAAAAAACCTCAAATATTTGGTCAGGTTGAGTTCCTTTTAAGCATAGGTGTACTCTGTTACTTCATGTGGGTTAAGTCACAGAGGTGTATTTCTGAGATAAATTTTTGTGTTGCATTCTGGCACTGTCCTGGAACATGGATATTTTTGTTTTGATTAGTTTTAGGTGCAACTTGCTCTAAATGGTTGCAACCATGTTTCTATTGCAACAGACTTGTAGTCCAGGGAAACAGAAAAGGCTTATTGTATTGAAATTATTTATACGCTAATATTTGTAACTTTCTTCCAAAGTTAAAGCAATATAAGGGTTCTCTTCCTCCTTCCTTTAAAACTTAAAAAGGCCAGTTTTCTACTGTATATTCCTAACTCTGAAGGTGGTAAAAGGTTAAATCACTCTTATTTAATCTTTAAGTGTTCGTAATACCCTATATGATTAAAACATCACGTAGATGTGTCTGTTTTTTATGTAGTATGAGAAGATTTATGAAGCCTGGTCCTGTCAGTATGCTGATAGAAAAGTTAGACTTGAATGTGGTCAGGGTTGATACAGTTAACACTTCAAAAATAGAATCCCCATCTCCTTGGCCCACCCATTTTGTTCTTGTAGCCAACATAAATATTAGAAGCCAAATGTAATGTGATCCTATCAGACCAAATCATGAAGTAGTCATGCTACAGCATCCTGTACAATCCGTAAGCAAGTTCAGGAAAGAAAGAAATGTGCTAGTTGAGCTGTTTGGTTACTCTGACATCTTCGGGTTTTTGCCGTGTTGTGACTCATCTGAAAACTATTTTCATGCTCCATACGAATTAGTTTCCAAGAAAGAGGTTGAAAGTTTTTTCAAAAATTCTAGCTTAAAAGTCTATGATATAATTTTTCTCGGTAAGCCGTAGATATGAAGGAGGGGTGAGCGTTTCTGAATATAAACTGTAGTAGCTGTTGAAGAGGTTTCTGCCACCCCAGATTTAGTGATAAAGCGAGAGCTTCAGCCTGTCATTGCTCAAGTATGCCATGGGGAGAGTCATGCTTTCTAATAAAATTGCAGCGTAGTTAGAAGTTCTGAAAGTCTCCTGAACACTTGCATTCCTGGATGAACAGCATAACAAGGTTGTCAGAGATAAGAAAGCAAACAGTTGGTGCTAAACACCCATTTCATGTTTTCATGCATGAGAATGGTGAAGTCCTGTATGACTGAAATGGCCAAATAACCATAAATCAAAAAACAACAAACAGCTTGTTTTAATATTATATTAATGTCTGGAAAATCCTTTATGGTAACTTATCCTTCTTTTCGAAGCTATCTTCTACCCTTCTTAAATATAAATGGGTCTGTCATCTGCAATGTCTCCAAATAAGTTCAGCCTTCTATTTTTTTTTTCCAGGCTAGGATTGTATTGCTTGTCTTTTTTTCTTAATGAAATGGTAATTCCACTTTATCAGAGAATTTCCCTGTGTTCTGTTTTTCTAAATATGGAGTGGAAGGGAAGAAACTCTCTTCAATTGCTTTTGAAGTTGCAGAATTCTATTTAAAATGCATCATTGTGTGTTAATTTTATTTTTCATACAAAAAGCAGTAATAAGTAATGTCAATATTCAATTTTGTAATTTCACTGAGATTATTAAAAATGCCAGGCAGCATGCAGGGGAACACATGATCTATCCTGTACAAAAAAACCCAGCGCAATTTAAGCTGTTTGCTTTTTGGTGGTTAGAGGACTTAAGAATACTCAGCTTTTTAGTGCAGTACTTGACATTTGTTTTCCAAACCCTTCTTTTTGTGAACACGTGTGATCCTGTTGTGCTATGACCCAGAGAGCATCTAGCTTTTTTTCTGCAAGTTCCTACGTGTGTCAAAGAGAGAATTTGGGTTGGGTCAAAAGTTGTATGAATTTGCTTCTGTAACCTGCTCTTCTAATACACTTACAAGAATATTTGTGTTACTTTTCTTGGCTGTCTTGCATTTGAGTCTTGTAGTTAAATTGTTATTCTGGAATGTAATGGAAATACTGGAGGGGTGTTTAAAGCCCTAAATTCACTTAATGAAGATTTTCATGTGTCTGTGTTTCAGTTTGTAATGCTTATCCTATTCTCTTAGGCCATGCTTCTTGCTTCTGGATTTTTTAAGTTGAATAACCTATGTAGAAGCTCAAGATGAGCAGGTGCCCTCAATTAATTTATCTTTTCTGGGGCCTTGTTTTACTACTTTAGAAGTTGGAAAAAGTATTTTACTTTGTGAATCAGCTTCAGTTAACTGTGTTAGGAAGGACTGGCTTTGACGTCTTGGAATCATCTGAGATGGTTTCATGAGTAGGAGTGTGAGCTTACAAAATTTGGTTGTTTCTCGCATTTTGTTTTGCTGGTCTGCAGGGCTCTGTCTCTATTTGAAGGAATGTTTCAGCAGAAATGCAGCTGGATGAAATGTGTTCAATGGAAATTAATAACTAAATGATTGAGTTTTTTTTAAATAAAAGTTGGTGAAAGTATTGCCAATTTTTTTTTGTTACAAGCTAGATTTGTACTAATTTCTGTAGCTAGATGCCTGTACAGGATTGAATTGATGGAAAAACAGAAACAAAAGTTCAATTTAACACATCTTACCAAGTCATTCTCCCCACATTTACTTTCTTTTTGTTTGGTTGACTGAGTTGCTTTCTTTTCCTCTAGCAGGAAGACCATGAAAGTTGTGGTTCCAGTTCAACAAACCGCAGTACCACGGAAAGCATGAAATCAGCAGCAAAACCACGACGGGTTCACCAATCTGCTTCTCCTGACCCTGATTTACCTCCAGGTAATCTGTTATTTCAGAAGCTGGGTTGTATTTGAGTGTTATAAAATACCTAAATTTCATTCAGGTGCCCACAGTGTCAGTGTTAAGATGTATCTCTGACCTACAAATCACAAATGTGATTAAAACACTTGAGTATTGTAAAATAGAACTAAATTACAGTAAAATGTAGATAATCCCTGTATCTTTTTCTTCTATTTTGTTGATTCCTTAAATTTACAGAACTCATTGATAGAGCAAGATAAATTACTGTGAAAAATGCTACTACTGTAGGGGGCGGTGTGTTTGTTTTCATCCTCTACTCTGGTTCTCCTGTTCCTGATCACTCTTTTCTGCTGCTCATTAACTGCTTGGTGGTTCACATTGAGTTCTTTTCTTATATGTTTTGAGACATTTTGTTTTCAAATTCTTGCAATAGTTTTCAGGGTAAGGTTTTCTGCTTATGAGAGTAATTGAGACGTTTCTTTTTGAGTCTTGTATCTACTGGTAGAGATGTTCACTTTTTTCCTGACATGGAATTCTACTCAGTTGAACTCGGCAATATTTATGATGTAAAAATGCCTTAAGAACCATATGTCTCATTACTGTTGCCTCTGAGTTTGCAAAGAAATTTGGAGTATTGTGTGGTGTTTTGTGCAGAGAAATGAAATTGGAGAGTATTGAAATGAATTGCAGTTTGCCTTCTTGGGGCATGTAATTTTAGATTGGTTAAAGACATGACGGTTTTATGTTAGGCTTTTTTCTGTCTAATGTTAACAGAAAGTTTATACTTGTCTCAAATCAAAAGAGAATATTGAAGTTTACCGTGTGGAGTATTATGTTCTACGGAGTCATCTTGCTTTGGAATGTATAGTTGAGGAGCCAGATTCTGAGGCTCTCTTAAAGGTCTGAGATCCATTAAAATCTGATGACTTGGAATTGCAGACTTCTTGGCATCCAGTGTTTCCTACCATGGACAGCGCTTCAGCTCTGGAGTTCCCTTGACATTTGGTTCTTTGGGTCTCACCTGTGAACAACAGGAATCAAAGGCTTGCCAAAGAATTGAATGACTATATTGTCTTCAGTGACAGTTTAGAATTTGGCTCCTCGTGTTTTTCAGTATTATCTATGGACCTCCTAGAAAGGTGTAGTCTGAGCGAAAGGCTGGGGATCTGCTTGTTGCAATGTTGACATCTGATGAATTTAAAACATTCTAATGCGTTTCCACAGACCCAGATGCAACGTGCATATTGAAAATTGGTTTCCATGTTGTCTTTTATGAATGTATTGTGCCTTTTAATGATTAATGCTTATGAATTGCACATTATAGTTGCATCACTATAGCAAATAATCAGATCCATTGCCTTCTGATGTTACTATTTGATATATTCTGTAGATGTACTTTGCTTCTGTGAAACTGCAGCACACTATCACTTGTTTCATTATTATTACATTCCTGCTTCAGCTGCCTAGAGAATGTTGGTAGTGAAGTCTCATGATTTAGAGAGCATTAGAGAAATCTTGCCTTATTGAATTGACTGTAAGTTACTTTCCACGTGGCAAAGTTCTCTAAATACATTTGTTTATCTTTTTAGTTTTTAGTGCATAAATAACACGTAGTCCTACCTTGTAAACAGCCTCCACGAGAAGTAGAAGCCTCCTTATAGGAAGATTTCATTCTTTGTGGTATAGGATATGGCTTTGCTAAACTTAATATCTTGCTAAAATCCCGGATCTGCACAGTAATTGGCTTGGATTCAGTTTAGTTTTTGGATGCGATAGGTATCATACTCCAGTTTTAATTGGTTGAAAGATTTATTTGTGCTTTAGTTCTGCTATGTTCTCAGAGATGGAGCTAGGCAGAGCTTAGTTGAAAATGTAGCTTTAGTAATAATAAAGCACTGCTAAACTTAATATGTTTAGATGTGACCAGTTTGATATCAGTTCTATTGAATCACTACTCTGGACTGTATTGCTACAGTGTTTTGGAGGGCTGGATCCAAAACTGTATTTATAGCTCTTGTTGCACGGTGCAGCCTGCTGGGTTCTGGAGAATCTGGAAAAAGCATACATGTGGATTTTTTGTGGCATCTCAGGAGAGAATTTAATCCTGCAGATTTTTCTATTACCTTTAGTCACTTCATCATAGAATACCTGAATTTTAGTGGCAAAGGAGGTTGTATTGTTATTTTTAAAAATTACAGGAATAAGAAGCAACCTCCACCTGTTTTGTTCCACCTGTATTTAAAACAACCTTCTTTTTTTAAACACTAATACATGTGAACTTGCTGATGTGTTTACGTCTTTGAGTAGTAAGAATTAAAATTTAAATTCATATTCATAAAGATCTGATTTTTACTTATGGGTATATGATTCTTGTTGTATTTGAAGCTAAACTTCAGAACTCTGGTACCTGTATGGTACTTATAACAATATATACTGCACCACTAGTCTGGAATGTCTTTGCAGAAGTGTGCAACAAAGTTATCAAATTTGTGACCTCTGCATCATTTGGAAGATATAATTCTGCTCCCTTTTTTGTGCATTGAGGTAAAAAGACACCCAGATGAAAGTGCTGTTGCTCTTTTCCTGAATTCTGCTGGAAACTTTCAGTGGAACTTTGAGGTTTTTTTGTTTGCTGCTATGATGCTGGATTTGTAATGATTTTGTCATTCACAGCAGGTAAATGTATGTTACATAGACCGTGCAAAACAAACTACTGAAAAACTTTTTGACCACTGGAGGGACAGCTTCACTTTTTTCAATGATGTTAATAGTTGATTTAAAATCATAATTAAATTTCTGATAATATTATAGTTGCTTAGAATACATTATGCAAACAATTTATTTACTAAACTTTAGAATAGCAACTGAACGCTTTGTGCTGGCTTCTATTCATATGCAGGTCAATTTACATGACTCCAGTGATGAATATGGGTGTCTTATCACCCTTAATTACTGAAATAATAGCTCTGCTTTTCTAAGTTCATATAACCTAAATATGTGTTACCATTTTACGAAGTAAGGGAGAAAATTTTTAAACAAATTATTTCTCATAATTTTTGGTGGTTGTTTGAAATCTATGTGCTAAAAAGGTGAATTCAGATTACATTAGAAATCTGGCAGCAGTAAACTGTCAATTCTGAATTTCACTGCATTTCTGGATTTCCTATTTCAATAGAAAATGATCTAAAACATGTTCTGGACTTTGTTTTAATACCATTACAATCCTATTAAAATGGCAGGAGGTGTTTACATGCATTTTTTGTCCTGCTGGAACTAGCTGTGCACAAAGTGACATATACTCAAAAATAGTAAAGGACAAAGCAAGATTTTAATATTGAAATACTTTTGAAAAGTAAGAATGTATCTGATCAGTGCCAAGCTATTCTACTGATAGTAACTGAAAGAATGTTTTGCATTGAATGGAAGAGGTGGTTTGAGGCTCTGAATGCTGGAAAAGGAAGAATGTCTTTTGTTGACTGTGTAAATTTGCAAGTGTGGAACTAGAGAATATACTTTATGTAATGGTAAAATGTTCCATGTGCTCTAAGGTGAAAAGTAATATTTGAGTGTTAAAGTAGAATGGAACTAGCAAACTAAGTCTCTTCCTCCTGATCTCACAAGGTTTTGATCTTCATTTTAAGTATTATGTGAACTAATTGAGTCTTATTTATTGCAAATTCCAGAAAACTATTCTTGGAGTCTGTGGTTTTAAACCAGTCTGATTAATTGGCTTTTTTTCCAGCATAATTACTAATCTAGAACTCTATGGCATATATTAAATGTGTTTTTTAGACAGAACGTTATAAATTTTAAAACATAGAAATTTTAAGGATTGTTTTTTTCCAGCATTAATGAGTTAGCTCTGTTACATTCAGCATCCGTAGAAGATGTGAATATGGGTAGTATTTAATTTCTTTACCATATTGGTAAAATGAGTGTTTACTGCATACTGGGAATTTGGAGACGAGATCACTTTTCCAATCATATTATGTCTGAAGGAATTTAAATGGATTGCTTCCAAACAGGCTTCAGTGCAGGTGGTTACTATTTGGGTTGTTGACAGAAGTTGATTTTTGTTATGCCTCATAGGCGTCTTAGTGAGCATGATGTGGACATATTTGCTTTTAGAATGAAAAAAACTTCTAGACATATTAATGTTTAGTTAACTCCCAAAACACAAGTGAAGGGGCGAATGTGTGTAATATATGCATACTTGAAAAGTAACCTAGCAACTAGTTTTCATTTTCCAAATTCACTTGTAAATACCTTTCAAGTAAAAAAGTCAATCATTAAAATTCTTTGTGTACAGTAATTCAGTCGTTTTCTTAATTACTTTGAAAGTTGGTTCTTGCCACCAAAACTTAATCTTATTCCTAATATTTGTAGTTTTTCTATAGTTTATTACGTTTCCTGTATGCTGATGGATGTAAAATTCTTAATATTCAGTGCAGTTTACTCTTGTGATATTTTTCAAAAAGGACAATGATACTTAGTTTTAATTTTCATTTTTTAAAAAAGAAACAAACTGGAAATAATGATTTTAGGAATAGGTGAATTTGATGTTGCATCTTCCCTGTGATTCCTAAGAATTTGTTTTATTTTGTAGGTTATGTTCAGAGTTTGATTAGGCGTGTCGTAAACAATGTCATCATTGTGATCAACAATCTCATATTAAAATATGTGGAGGATGATATTGTTCTCTCAGTCAATATTACTTCTGCAGAATGCTATACAGTGGACGAGTTTTGGGATCGAGCATTTATGGACATCTCTGGTGAGTAGATACTTTTTGGTTTTAACTGTGACAATGGATGCACTCTGAAATTCATGTAGGAGCTTGCAAGTCTGATAAAAATAGCTCTGTGTCAGAAGAAAGATATTTTCTGTCTGTGCTAATTTCTTGCTAGTTTTTTCACTTGCTCTTTATTTTGAAGAGCCAATAATACAGACATTCTTAATACATTCTTGTTTGATCACAGATAATGAGACAATATGTTTTGCAGTCCTCTGTGCTCATACTTGCCATCCTTGTGTGATTGTGTTTTCTTTTGTGCTTGCTGTTGGCAGTGAATGCTTAGGTAAACTGTTTCTGTTTTTGTGAACAAGCAGTAGCATCTTAAGCTGTTCGTTGCAGTTTGTGATGATTTTAAAACCCTCTACACAGCCTCGCTACAGAGATAGGAAAATGTGCTGTAGAGAGCGTAGTGTGTCAAATGAAAGACATGCTTCATATTAATTCACACTTTCAGGGAAAAAAAAGCCCAGCTTTTTGATCTTTATCTTGTTTTTTAGTATCTGAATGTCTCAGTTTTTGAATTACCGGTGTTCACCTGTAAGTCTAGGTTTTTGTACTGACAATTGGTAGATAGGGAATTTTAAGAGCATTTTAAGACCATACAGAACATGTCTGGTAGAATGGGAAATTTAGTTAATAATTGTTTCCCGTCCACTGGACCCCTTTCTTTTTTTCTAGTTAAAATTATTACAACAGAATTCAACAAAATTTCAAAATACGTTTCATGTTAAGCTCCCTGTAATGGCTGATGTTTGCTTTGGAAGATTCAAAAGAAAAATTTGGGGAAATATACAAATTTCTTTCTGGGAGAATAACAAAAATAATGTTTATTGGTTTTATGCTTGCTCATGAAGCAGTACTCCATTTATAAACAGATCTAAGGTACAGTGAAGGGATGAAGAATTGAATCGAGTGAAACTAGTTTGTCCTCAGTTTTTTAAGTATTCAGCTGCAAGTCTGTGACAAGTTAATAAGCAAATTCTTTGCAGTTGATGTAAATAATGATTACGTAACTGTCTTGTATTGTTTCATTATAGATAAGAACATATATCTAACATTTTTCATTTGCAGTCTATTTTTTTTAACTTATACTTCTTTTAAAAGCCACAGATTTGGTATTGAGAAAGATGATCAACTTTTCTGACTGCACGGTATGTCTTGATAAAAGGAATGCTAGTGGTAAAATTGAATTTTATCAAGAACCCCTGCTGTATAAATGTTCCTTCAGGACTCGTCTCCATTTTACTTACGACAATCTCAACTCCAAAATGCCATCCATTATTAAGGTAGGTATCCAAAATGTCTTTTTTTTTCCCTATTCACTTGTGAACTTCTGAGGTTTTTTCTAAAAATACTGTAAAGTTTAAAGTAAAATCTAAAGCTAATGTTATTGTTTTCTGCTAAAGGGATTTTGATTGTTTTGTTCATATGTTGCAATTAATCTATGTAATAGTATGTAGGTAAGGAAGTAATGCTCTCTAATATTTTCTGTTTTCCCTGAAATTTTTTAAAAAAATAATAATATAATAATTATAAGAAAAAATACCTACAAATAATCGGTTAAAGAGAAAACATGCTGCATGCTTTAAGGTGCCTGCACTGAGGTGGAAAGGTTTTTTTGGTATGGTGTTTCAAATGTAGCTCAAACTCTCATAAATAACAAGAAATTTCAGTATGTTAACGCTGTGTAGTGAGCCATGTGAAATGGATTAGCAAGCTAAGCTCATTTCCTAGTGAGCAGGGGTGCAGTGTTACTCATGGACATCTGACACTAGGTGACACGTATACGTTTTGCAGTGCAGAAGCAAAATACTGGGTTGGTAAAGAGACTAAACTACCTTTCACTCTTTTTTTTTTTTTTTTTTCCTGTTCGGAGTAGTCAAACATGTAAGTTTCATCTTCCCTCCCTGCCTTTCTCAGCAAATACCAGTGGTGCCCATTTACTTAATTGAGAACAGTTTTAAATTATGATATGCTTTATACCAGGCCTTTCCCAAGTCTTAAAAATAATCTTCAGGTGCATGCACTGCAAAATAGTCAATTCTGATGGATATTTCTCAAGAACATAGTTTAGGAGTGTTACTCTGTCAGTTGGGATAGTGTACTACTTTGACTCGTGATATGCTTCAGGAAGTTCTAAGCTGTTATGAACTCAAGGTTAGGAGTTAATTAGTAATTATGTCCAGTTTTTTCAAATGCCTCTCTTTTATGTGCTGTACTCCTGTATGCTGGTCATGATTTTGCGCAATCTGAAGATTTGTGGATATAGTAGTATCCACAATAATATGTATATTTATCCAGATAAGAATTGTGTCAAAATGTTGGGTACTTGCACACAAATGTCTGTTTGTATGTATGTTTGCAGAAATTTCCTTTTCTTATGTGTAGATATTAATTTAATGATTAAATACACAAAAAAAGATGCTGTGTATTGAATTTTTTGAGGGGGGATTCAGAGAAACCAGTAACAACATTGCAAACTTGCTTATTTTGAGTTTTATAAACAAGTTACATATTCAGTGATATTAGGACTTTTACCCATGTGCGTTATGGCTTCAGAAACTATCTTCAGTGGCAATAAGGAATCATCTATAGTTTACCAGTTAGGGTCTTTTATGTTCTGTGGTGACAGTATGGTTACTGCATATAGACTATAAACCTTAATGGTAAAAAGCCTAATTTTTAAATTAGCCAAACGGTTATGTAAATTTTGGAAGTAGTCTGTACCTGGCTGAAGTCCTGTGTGTCAGTTTTGCAAAGCCAAATTTATGGCCAAATTAGAAGCGTGTGACAGTACACTTGAATGGAAATGCTGACCCGATCTTCCTTATAGTTGAAAATGATGCTGCTGTTGTAAAAATTGTTATGATTATTATATTATTACTTACAACTCTTAGTGGATACTGGACTAAAATAAAGCACATACTAGAATGCACTGAAGTAGTTGTGTTATAATTAAATTTATATTAAACTTTACTGGTTATCTTTGGTGGTTATTTATTGCTCCGATACTTTTTTAAGGTGCATTTCACTTTCTTCAACTATGTCTTTTATAATTTTTCAGGATGCATTTTTTTAAAACTGTCTTGAAATATTGCACTTGAATGAAAATAGCAGTGTTTCCTTACAATTGAAGTAAAAAGGAACTGTTATCAGTAAATATAACAGTTTTGTTAATGGAATTAATTCAAGGACACTCAAAACTTCTAAAAAGTCCACTGAAAATGAACCTTTAGTGTCTCTGAAGGGTAGATTGCTAAATGCCAGCAGCTTGTTTTCTGGTGATTTGTTTCCCAGCTAGAGACAAAAGCTGTCAGCACTTTAATATTTTTCTCCAAATCTGGGAGTTTTTATAATGAAATCTTTCATACTATGTGTTGCTCTCTTGGTAAAGGTTATACCTGTTTTTCAGTCTGGAGTGAAAGCTTCCATGACTTCCATGTTTTCAGTAGCGTATGCTCCTTTGGTTTCTTTGTAGGCACTAGAATATTTTTTGTAATCTGTGTATTGCAAAGTATTGGCCAAACTAATCTTAATGAATTTAAATTTAGACATCTCAAAGGGCAATAGTTCTCAAATACTCAAGTGTGTATTTGTATGCTTTTAACTTGTGAACACTAAGTTCGTATTTTTAATTTTAGAATTAAAATATTATACATGGGGGGAGGTGTTAAAACACAGATAAAGTGATTAATTTTAAGCTTTTTGTTGCTTTTGTTTTAAAATCATCATGAGACGAGACAGCCGTGAGACAGATGAGTTGATTTGCGCTGTGGTTGTCAGTCCTGCCCACCTCTGTTTGCGGCAGCACTGACATTTCCAGAGAGCCCTGTTTTCTGCACTTCAGTTAGAATCATCCTTTAGCCTCCACTGTAACTTGTCAACTTGCAATAAAGTTGGGAGTGGGAAAGAATCAAAATGAATGACCTTCTTTCTCCTTATGGAGATTTTTATCAAACTCTATAATGAAAATAGAAGTTCAGTTGCACTGATGTGACTTATGTTTTAGAAATTTCTTCAGCCACAACTGTAAAAAAAATTATGCAAAATGCATTTCATCTGACTTCTCAACCTGAAGATCTCTGTGTAGCAACCCGAAGAGTGATGTTTTTGATAGTCATTGTTTGCAGCCCTTTCCCTTGTCTTGCATTGCAGCTTTTGTTTTTAGGAGTTAGAATGCACATATGAAATAGAGTTGTGTGATTTAAAAGTTAGCTTTAATGATGACAGAGCTTTGTTATTATGTGCTTTTGTTCTCTTTCATGTTATAGATTCACACATTAGTTGAAAGTTTGAAACTTTCAATATCTGATCAGCAGCTTCCTATGTTTATACGTATAATGCAACTTGGGATTGCTCTTTATTATGGAGAAATAGGCAACTTCAAAGATGGGGAAAGCGAAGATTTGATTTCCCACACTAAAGATGGAAATATCACAGGTAAATAGTATTCTTACTTTTTAAAAAGGAATATTGAAAACATTAATTGATTCACTTTTCACAAATATAAGTGGCTAAGGCTACTCACTGCAAAGTATCTCAACAGTCTGAAATTTGCTACTAGCAGTTCATTGTGCTGGGTAAGTATGCAGTGCTCTAATCTTTTTAGAATCACATAATTGTTAAGATTGGAAAAGACCTTAAGATAATGAAGTCCAGCTGTAAACTGAACTCTGCCAAGTTAACCACTAAACCATGGCCTCAGCACCACATCTACATGTCTTAAATACTTTCAGAGATGGTGACTCAACCACTTCCCTGGGCAGCCTGTTCCAATTTTGGCAACTCTTTCAGTAAAGAAATTCTTCCTAATATCCAATCTAAATTTCTCCTGGTACAACTTGAGGCCATTTCCTCTTGTCCTGTTGCCGGTCACTTGGGACAAGAGACCAGCATCCACCTTGCTACCTTTCAGTCAGTTGTAGAGAGTGAGGTCTCCCCTCAGCCTCCTTTTCTCCAGGCTGAATGATGCCAGTTCCCTCAGCTGCTCCTCATAGGACTTGTGATCTTTCTTTCGTTCTTATCCAGGTTCAACCAAATTTGGCCAAGTTTTCATGCCATAGACAATTATGATGTATTGAGGTTTGCATGAGCTTTGTAGCTTGATTTTGGAGCTATTAAGGCGAATAGGTCTATTTAAATAGAGCAAAGACATTGAAAGAACAGAGAAGTCATAGGAATCAACATGGAACAGCTGGGACTGGTAGGCAGTGAGTTTCAGATGTAGAGGTCTGAGGACTGGAGATAAAGATTAGCTGGGTCCCAGCATAAGAAGATGTGGATGAACAGCTGTAACTGGAAGAGGATGGCAGTTGGATAGGAGTACTCTGTGGGTTCTGTTTGGCTCCTTTTTTTGGTTAGGGTATGAGATGGAAGGTGAAATAGAAAAACAGTTTAAATGAAGATTAAGGTTAAAACAAAAGGCATCTGCCTACAAGTACGCAGTCTTGTCTGCATCTGGGGTAGCATTTGAGATTCTTATTTCCAAACATGAGTATAATCGCTGACAATGCATCTTTTGACATCCTGCTGTATAATGTATGTGCTCAGGAAGGCTGAATTGCAATTGCTCTCAGTGAAACTCATTTGTGTTCTGTGTGTGACTTCCTACTTTCTCATACAACAGCCATCAGCCATCTAAGAAAGGAATTATATCATGTAACTTCATACTGATTTATATAAGAGTTGTCAAGAGGGGTCAGAAATTAGACTAAGGTTGCAATAACAAGATCTGCAAAGGCGGAAATCTGTAATTTCCTGTGCAAATTTTGTTCAATTATGCTGCACTCAAATGTTGTCATTGTATTTAATTATATGATCATATCTATTTGACAGAGCTATCTGATTCAGAACACAACTGATGGCAGTTGTTGGGTGGGCAAGCCAGAGCTGTAGGAACAGTTCTGGAAGTCCATTTCTATCTTCACTGCAAAGTATTTTGCCACACATAGGCTAAAAGTTTTATTGGCTGTTTCCTGCATGGATTTAATATATATGTAGGCAAATGTACACACGTGCACACATATGTACACATAAGTTTTTTAAATATCTAATGATTTTTTTCTGTCATTCACTGCAGTTAAGTAGGAGTACCAAATTGACATTAACCAGGTTAGCCATACCATCAGTTTGAGTTTTTTTTCCTGCTGATTTTGTAGTACATCTGTGTCTGTGGTGGAAAGAAATGCCACTTCCTTAACACTTCATGGTGCATTTATCATCCAAATTTCCAACCAGAGATTTGAACGCTTCAGAGGAAACTTTGAATATGCTACTATTTTTAGAAAAATGTGTAATCAAGTACAATAATAATAATCTGCTGAGGTATGTTATAGATATATTATGTATAAACCACGTTTGTATTTATTTTATGTATAAACCTAAACAGTAATGCTTCCTGAAATCCAAAACGTAGTTCTACTGGAATTGTGCTGAAGTTTTTTACAGTTTAATAATGTACATACGTCTTCTATAGATAATATTTTTATAACACTTCAAAAGCGTTCTGAAGGTTGATTAAAAATTTAACCCATTATTTATTAGTAAGCAGGCCTCGGCCTTTCAGTTTAAATTATTTGCTCTGTTCAGTTATCACTAATTCTTAGTCTTTTGGATGTAACAATATTCTTATATTGTTGTTGATGTAATAAAAATTGGTCACCTACACACGTCTAAGAGTATTGCAGCAGCAGTTTGTTCTTGTATGCGCAAATATAACACTAAGACCTTGAGATCTGACAGCAGAGTAGCCTGTGTCAGGAACATATATTTTGCTACCTGAGTAAAACCTGCTTAGATTCTGTTGATCTTGAAAACTTTCAAAATACAGAGTTAAAATTACAGTTTAGAAATATAGGTAGAAATTTGCTTTAGTTTGGTATGTAAATTCTTAGTACTGTGTGCTTACTGTACCATGCTTCTGTTCAGGGCTGGACAGGGCTTTTGCTTCTGAGAGGTTGAGGGCTGCCTGTATTGCAGGCTTGGATGACTGACTGTACTGACAGTGTGAAGGATGAAATGGATGGATTTAAATGCAAAAGGATACAGAAGTGAGAAGGATTTGGACAAGAGCCTTTGCAGAACCAGCAGTTGTAGTTGTGGAGGGTGGGACTTGAGAATAAGCTTTTAATTTGTAGTGAAAAAAACCCGGCTAATATAACCACAAATGGAAACAGTTGAGGAAGATAAGCCAGAATGCAAGCTAGAGCTGGAATTTAGTTGGTTGGAGTTGCTGAGGGTGGTGATCTAAGTCTGAGATACTAAAGCTGGTTGAAGAATGATCTGAGAGGTCTCAAGAACAGAAAAAGCTCAAACAGACCAAGTCTAGCACTTTGCTGTGCAAAAAAAAAGCAAACATTTGAATAAAAATGAAAGATTGCATGGGTGAGGGAGGATGAGGCCTTCTTTGCATGATTGCCTTAAGACTTTTTGTATTATGAAAGTTTTCTTTTTTCTTTTATGAAATGGAATTCATGGCAGATGTGATTCCAGCATGTGAAGCATGTTTCCCAGGTGTAAAATGACAATAACAGTACCTTTCCATCCCAAAAGAATATTTAAATTTTCTGGTATTTGTAAAGATCACTGACCCTGTGGTGATCTTGACTCTTCAGAAAGCTAAATCAAAATAAAGGCCTTTGTGACTGCTAGTAGTTAATGCTTTTACAACACTGAAAAGAATAAAATATTGCATAGACCCTGTAAAACTCAAACTTTTATGGGGGTGAAGTGCTCCTTACTGAGAACTGGGTGACCAGAACAGTAGTATGGAGATTTTTTGGGGGTACCAATGGAACAGAACAGATTGAGAGAATGAGTTTAGTATATTTCCCGCTTTGGGCTGAGTATGAGGTGACTGAGAAAACTAGGTGCAAATATGACAGCAAGAAATTCTAGGTGAGCACTAGTTGTTGTAGTTGACTCTGCATTGTTCTATTAGGATAAAAATTGGAGACCCGAAATAGATTTAATTACCCATACTTGACTGAGAAAAAGCAGCTGTGCACTGTGTTAAAGAGTTTGGGTAGAGGAGAGCTCTTCCTAAAGAGTGAGAAAACAATCCCTAGTTTGACTGAAAAGAAGATGTAAGGATAAAAGGTTGGATGTACCACCTTACTTTCCTGTGTGCTTTTATTGTCTCTACACTTTGTGTGTCTTCCCTTGAGGGTTAAAAAGATGGAAATCATATATATGATCTTTGTACCAGGGCACATAATATTTCACAGTTCTTTCAGCTCTTCATGTTTTCATGTGTTTTGTGGGGTACATGACCTGTGCAGCAAACCCCACAGTTGTGCATTTTTTCCCCTTCCGTGTCTATATGCTTTGGTATCCTCCCAAGGAACAGTAGATATACTTGCAATTCATATTTCAGCAGACTGTAAAGATGTGGCATAGACAGGTACTTGTGAGATAAGGGCTTGTGGGATCACTGTGTTGTGCACCAGTAACAGCCAGTGTGACAATGAATAACTTTGGAGGCATAGCTAATAGTGCATTGTAATAGGTTGCTGAGATCCCGTATGCTGAGGATGGTATCAGGCTATTTGTATAGAAATGGTCAGTTTTCATTACTTTGGTCCACATGTTCAGGCACCTTAAATTGCTTGCATCTGTTAACATCAGTTAATTGAGCAGCAGTTAAAATGAGTAGCAAATTAAAAAAATTAGTAAAGATTAAATCTTGCCAAATTGTGTAGTTCCTAATTTGGAGAGATTAAATTTGTTTATGTTAAGTATTTTTATTGTTTTAGAAACTATAACCTTCCTGTGGAGAACTATTTTTCTGAATGCCTTTAAGACGTATTTTATGTTGTTTTGCCATTTTGTTTTTTCTTGGAAAACATTAATATCCTTTAAGTAGAGACCCCTAAAAGTCTGATTAAATCTTTAAAAGGCATGAGTCAGTTTGAGCTTTTGTTTTTACTTATTGCATAAAAGCGTAAATGGTGCTTTTTATAAATGGTTTAACGTAGATGGCAGCATGCAAGCAATTTTTTCAATTATTTCAGTGAACAAAGTGTATTTCTAGTTATCTACTTGAAGTTGTATGCAGGATATGAAACAAATCCACTTTTTGGATTGGCATTGTCAGACTGCTAACGCCTTTCTCTCCCTGTTGGGTATATGCACTTAGAGATTGGTTGTCTTGTGGTTTGTACTTCAGCCTAGAAGCCCTGGCCCTTTTGTTGTGATATTTCGTGTTATTTAGTCTTCTTTACTATTAAAATAGAAATAGATTTTCTACATCTTGTTCTGGATCTGGTGTTTTCAAATCACTACCACTTGTTTTGTAGCTTACCCTTTAACTCATACGTCTGCTTCTAATTTTATTGAGATTAGTATATTGTTTAAATCATTGGAATTTTAAAATAATTGATTAGCAACGCCAAGTAACATTATGGGGGCACTTTAGAATAATTATTGGTGTTATTTCAGTACTTCAGAATTGTAGAGGCATCACTCCATTTGAGATTTTTTTAACAAATTTGGAAGGCGATTCTTTCTCTCCCTCCCTATCCATCAGTTCTTCACCAGGGTAGTTTCAATTGACATTAAGACAAGACAAGCAGACTAGAAGTAGAAGCTTGGGGAAGTTTAATAGATCTAATACAAAACATGAAAAAACAGATTCTCTGGACTTGAACCTGAAGCCTTTGTATGTTAGTCACATTCCATTACCAATGGACTATGCAACTCAGCAGTGAAAAGGGGTTTCCTTCATTTATGTTTGTCTGTGAGGTGGGAACATGTTCTGTTTAAGTAGGATCTGGAGGTTTGAGTTTAAGAAAAATAGTGATCTCAACGCAGAAATAAGAAGAAATCTTTGTGTTCTGGCTACATGAATCACTGCAGTGGGTGGTCTTGTACAAAATAAAAGTACACTGCCACTTGAATATGTGACTGTTGTAATATTGTATTCATGCTACAGCTATGATGGCATCAGATATTCAACTAGGAATTGTTTGGGCTGCATTTGCTTTTGAAAGGAGATATGGAATACCTTGCAGACTAGAGTTTAGTACATAAGATTTTAGTTTTTGATAGTGTGGGTATCATATCCAGTTATATGCAATCTTTTTTTTAAGCAATATTTCTGTACCAGTATAGTGCGTGTGTAATACATCTTGAGCCACTAGTTTTTAATATGTATTTTGAAGTAAAACATGAAAAATTTAAGCTGCTAGCATGTTAAATATCGTGAGATATCTTGTGACAGTGTACTGTCTGTCTTTCGGTATAGATCCAAAATGAACGTATTTTTTAAAATAAAATTCAATTCAGAGACGCAACCACCAAATAGTATAAACATATCGGGGAGGGGGGAACTTTTACAAACATTGAACTTTGTTTTCTGTATGTTAGTAATTTCTATGCATTCTTTGTATAATGAATATATGCAGAGGAAAGTCACACATAAAATATTATTCTGAAAAAATGTGTTACTACACTCGAGTTCACCAAGGACAGTTCATTCTGCAAGGACAAATTTCAGGGCTACTGCATTCTCAAGGTCAGCACCAAAAGTACTGTTATTAGCCAGATAACTCTTCTTCCTTGCAAGTTTCTTTTTTTAATATGATTTGTTCCACAAGTTTTGTATTCATAATTAATGATCTTAGCTGTGAGTTTGCAGTAGCTTCTTCAGCGTATATAGGATAAAATATGGATGAGAAAATCAATTTTAATATCTAAATTATTTAGTAATGCAAGAATGAACATCTACAGGTATGTCTTGAAGTGCTTAGTTTAATTTATACAGTGTTGTGTTTGATTTAACCAAATGAAAATTTGTGATATTGCCAGCAGGGGCGATGATGCATTCCCTCCTCTTTCCCTAGTGCCAGCTCTTGTATTTATGTAGCCACAAGCTATGCTAAATCAGCCTTACCTGTAGGAAAACTAATACAGGCAGAAAAATAAATAAATGCGAAGAGTAATTTTTACTGGGTTAGTTCCAGACTTAGGGTGAGAGATACCAGTTTCCAGACTTAGAGAGGAGTATCTCAAATAATTTAAAAGAAAGTATAGTGAATTTCTGAATATCAAACTTTATTTGTACTTGGAAACAGTGAGATTCAGGACACAGTAATCTTATAAATTATATAAAATGTATTTAACTGAAATTACCACACTACACTATGAAGCAGGATTGTTCCAGTGTGATGTCAAGCTGTGGGTAGCTAGCAGGAGTGAGTTTGGAAACCTGATGAGTAGGAACAGTTACTCCTTTAACAAACTCACTTATATAAAATATAGGGGGGTTATAATTACATTTCACTATCCTATATGTTTGCAGTTGCTGCAGTTGTTAACGTATTTAGTTAAAACCAAAGAGGCTTTGTGTTTCCAAGGTACATACTTCCCTTCATGCGTTACTTGTTATAAAGGAGTTCATGTTATATTTATGCTTTGAAGTGTTTAGAGGATGTTGTGGGTTGCCTGCTAGGCTGATGTGCATGTGTTCCAAAGTTACGCTGTTGATTACATAATGGTTGTAGCGGTTTTAATTTAGTAATGGAAGATAGGTTTATCTTCCTCTTCTGTCTTTCACAGTGTATAGATATGAATTTCATGGCTATGTAGACCAACTGTTATGCGTGACCCAGGTCCTACACCTCCAGGTCTTTTTTCTTCTTTTGGCAGACCTTCACCATGTCTTCTGTGTTTGCCAACTGCAATGTAGGCTAAACTACTCGAGTCATGCTCTGTATCCATTCTTTTTTCTTCTATAACTGACAGTTCCGCCTCTTGGCTGTTCAAAGACTTTATGTGCATCTCTTCTGTATTTCCTATGTTCCAAGATTTACATTTGGCTTGAAATCTGGTCTCAGACACTCTTTTGTAAAGAGAACAGGAAGGAAGCTTGCATTGCCCTTGAAGGAGGAGGTGTCCTTGCCTCCAAGCATGTTCAGAGAATTCTCATGAGTGTTTTTCTCACGCTTTCTCCCATCGTGTGAGTGTGTAAATAATTAGACTGAAAGACTAAAGACTAATTAAACTAAGGATTGAAAGCTTTAAAACTTTTGAGTCCTGTGATTTTAGAAGTAAGTAAATAGAAATGGAATATGCCTATTTTGATTTTTGGTTAAATAATACGTTTGGTGTTGTTCCGCTGTGGGAACAGTTCTGCATCTGGTAACTCAAGCAGTTAATACTCCTCAGGAGTCCCAGAAGAGTGGTGGTGAAGCCAGATAGACCAAGCTAATTGTGCCGTTTCTACATGTGCGGTGTTACCCATTTGGATTATGAATTTTAGACTCGTATCTTTGGAGAAATCCTTTATTTCTTCTCTATGCTCTCTTATGATTTGTTCACAAAGGACCTACATTTGGTTATTTGACTCACAGGTGGCATTCTGTCTTTTTTGAGTGTAGATAAGCTTGTATCTTTGAATACCTGAAAAGCTGGAAGGATGTATGATAATTATGCTATTGCAAAGATTATTAATACTTTTGGATAAAATGTTAATGAATAAAACAGGTGTTTAGAAAATACATTCAGAAATTTAAAATTCCCACTTATTTTCTGTCGTTATAAACCAAATATCAGTGAATATATGGAAAATTGTCCTAGATAAATTTTACATATTATACTTTCGAGTATAGTAAATGAGTTTTCAGGAATGGTTGATTTGAAATTTGACCTAGTTTTTGTTTTGTAAGGCACGGAAGATGAAACAAGCTCAGTAATGCAATATCCAGCGCAATATATTAATCAAGATCCTTATTTACATCAAGATGATGACCAGCAACAAGGATGGGTTTCTTGGGCTTGGTCTTTTGTTCCTGCTGTTGTTAGTTATGATGATGAAGAGAATGATTCTAGTGGATTTGATGATGGAACAATGCTACACCAGCAGAAATCTCAGTCCCTCAAGGATCCTATTATTTCAGTTGGGTTTTACTGTACCAAGGCAACAGTGACTTTCAAGGTAAGTATTTCTGTGTAGTATAGGATTCATTTGGCTTGTTGAGAAATTGTGTAAAGATTGTCCGAGTGGTTGCTTACTGCTTGATTAGAGACAGAGAATAGTACATAAATGAAAAACAAAAAATGTGAATGTTGAAAGTTCCTCTTGCATCGTAGAATCATAGAATGGTTGTTTTCAAAGTGATCTGTGGAGGTTGTCCAGTCCAACCCCGCTGCAATGAGCAGGGACATCTTCATGGAGCTAAATCAGATTGCTCAGAACCTCATCCAATCTGACCTTGGATGTTTCCAGGGGTGGGGCATCTACCACATCTCTGGGCAACCTGTTCCATTGTTGCATCACCCCCGTCATAAAAACCCTCCTTCTTGTATCTAACCTACCCTCTTTTAGTTTTAAACCATTAACTCTTGTCCTGTCACAACAGGCCCTGCTAAAAAGTTTGTCCCCATCTGCAATGTCAGGCTTTGCTATTTGGTGTATAATTTGAGTTTGAACGTTTTCATTTTAAAGCAAATCTACTTCATTTACTTAAATTAATGTTTATGGAGAGAAAAAGCTTAAAAGGCTTTGTATGAATCTTCCTTAGAGTATTCTATTCATGTAATGTTTATATAAATATACATAAAAAAAGCTTTAGCTTCATACAGCTCGTGATATTGGAGGAGTGCATTTTCTTTTTTAAACTAATATGTGCTAAAATGATTTTAAATTGATAATGTTGAATTTCTTTTCCATGGTTTGAAACTGAATTAAAGAAACTTGGATAAATTACACAAATAGTAAGCTATAAACTATGGATGTAGAGAAAGATTTGAGTACTTTGAGTAAACAGATCTCACAATAATTGCTGGGCTTTTCTCTGTTCCTTTTGTAAGCTTGCAGAAAGGAATATGGATAGTCTGAATAAGATATTGAGACATAATGATAGAAGTTAAAAATCAAGGTTATGAATTAGCAAAACACTTTTTACATATGCCAACCTATGTGCAAGTAATTCTGTGTGCATAACCATACTAGAAATTGGCTCTTGGTTTTACAATTAAACATATATTAAATTAAGACCAAAATAACTTTGGAACAGGAAATAATACTATTAGTATGAGCAGCAGCATAACTAAGGTTGATTTTTTTTATGACTTTTAGCCTTTCAGATGAACTGCAGTACTTTCATAGCCCTCATAATGTTTGTCCCTGGTTATACACTCAGTACCATCAGCAGCTCCCTGTCCCTTTTATGCGTGTTTGTCACCTGTGAACAAGACAATGTTTTCAGTGGCTTTGTGGCTGCTTTCTTAGCTATTTCTGTTTGGTGGCATAGTAGGGCATTTAGCAACTGTCAGAAAGGATTGAGATGAGTGACTCTGCTGCAGGCATTCTGTTGGAAGGTTCATATTTCAAGCCTTCAGTCTCTCGGCAAATTTGGTTGCAAAATTTGAGGACATAAAATACTGACAGACATTCAGTCATGTTCTTCTGTGTCAGTCTGCTTTAGCCTTAATTTGAAAACAAAACAAACCCCTGACAAAAACAACCAACCAAAAAACAGGCTAAAAATAAATTGTGGTAAATCTTTTTTCCCCTGCTTTGATTAAATCTCTGAGAAATCACTTAAAAATCCTGAACAACCAACTAACCCTCAAATTTCTCATTTATCATGGCTCAACATCTTTTCCTTTGCACTTTGTCATACAGTAGTAACTTTGTGCACTCTTTCCTCATGGGAGAAGATGGATGAAAAATATGAACATCTTTTTTGAACAAGATTCGCTGGATTGGACTTTCCTAATGTTTCAGTGGCAACCTTACACATTTTATATCAGGAAGTGATAACTATTTTAAATGTGACATCTTACATTCTATAAATTTTAAATGTGATGTGTGATCTAATATGGTGACAGTTAGTAGGAAAACAGTATTCATTGTTCTGCTTGCATGCAAAGAATGAATGGAATTAATTTGTGGTTCATATTTTGGTTAAAAAAACAAGGTCAAGTTTCTACATTAGCATTCTGAACAGTTGATATAATTCCAGCTAAAAATCATGCCAAATTAAATGTAGCATTTTCTAATAATGGTGAAAATGATTCTTATAATGTCTGAGTTCTTTTAATCAATTAATTGCTTTTCCTCTACAGTAATTGCACACAGCTGAAGGGTGATCAGTGGCTTTTTTAATCCAATTTTCTTGGACATTTGGATTGCAAAGTTTTCATTTAAAATAACATCCATGTGTAGCTGATCTTGAAAATAGTGGCAACTTGTAGATATTTTGATATAAAAAATTAGAGTTTGAACTATTGAAGCTGTTCAACATAAACTCTAGGTATTTTTTAATGCAAAACACAACACCATTATTTTGTGCTTCTCATCCTTTTTCTTAGCTGCATGTTTTTTGTTTTAACCTGACTGTATGTGTTCCACCACTTGAAATTTTTATATTGCAGTCACACAAGAAATATAAATGCATGTTGCTGTCAACTGCCATGAGAAGAAACAAAAATGAGTGTAGTTGTGATATGAAATGTTTACTTAATGTTATCATGCTGTTTAATTATTTGCTGGGAAGAATAAATAATGCATTTATGGATTCTTACAGCAATTTAGAAGCTAATTTGATACTTATGCAGCTGTGTGTCTATTTCATCTTTTCACATAGTTTCTCTTTAGATAAGCAAAGTAAAAATACTGTAGTGGATTTAAAACTTGCTGCTATGGCATGCTTCAACCAGAAGTTGAACATGAGAAGCTCTAATATGGTTAATGTGTTACAGCTGTTAAGCTGCACCTGTTTCCTGATTGTTAATAAATTTTAGCCCATTGTTTAATTTGAGTTCATCAGTTCTGTATATTAATGACGTTACTGCTGCTTAATAGTAATATTGATTTGTATAAAGTGTTTATCCTGTTTCATAGCTCACTGAAATGCGAGCTGAAAGTAGTTATTACAGCCCTCAGAAGGTAAAATCCAAAGAAGTTATATGCTGGGAACAAGAAGGAACCACAGTTGAGGTAATTTTCCATTGACAAGATTTTTTTTTTTTCTTGATTCATTTGAATACTCTAGAAAATAGAATTTTGTAATTATTTTATTATGGATTGTTCATATTCTGCTATACTGGATGTGTTTATTGTGATAGTCACGTAGAGGGAAAGAAATTCTCTAAATTTCTAGTGCTATAGTAATTAGACTTTAAAGTAATCACTTCCGTCTAAGTGCACTATTTGATTAACTTGCAATTTATTAAAGCTCTAAATATAAAAACCTAAACATATTTCAGTTCTTTTTTCTCTATCTTTTCTATTTCTGATGCAGTAGAATTCTTCAAAATATCGGGGTTTTTTTTCCTCACTAGGTCCTTATGAAAGGTGAAGTTTTCTTTGATTGCCAAATAGGTTTTGTGGGTTGCCAAGCTATATGCCTTAAAGGAATTATGGGAATTAAAGACTTTGAAGAGAACATGAATAGGAGTGATGACGTGAGTATATTGGAATATCATTTGACTACCTGAATGCAATTCTGGTACACTTTAGAATCGTAATAGAATAGTTTGGGTTGAAGGGTACCTCTAAAGGTCATCTACTCCAACCCCACCTGCAGTGAGCCAGGGACATATTCAACTAGATCAGGTTGTTCAGAGCCCCATCCAACCTGACCCTGAATGTTTCCAGGGATGGGGCATCTACCACATCTCTGGGCAACCTGTTCCAGTGTTGCACCACCCTCATCATAAAATTTTTTTTCTTTGTATTTAAGCTACCCTCTTTTAATTTAAAACCATTATCCTGTTTTGACAGGCCCTGCTAAGAATTTTGTTCCCATCTTTCTTATAACCCCCCTTTGAGTATTGAAAGGCTGGTGTAAGGTCTCCCCGGAGCCTTCTCTTCTCCAGGCTGAATACCTCTTTGCCTTTGTTTACAGGAGAGGTATTCCAGGCCTCCGATCATTTTTGTGGCCCTCCTGGGTCTGCTCCAACTGGTGCATATCCTTCCTGTGCTAAGGGCCCTGGAGCTGGATGCAATATTCTAGGTGAGGTCTCACTAGAGCAGAGTAGGGAGGCAGAATCACCTCCCTCAACTTGTTGGCCATGCTTCTTTTGATGCAGCCCGTGACATGGTTGGTTTTCTGGGCTGGGGGAGTACATTGCCAGCTCATGTCAAGCTTTTCATCCACCAGGACAGCTAAGTCCTCAGTAAGGATGCTCTCAGTCCTTTCATTCCGCAGCCTGCAGGGGAGTCCTCTTGATACAGTTGCCCTGACCCGTGGGCAGGAATTTGCACTTAGCCTTGTTGAACCTCATGAAGTTCACATGGGCCCACTTCTCAAAGTTATCCAGGTCCCTCTGGATGGTATCCTGTCCTTCAGGCATGTCAACCACACCACTCAGCTTGGTGCCATCTTCAGACTTGCTGAGGGTACACTCAGTCTCACTATGTCATTGATGAAGGTATTAAACAGTCCTGGTCCCAAAACAGACCCCTGAGGGACGTCTCTTATCATCACTTTCTTGTCCACTGAACAATCCATCCACCAAATCCATATTTCTCCCATTTAGAGAGAAGGATGTTTTGGGGAACTGTGTCAAAGGCCTTGCACAAATCCTGGTAGATGATATCCGTAGATTTTCCCTTGTCTACTCATTTTGTTACTCCATTGCAGAAGGCCAATGTATTTAATTAAAATATTTGATTGCAAGAATTTAGAAAGGCTGCTGTTTTCAGGTGTGATTTGAGTTTTCTTAACGTGTCTCTGGAACATAAAACTCGTCTATTCTTTACAGTTGGAAAGACAAGTATCTAGGAGTGAGAAGCTGCAAAACATGAGGCTTTTTTTTTTTTTACTACCCTACTACCCCCTCTCATTATGTATGTCTGCATACTTTGATCTTGTATAGCAAGTTAAAACACAGTTGAAAACCTTTTGAAAATACTTAAATTAACAAAAGATGGGAAGGGAAGAAATGAGAACACTGTACTCTTAAATATAATAGAGGTGTGGCTGATATATTGAATGAGTGTTTAGCTTCTTTCCTCGGTAAAATTGATGGGGAATTTTATCATCAAGAGAATCAAGTGAAGGAGTAAAAGGCTATTAATTTCTATGCTTTACTCAATATAGAAATTAATAGCCTATTGATTTCTATATTTTATAATTAATAGGCTATTAATTTCTGTATTTTAAATAGAAGGAAAGCTTTAATTACTTCATAAGACAAAATCAACTATCCATATGAACTGCTCTTGAAATATTTATTCAAGTGGTGTATGAAATTCTAAATACAATAATGAGCATTTTTGGTTGAACTATAGATAGAATAATGCCCTAAATAACCAGAAAACAGTAATTGTTATCTGTGTTTAAGTAAAAACTGAAGTGTTAAAGTATTTTGAGGAGAAAGATTAAGAATGTGGAAGGAGTTATGAAGTGACTGTGTTACTGTCAAGTGTCTCTTTATTTGAAAAATTATTGTATACTGTACTTCAATAGATGTGATGGGATGGGCCCTCACACTTCCCCAGTGAGAACAGCATGGCTTGGCATCTGTCTCAAGCATTTGTATACAAATGCATGTAGCACAGAAAACAAGAACTACGTATCCTTATACACGTGTAGAATATGGCATTACTTGGATTATAGAGGTGGGGTGGGACAATGGATAGACTTAGGCTTTTTCAGAAAGACAGGCTGAGGAGGCAAACATGAGCCAGCTGTAAAAGATACTCTGTTGGCCTTGGTGGACACAAGGGAGATGCGGTGGGGGATATGAGGGTGGACCGCAGCCTTGTCTACAGCAACTATGAGACTGGGAGGTATAAAATTGAGAGAAGTGGATTTTGGTTTGGGGTGGGTGCGTTAGCAAGTTTCCAGTAGGTTAGTTCTTAAGGATCATTTGCGCTTTTGCTCTTTTTTTTTTTCCTGCCACCCTCTAGGGTGTGAATTTAATAAAATATCTACTTTTGTGATGGTTATGGTGATTTTGATACTGCCTCACCTGTTTTTTTCTGTACTGCTTAATGGGGACTCTTTGTAACAGTTTCACTTCTGTTGTATGTGGTTGAGAATAGATGGTTGGAAAAAAATCCATTTTGTATAAATGACCTTTTTGAAAGAATAACTCTTGAAGAAAAAGTGTTGATTTCATAAGGATGGAGGGTTTTGGGATGTGGAGAGGTATGTAAAAATCTGGATGAATAAAGAGCAATAAGGTAGCAAATAGGTCATATGTTGATACAACTGCTTATCATGAGGATTGTAGATGACCATCTGAAAGGCATTGGTCAGTCAGAGAAATGGAGCGTGTAGTGACAAGATCATGTATAGTTAAGAGGATGGGACAGAACTCAGAGGAACAATGACCCGAGTTTATTTGCAGTTAAAATGAAACTAGTATGTTTTGTCATGGGTTTTGTACTATTCACAAGCTCAGGCTTTTTTATTAATTTAATAGGGAGGGAGTGGACAGGAACTTCACTGTTACTGAAATAAGGTTATTTTAATTATCTTAACTTATAATGAAATATGTTCTTGAGGGATTCTACCATATCATTAGTACATTAAAGAACTGAAACTGCTCTGTTAATTTGACTATTTTTTCTCGCTTACCTTATTATTGCTTTCCCCTACCTCATGAAGGAGGCCTACTTCTTTAACTGTGGAGAAAACTTGAATACAAAAGGGATGACGTACCTTACGAATTCACTATTTGACTACAGAAGTCCAGAAAACAATGGCATTCACGCAGAATTTATATTGGATGCAGCTCATCATAAGGTCAGAGAATTACATTTTTCTCAAAATAAAATTTCTAATGCTTTCTAATGTGTTTCTAATAATGATTAAGATCTGTGTGTTGTTAGAGGACTGATTGTCTTTACTTTGTCATGTTTAACTGAATCTTACTTTGCAGATGGCCAAAAAAGAGTAAACCTAGTTTTGTTACTCTCTGTTGAAATACAGATATGTCCAAACCTCCCTCTAACTTCCCTCCAGCCCCAAAAGCTTGAATTAATACCATGGTTTCCAAAAGCACTAACTACAGGACATCTGCCAAGTGAAACAGATATGCTAGCAAAAGGTCAAGCTTTACCAGGACATACTTCTTTAAACCCAACCAATAAGTAGTTCATGGTCTTCAAACTAAGAATTGCTCTCTTGAAAACCAGATCTGGGGCAATGTTAATTTTACTGACTGTGTGCCATACTTGTAGACTTAGATGAAGTCTTGCTAATTCTGCTTTTGGTAGAGACAAATTTTTAATCACCAGCACTCTGTAAATGGTGCAGACTAGATGTGATGACTGAGGTCCCTTCCAGGTGTGTGCATAGGGGGAGTTTTATGCTCTGTTACTGTGTAGGTAAGCCAATTATAGTTTTGAATAGATATTATTTCGTTGAAATTTAAATTTTAATTTTATTTTTTTCACACTTTAGTACCATTGATAAATTGTAACCTTAAGAATCCCATAAAAAATTAAATCAATTAGTGAAGTGACAAGTATCTATACATATTTAAACATTTCCCTTAGTTATTTTAATTTTAAGCTTTACTTTTTTCTTGGTCTGTCTTCAAGGCTTTTATGATTTCCCTCTTTTTTTTGAAAGCAAACTTACTGTTTGAGAACAGATTATATTATATATAAATCCCAATGATGGCATGAAGTCTTAAGTTTCTTACGGTGTAAAGATAAAACCCCAATATTCCTTAAATAAGAAGCCAGAATAATGAGCTTAAGTTTTCATCGTGTTTAATTAGGCAACTCTGTTAGATGCACGAGGTCAAGTGAAGAATATTTACTCCATTAAAGGTACTAATTAACTAGATGCTATTCATGAATTGGTCAGCATGTCCACTGGAGTTATGGATGTGCCTTTGTGTGGCCTCAAACAGAAGTTACATTACCTATCGGCAAGGTGAATTCTTTGGGATAACCCCTGTCCTTTGTTTTGATAAGCCTTTCCATGTGTTGATGCACAAATCCAAACATGAATATATCTCTCTCATACCAGCCTATCAGTTGGTAATCTCAAGATTCTTTCCTTATACAAGTTTTCTTTGTTTGCTTTGCTTTGTTGGTAGGAGACATACACAGAGATAGCTGGAATGCAAAGGTTTGGGGCTTTCTACATGGATTACTTGTACACAATGGAAAGCACCAGTGCCAAAGGTACCTTTTTTCTTTGTTTACCCTGTTAAATAATAGAAACAAAGACTTTTCATGTGTCTCTGGTCTTTGACCAGCTGTCCTCTAATTTACCTTAGAGTTACCATCAGGTTCATCATTAAAATGGTTTCATCTTCATTGATTTATTTGAAGTTAGCCGTTCTGGTTAGCTTTTGATTGTTGTTGGTTCTTTTCTTTCCTGCATAAGCAATCACAATTTTCTCTTCCATAGTCATTTGCTAAACTGAAAATAGTTCTTTTTTAGCAATGGTGAAGTTGATAAAATACGATGTATTTTGACTGTGGGGGGAAAAAGAAGTCTTGTGAGAAACTGTGGTTGAAGAATGAGGTTGATCATCTACTTGGTGCAGAAATTGAGAAGGGCTGTCATTTTCTCCTATGAAGAAAAATGCAAGGATATGAGATAGTGGGAATTAATCTTTAAATATACATATCTGAACAGTTCTGTGAGCAAATATTAGCCTAAGCCACGCACATGTAGATTACTGGGTAATTCTGAATGATTTTTGAGATTCCTGTCAATTCTAAATCTGAGACAAGTGTGAGGTGTAAATGATGTCAAATGAAATTAGCATCCAAATACTTCAAGATTTTGAAAACAGTATAAATCTTACTATATTTTTAAAATGTGGTGTTTATATGAAAGTATTTCTGTAAAAGTTAAGGTTCTAATATTTCTCCTTTTGACATTAATTGTATTTTTATTTACAATCAGTGCACACCACCACTCCCTAAAAGCCTAATCCAGCTGAAGTTATAGGAGGCAGTTACTGTGATTGTAAGATTTTTATCTGTCAAGGCAATTTTACTTTGACACCTTCTTTGCCCTTTAACCTTTCCTGAAGTATATGATTACTGATTAAACTGCACGTGCCTCATGGATAACGTTAACCTCAGGAGTTTCATGTCACTTATGGAAATGCATTAATCACTTCTGGTATTTTGTATGAAAACAAGACAGATAGTCATGCACAGTAGTCTTGTTTCAAAGTTCTTCCTGTTCTTCGCTTCCGACTTTATTTTTCTATTTTTTTGTTTTGCATTTTAATATGGAATAGTAATTTCCATGAAGTATATAGCCTGTCAGTTTCCTGATCACTGATTTGCATGACCTACAGACCTAATGGGGTGTACTTCTGAATTTGTTTTGTTTATACTGTGTATCTTTCTATTTTGATGGTGACTGCATTTTGCAGCACTCTCACTTTAAGATTATTCTTTTGTCAGAGAGAATTAGACATATGTTTTACAGAGAGCTGAATACTCAGTGATCAGAAATAATTCACCTTTATGCATCTGTGACGTTTCAAAAGCAACCTGTGGATCACCTGTTTCTGTAGAACCAATATTTTTTCTATTGCATGCTCTTTGCACTTTCTTAGAATTAAATGGAGCTGTTTCAGAAAGTCGTTTGTATAAATGTTGTCACTTCAGTATATTATTCATACATATACAATATATATGAAAGGGTTTTTTTTCTTTTTGAAAAGGTAGGGTGTTATTACTCCTAAAGGATTTTGGCCTTGATATTTTTATGTAAGGTTTTTAAGGTTAAGTTTTTTACACTTGTGTTCGTCTAATAATGTGTAGAATTGTAAGGACAAAAATGCATGTTAATTACTTATTAAGTAATGCAGACCCTGACAGGAGGCTGCATGCTGGCTTTTAAAAAAAAGTCTTTTTCAGGATGTATTAAATGTTGTAACTTCAGTTCCATGTGAAGTTTTGGGTAGATTTTATAAGACACTTGGATAAGAGCTTTCTGTCCTTTTTTGTTTTGTTTTCCCCCCCTTTTTTTTCCTCTCAGAAATAGTAAACAGGGTACAAAGGGAAGCAGAGGCTGTAAGTGCTCTCAGCAGCAGCTTCTGTTGGGCCTTTAGGGACAAAGTTAGGAGTATATAGGGCTGTAAAGGCCTGCAGAGCATTAAGCCTGCTCTCTGTCAAATTAGCATGACCTCAGTTTGTTCAGGGATGTTTTCCTCACCAGTCCTTAGAAGCAAGAAGATTTTATAGAGTATGATTTAAACATTAGGGAAGAAACCCTTGTCTTCCCTTCCTTTTCCCCAAGGCTCGCTTCCCCCATTAAAAAGACTGGTTTGAATGAATGAAGTAAAGGAGGGAGGGAAAAGGGAGTGTTAGCCTGGAGGAGGAGAAAACTAGGTTCCTCTTGGGCAACCAGAAATAAAACATTCTTTCTTCCAGTTGGTTTAAAAGTAAGATTTGCACTGAAGTTTTGAAGCATGCTATGCCAGGATACTTAACCACAAAGCCTCAGTTACTCAGAAGCTGACAGATTGTACTTGTCTTTGACAAAATGGGCCAGCTGTCTGCAGCAACTGCAGCCTCCTCTGTCTTGCTGTTTATGTTACTACAGACGGATAGTGTCAGTGAGGAAGATGGTATAACAAGAATTTGGAATTGTCAGATTTTCCTATGCTTTTTGTTCATAGTTCTCTACAGGTATGCGTAGTTTGTTACTGTAACAGAAAGATGGGAGATTACTAGCTGTATGCAAGGGAATAGATTGATTTTTCACCCACCTGTCTAGATGCAAGAGGAAGTGATGGAATCTGTCTTGCGCTGAGTAGGTGTACAAGATCCACATTGGATAGGAGTTTGGAAGTCACTTGAAAAATATTACTGTTGAGAAGGATTATCATGGAAGAAGTCAGTCCACCACTTATGCCACTGAAGCCAAAGTCTGTGTTGGCTTGATCAGTAGTACAGGGAGAATGTAGCCAATGAACAGCTATTCAATTGCCGATAGGTTAGACTTGTGGACACATTGTGGCTGTGCATTTCCTAGCTTTCCTATTTAGAATCATAGAATCATCTGGTTGGAAAAGACCTGTGAGATCGAGTCCAACCTTACCTGTCTCCTTACTAAACCATCTCCCTAAGAAACTCATCTACCCGCCTTTTAAGCACCTCCAGGGATGGTGACCCAACCACCTTCCTGGGCAGCTGTTCCAATGCCTGATCCACCTTTCCAGTGAAGAAATTTTTCCTAATGTGTAGTCTAAACCTCCCCCTGGTGCAACTTGAGGCCATTTCCTCTCGTCCTATCACCTGTCACTTGGGAGAAGAGACCAGCACCCACTTTGCCACAACCTCCTTTCAGGCAGTTGTAGACAGTGATGAGGTCTCCCCTCAGCCTCTTCTTCTCCAAGCTAAAAAAACCCAGTTCCCTCAGCTGCTCCTCATAGGACTTGTTCTCCAGCCCCTTCACCAGCCTCGTTGCCCTTCTCTGGATACGCTCCAGCACCTCAATGTCCTTCTTGTAGTGAGGGGCCCAGAAGTAAACACAGTACTCGAGGTGTGGCCTCACCAGTGCTGAGCACAGACAATCACTTCCCTTGTCCTGCTGGCTACAGCTTTGACCATGAGTATAATGAATTACCATGCTATCTAAGGAGTGTGCACTATCCAGATTCACCAAATTAAACTGTCATCCTGTGATTTAATCTTAACTTCTTCATTTTTATAGGTTAAGTGGTCTCAGAATCCATTTAATCTTGATGTTGATTTTGTCAAAACTGTTCACATGTGTAAAGGTTAGGCAAAATATTTGATGTTCAGTGCTTGTGGCAAAACAATGAAGGCACTGAAAATGGTGATTTATTAGAAAAAAATGAGTGAAATTCTGCAATTTCAGTGGCACCTGGGGTTAAGTTACCACAAAATCTGGAGATAGTTTGGACACCTTCAAAGAATCCCAAGCTTGAGAGATACAAAGTTAATGGAAGAGTTTCCAAGTTGCACTGTGCTAGGAGAAAATGCAGGATCTTGCCCTGTTTGTTTTACAATAAACAAGAATAAAGATGTTAAACTAGTCATGGTATATTTAAGTGTTCCATTTGCATTGCTATATTTTTCTGTATATTTAGGAGTCTGATCACAGGATTTGAAACAAAAGTAGCTGGTAAAAATTTCTATGATGTCCAGTTGTTTGGTGTAATTTGTTATTTATAAACCTTCTTGTAGCTTCTGGAAATCAGCAAGACCTTTCTTCAGTTAAGAGTGAAGATTTTGGAAATGTTCAGGAGATGTCTACAAAAAGCCTTATTGTGGGCCCACTCAATCTTCGATTGGATAGCAGTGCGGTACACCGGATAATGAAAATGATAGTTTGTGCTCTGGAACATGAATATGAACCGTACAGCAGAACTAAGCCAGGTTTGCTCCTCTTGCATATATGCAAATATATCGAAATAAACTAGATTGAATTCAGTACTCTTGAAGGTACAACTTCAAATCTGTCAGGGGATTTTGAGTGTAAAGAGCAAAATTTAAAATAACGACAAATTGAATCGCAATATCCCTATTAGTGTTGGATCTACCTCTTGTTTCAATCACCAACCTCTTGGTTGAATAAGGAGGGCTTATTTCATTGACAACTCTAGCTTAATTTTAGAGCCTTAAAGCAGAAAGTGTCCCTGTATTTATTAGTTTGAAGTAATACTTATGGGATGAAAAAGCATGGAAACAAGTTAGGGTAACATTAAAGAGTAGTTTCTGAGAGTGCTATACAGATTTCAAAGTAGGGAAAATAAGTTATGATTGTGTTTAGCCTTAGGTAGAACTAGTGTGGAATAAAATTATTAACTATGAAGAGAGGGGGAGGAAATGATTTCCTTTTTTTTTTGTTAGTCATTAACCATTTCTAAAACAGCAACTGTAGTCGCTATTTTACATATTTTAGTAAAAATGTATGTGACCTTGATTTATTGTAGATACTATGGATGGAAATAGAGCTGTGCCAAGCTCAGAAGAAGTAGCATTACTGGAGGAATACATTCCCACTCGACTTACAACCTTCACTATTCTTAAGTGTACAGTTATAATCCCTGTGGCAGAATTCAATTTACTAGACCACCTGATGCCTATAATAAAGGGTGAGAAGGTATGTATGCACAGATATTTATTCAGTTGTTTATATCAGCATATGCTATTTCATATAAATTTTCTCAGTGGGCTGCTATTCCATGTGCTGAGTTCCAATTGAGTTTGGTGCCCATGAGCCTTTCATGAGAGGAGTGGTGTGTGCAGTGACTAGCTGGACTTGTAAACTGAAGGTGCTATGTACTGGTAGGGTAAAGGAATTTGAAAGAAAAAAGATTTCATATCATCAAGCAGATTAAAAAGGAGTAGTTCTGACTTGAAGATTTTTATGGAAACCTTTTGATCAGAAGAGTACCTGTTATCATTTCACCAGGTGTTCCCAAACTCGATCATGTCTGAAATCTTTGAATACATAGACGTAGTGGAGACTTCATAAATATTAACAGCCCACTCTGTGTACTATTTCCAACCAGGATGCCAATAGGACTTTGGCTGTTACTGAGCATTTAACTGCTGAGTGAGCAGAAAGCCAGCAATGAAAATTCCCAATATCCTTAATTAGTTTTGTCTTCTGGATGTATGCGGGATAAGTCTAGCTAAAGAATCCTGCTTTTATGCCTGCAGGTCTCCTTTCTGAGGTACTAGGTATGAATCAACGTTTTGTGGTGAAGTCTTGCAGTGGATTGGCCTCTTACAGCAGGGGCTGGAAGGTATTTTATGGTTAAGGGAAGGGATAGGAAAAAGAGGGGGAAAAAATCAATTCTTGAACAAGTTTAATTTCCAGGAATTTTTGTCTGCTATTAAACACTTCTGGTGTAATTTTTCAGAATCGGACACCAAATACGTGTTGCTTGTACTTGAGGATGAGTGCTTTTAGTGGCACGTGAAGTTCCCCAGTGTCAGTGGTTCCAATTAAAGCAATAGGAGTTAGGATTTTATTTGTGAAGTACTTTGCTGTGCTAAACATTCAGAGATTGGCGTTCAAACTGACTTCTAGAATTAGTGAGTTCTTTTTGTAACTGACTTCCATTAATGATAGTGTTGAAGTTGTATATTCTGAAGGTGCTCTGGAAGTAACCTTATAAGTATTTGCAAAGCATTTATGTGTAAGAAAGAGGAAAGCAGTTTGAACAAGCTTATTACTTTTATTGTTTAGAGACGGATTTGAGTACTGTTACATCATGGAAGCCACAATGACATTCAGTTATAATTGATCATGTAATAGATACCTGATGACTAGGGGAGCACTGTCTAACTTGTATTTTCTTATAGAATGTACTTACTTACTGCATGTTTATGTGGTTTAAGGTTCTATGTGTATGCACAAGAGGGCAGAGTACACGAAGTTGGGATTTATGGCGTTTCTTGTAGTGTGCTTGTGTAACTGTTTTAACTGGTGAAGTGAAATACACACAACATATATGTTAATACTTACTTGCAGTCTCTAGGCTGCAACATATATAAAATTTCAATTATATGCTATTTGGTGAGTGTGCTTGAGGAGTGTGTATCTTTTTCTTAAATTTAGACTGCTTAGCTTTTCAGTTAAGCTGGGTGGAGTGAGTGAACTGGTGAGATCTTTTATCTCTTGAGGTATTAGGATACATTCAGAAGATTCTAATATTAGAAAATTTACATTCAGTGAGTGAAGCCAGCCCTTTTTAAGATAGTAATAATGATGACTTTTAGATTGTAAGTCATGCATACATCCGCTTACTGTCCTATTTTGATACAAGTTGAATGCAGTTTTTAGATTAATAGAGTAATTTGGATTGGAAGAGAGGTCTGGAGGTGATCTCCAGGAGTCCAACATCTTGCTCAAAGCAAGCCCAAGTGGAGCAGCTTGCTTCAGAGGTGGTCCAGTCAAATGCTGAATTAGGTCCAAAGACAGAGATTCCCTAAAAAACTTTGCCATAGACCTGCTTGGAATTGCCTGTGTTTCAGCTTATGTCCATTGCCACTCATCTCTTCACCTTTGATGAGAGCCTAGCTCCCTTTGTACCCTTCCAGTAGGTAGCTGTAGACAGCAACAGGCTCTCCCTTTGGCGTTCTGCAGGCTGAATGACTCTAGTTGTCTCAGTTTGTCCTGAGAGTGAGCTTATGTGCTCACTCTGCCACTTTGATAGCTCTCAACAAACTTTTTCTGGTCTGTCCATGTCTGTCTTGTACTGGATATAGTATGACACTATGGATACTATGAAAAAATCTAGTTGGATGTGTGAAATCGATGTATTTATTTAGAATGGCATCTTTTTTGCTGAGATGTCTGTATGACTGTGAATACATAATAATATATGACAATGTAAAGGTTAGATCAGAATGAGTTTAGTATGATGAGAGTACTTTAGAGTGATAAAAAGATAAGCGAATATTTTATAGGACAAAATATCTTTACATTGCATATTCTTGTAGTGGGTTGACCTTGAGTAGCTGCCTTGAGTAGCTGCTGAGTAGCAATTACCATTCTGAGCAAAGCAGATGTGACTGGGGAAAAGGAATTCAATTTATTGCCGATACAGTTATATTTGTATAGTGAGGAACCAAGACAAGAATCAAAATAACAGCTTTCCCCATCCCCATTTTTTCCCAGGCTCAGTTTCCCTCCTTTGTTCCCTGTTCCTCTCACCACACAACACCAGGGGGATGGGGAATGGGAAGTTGTGGTCAGTCTGTAACTTCATCTCTGCTACTCCCTTTTCCTCATACTTTTGCTCTGCTCCAGTGTGAGTCCTTCCCACAGGCTGCAGTCCTTAAGGGAAAATCTGCTCCAGTGTGGGCTGTCCACAAACAAGGCTGCAGTCTCCTTCAAAGCATATCCACCTGCTCTGTGGGCTCTTCCACAGACTGCAATGTGGATATCTGCTCTGGTGTGGTCTCCTTCATGGGCTGCAGGGAAATAATGGTCCACCATCATCTCCTCTGTGGGCTGCAGGGGAGCATCTGCTCTGGTGCCTGGAGCACCACCTCCTCCCCTTCCTTCTATTTTGATCTTGCTGTTCATATTGTTCATATTTATAATTTTTTTTCTCTCAGTCCTCTCAGCCTGTGTGGCATTTTTGTTGTTTCTTCAATGTTTCCACAGAGGTGCCACTTGTTTGGCTGATGAGCTGTGGTGGGGCTGCTGCAGCACTCACTGGCACTGGGACAGCTGTTGATCTCTGCTCACACAGACTGCTCCTGCAGTGCCCCACTGCCAGCACCTGGACACCGACGCCCAAGACAATTCTGGATAAAAAATGTACACAAATCATAAATTTGAAGAAATTTTGAAAAGATTTAAGGATTCTTGTTGCAATGACCATAAGGCCATGGTATCTGCAAACAGTTTATTCCATATAGATTGTTGTGTGTGGGAGGAGGTAAGAACATGTAAATATGGCAGATAATATGTCTAGTGTAATAATTTCATGTTTTGTATCCCCCTCCCGCAGAACATAGGTGGACTGTTAAATACTGCAAGCTTCCAGCCTCTACGGCCTTTACCTTCCATCCGAATTTTGGTGGATAAGGTTAACCTGGAGCACTCAGTGCCGATGTATGCTGAGCAACTGGTACACAAGGTCAGCAGCCTCAGCCAGCCGTCTGACAGCCTGCTCCATTACTGTTACTCACACTGCTATCTGAAGGTAAAAGAAGGCTTGAGATCCATTAAATAAGTATACATAATCCTAAGTGTTAGCAGGTTTCTTGGGAGAAAGTTTTCAGCTTATCTAAAAGGACACAGAGTAAACAAGTTTCACAGAATTTCCTTGTTTGGGATTGCTGCTTCTGGCCTGAGCCGAACATTTTGTAACATAAACCAAGAACTTCAAGTGAGGAAATTATGCAAAGCCTTAAGGTCTTTGTGGCAAGATTGAGTTAAAATAATTTGGGAAGAAACCTTTCCCCCTTTTTAGGATAATGCTCATAGAATGTGTGCCTCAGAGTGAATTAAACTTAAATTTAACGGGATGTTATGAGGAAAACCCATTGCTTCTAATAGAATTGATAGAGGAAAACCATGATAAGAAAGGCATGCAATCAAAATTGTTGCCAAACGATTTCATTTTTTTTCATTATAAGAGACAAAACCTCTGATTATTCACATTTAAAGATCCATTGCGTGAGACGAGTTGTTATTTGTGCGGTTGGGGGAAGTTTAAGGAGGTACTGAAAAATTGCTTTGAGTTCATTTAGTTGCCATCTGCTGAGATTTTAGTAGAATAGAAATCTCAATCAGGATTTTAAAACAGATTTTCCAACCTTTTAGGATGTGGTCAGGCAGTTTGAAAACTTTTGGGTGCCACTGAAATCGAAATATTTACTACTACTACTGTTAATTTTGCTAAATTTTTCAGTTATTCATTCAGTTCCATGCTGATATCTTAATAGAGATTTGAACAATTAAATTCCTACTACCTGCAAGAAACAAACTCTGTCTTAGAATTGCATGGCAAACTTGCCGTTTTCTGGGTGACAAGTTTACCTTCTGTCACATTTAATATTATTAGGATGGCAATATTTGAAGTCATCTGTGTGGTTTTCAGTTTCAGTTGATTTTTTTCTGTTCAGAAAATTTTTAGCAGCATGATTAATGTTTGCAAAATGTGGGCTTCAGTTCTGATCTTTGTAGGTTTTATTTGCTAGCTTTAATATATACTGAATTGTTTTTATGGGAATGGTGGTACAGCATGTTAAAACAACTCTTCAGCCATTTGTTTTCCCTATAGAACAGGGAAAAATCATAAGGAATAGTTGTGATGAACCTTAGTTTAGATGCTTTTATTATGAAAAAAAGCATGGAAGGGAAGGTTCTGAGTTCTTTAAATACCACTTCTTTTAGGTCAATTTTACGATAAATACCAAAAGTGCTTTTATTTTATGTAAAAGGTGATGTATAGTCTGATTTAAAGGATATAGAACAATGCATTTTAATAGATAAATCGTAACTCATACTGTTTAAAAAATTCAGTGTAGTTAACACTAACTTTTGAGTTAAGAAAATATTTTTATATGTGTTCCTATTGGGACATTATTTGAGGTAGATTTTTCTATTTATTTTTGTGTTTTAGGGAAAAGGAATTATCTAAAGATAACACACAATTTGTTTCATATTTATTGATTATACTTAATGTGTATATTTTAGAAGTAACTTGAAAATGATGTAATCATGGGTTAGTATACACTTTGACCAACTTAATTTGTTTCAGATATTTGGTTTTCAAGCAGCACTGACTTCTTTGGACAGTAAAGGATTATACTGCTTCCCTGTTCCAGTTATCCCCTCGTTCAGTACTGCTGTTTATGGCAAGCTGATCAAGTTTCCCAATTATTGGTGAGCGTTAAGCATGTAAAGTGTATTTAAGTAATGTCCTTGATTATTTTGTTTCTAGTGAATCCTTTAAAAATGCCAAGGTCCATATATATCCCTAAACTTCTCTTTCTTCTATCATATTCTA
This sequence comes from Dromococcyx pavoninus, assembly GCA_033558185.1. Taxonomy (NCBI): domain Eukaryota; kingdom Metazoa; phylum Chordata; class Aves; order Cuculiformes; family Neomorphidae; genus Dromococcyx; species Dromococcyx pavoninus. Next base: position 677,235 of record JAUMJL010001251.1, on the reverse strand, counting down.
CTATAAAGTCTGTTACTATTAATAATTCTGTGAGGATAGCTGTTAACTAAACGTTTTAGACCCTTGTTTGGCTAGAAAAGAAGCTACACAAGCCCCGTAGTAAATTACTTACTTTTAGACACTGTAGAATTCTATGAACCAGTTTTCATTCTTTGAATGGATACAAAAACTGAAGTTATAAACAGATTGCAAGCTTGATGTATTTAACCAAACAGATCAGCTCTTTCTGTTTTAAACTCGACAAAATAAAAAACATTAATTGAGGAGGGAGGCGAGCTACAGAAACACTTCAACCCCACAGGAAGATAGTTTCTAATAGACTTTTATTTCTGTTACTCGTTACAGTTGAAAGTGTTTTAACATTGTGATCAGATACTAAGCTGTTTGTAGTAGTTCAGATTTTAAGTGCAAACAGTTGTTCTGAAAACAATTCTGTGCTTTATGAAATGAACTATATAATTTTTTTTAACTTTAATTCCATGGAAATTCAGTATTTAAATGTGGCTTGACAGGTGAAGTCTTGTGATCATAAATTTCAGTATGTTATATTTTATTAATAAATTATTCTCAAAAATAGTTTTTATAAATATATGTGTTTTAGCAATACTTCAGACAGAATGTCAGTTTTTTATCCCTCATATTGGGTGGTAACTGTCTATAGTGCTACTTTATGATTAAATCCATATGAAGTCTTGCATAAAATGACAAGATAACAGGAAAACAAGTTAATGTGTTGGCTTCAGGCATTTTATTGTACAGGTAAGTTGTAGTTTGTGAAGTTGTTGGTAGTTGTTTGTGAAAGTTAAATGGATTCTAAAGAAAAGACTAAATGTATGGATGTTCATAGTGCTATGTGAAGAATATACTAGATTCTCTCTCAAGCTGTCATGTGTTAAATATAAGACTTTTTTAGCATAATCAGCACACCACCAGGTGGTAGTAGCCTAATTGACTTTCTCATATTTTCCATCAATAGTTAGCAAAGGTAGTAACCATTTCAAATGAAGTGCTGTTCTGTTGCAGCATTTTCCTAAAAAAACCTGTACATGTTAGCGGGATAACCCATGATCAGCACTAAGCAGAGTACTTCAGTACTCTGATAGGATTGACAACCTTTCATGACATGACCTAACATTTTAACGCTAAGCTCTGATTAGTGATCCTTGTTAGTAAACTGTAGAAATAAATTAGTGTTTAACGGTAAACTTAAACTTATTTTGTACATTATATAATCCATGGTTAGTTGTGCAGAGTAAAAAAAAAAAAATTATAGATGAAAAATAGCTGAAAAATCTGTCATCTGACAAGTTCACAGTATTCAAGTGCTAGTGTTTTCTCATAAGTGCATGCTTGTGCTCGTTGTGCTTGATATCTTTCTTCCTTATGCTTGGTTTCTTGTGCTTTTCCACGTGCACCACTGCTTGCGTTCTCTCTCATGCATTGTCTTTCATGCTTTCTTGCTCACTTTCTTTCTACTTTTCTTTTAAATATACATTGCATTATGATGCATACCCGTCTGGAAAATATAGTATGGTAGACCAATAACAACAAAATAAAAACGAGCAGTAGTTTTGGGGAATGGAAGCAGGGGAATGATCCTGCCTTACAATAGCAAATCACTTATTAGCATTTATTAGTAGACCTTTTAAGTCCTACACTTGCAATCTGATGCATTTTAAAATAATTTTAATAGTTTTCACTTTTATCTGTGGCACAATAATTTTCTAAAGCTTATTTATTAACAGTGTGAAATAATAATGTAAAATTAACTTATTCCAATAATTTATTGAAACTAAGCAACGCCAATTTGCAGGTAATAAAGTAGAAAAACAAATGAGTACAGCAGCAGCCTGGTTAAATGAAGTGTAGTTTGAAGTGAATAAAACTCCAGATGAAACGCGTCAAATAGCACTTGAACTAAATCGAAATCAGCATGAGGACAGAGAGCTTCATTGAAGTCATGCAGTGAGTGAGAATTAGTCTGGTAGGATAACCTGGTAATGTCATTAAACTTAAATTCAGTCATCTCCTCCCCCACCCCCCCAAATTATGCCACCTGCTTTATTTGGATTTTTAGATTTCACATTCCAGAGTTTCTTAAAGCACACGCATCTGATGCTACATGTGTTCTTCAGCCTCTTCGTAGAAAATATGTACCACAGACCATACCTTTTAAAAACAAAGACATTTTATGAACTGTTATGGAATCCCTCAGGTAGTATGTTTTGAGTTAGCAGTGAAAATCTCAACTTTATTTCTGACATAAATCAGTAGAATAGCTTTCATTTCTAGTTTCATTACAATAATCTCAAAATGTATTTAGTGTATTAAATACTGTAGTAATATTTATTTTTTAAAACTAGTTGATAAATATTGGTATCATGTTTTAACAGAATTTCAGCAACATCAGCACAGTAAACTCCAGTGAATAACCGTACACATTAGAAGAGTGCTCTTTCGTTTACCTACTAGATTGATGTCTATTTTAATTTCAGTTAATACTCTTTCTTCTTTTAAAAGGAATGCACTCAAGCTCATTAGTTAACGAAGTCTTCAACACATTTTAAATCATATAGCTCTTCTGGTTTTATCTTAAAGTAAAAACATCTGGTCTTTTGTTTTGTCAAGCATAACAAGATGCAAAATACAATGTTAATGTCAATATTTTACAACTGCTTTATGTAGTGTTGCATGCCATATTGTAAAGCAGCTTTCAAAGCTTTCAGGAGGTTGTCTAAAACCAACTGAGCATTAGTAGAATATGGCTAAGAACCTCGAATGAATGACAAGAATATTTATTGCCATACAGAAATCTTGAGAGGAATTAGTAGATTTTATTTTTTTTCTTTTGTCTGCAATGCCTGTGGTAACAGATGAGGGAATGCAGTGTAAGATGTTAGTGTTAACCATCTGTCTCTTATGCTGTATAGCTTTATTGTACTTTTGAAGAATGTTAAAGAAATATTGAAGAGTATAAATTCTCAATAGCCTTCTTTTATTTTTCTGATGTCTGAATTGATAGTGAAGTGCCATCTCCATGTTTTGAGCTAGATATTGTTCAGGTTATATGTGATACTTTATTACTCTGCTTTTCTTGACCTGTCTTCTCTAAATTCCCTTCCTGTGACAGGTGTTTTAGACTCATTTTCATTGATCAGGTCGGTGAGAACATACTCATTGTCTCCACGTTTAACAGCTTCTGAGAATGATGTTATAAATGAGGATGATGTGATCTATCCCTGCATCCTTTTTATTCAGCTTCTGTTCTGGTGGTCTATTTTCAAAATACCTATTTCCTTAAAAATGAGTCTCTTCTTTCTCTTTGTGAGACCAGAGCAATAGCTGCTGGTTTTCTGTCTGCAAGGAAGCTTCAGTATAAACTTGACTAATAGATGGTCATGTTAAATTTGAGTGTGTGAATGAACCTGCTGGGAGCAAGATGAGTTATTATCTAGGATTCCATGGCCTGTACTTCAATTATTAGAGAGTACAGAGCAGTTAATTGATTCTACTTGAATTGTTACTCTATCAGAACAAAACTTTGGAATAAAAACTTGTAAGTAAATCTAGGTTACTGGTAAATAAACAAAAAATAATCTGAGAGACTAAACGGATATAATTTCTGTGAAGATTGTTTTGAACTATTTTCTGTACATACTGTCTTTGGAAATAAATTTCAGCTTAAACATTGGCAATATGCTGATCTTAGTCAAGCAGTTTCTGATGATGAAGGATTCTTGACAACATGAGATTTGATTTGTGTTGTTGTCTTTTTCCTTCATTGTTTCCATTGAAGAGCTATCAATTACTGGAAAAAACTGACAAAAGTTAAAAATTTGCTCTGCTGTTAAAGGAAGTCACATGCATGAGGATTCTGGGCATGTCAGCTGCCCAGAGGTATCATGTCACTTGTTTTGCTTGTGAAAGCTGTGCATTACAGTCCTGATGTAGTTGTTTTATTAATACATGCTCTTGTAGTACTGAAAGATCACTGCAGAAATCTAGACACATGTATTCTCATGTGGAATATATATGTGCATTTTCTTTAGGCTTTGTTTTTTGAACCCTTAAGAGCATTAATATAGTATAGGTGTTCATACTATTCCAACACAGCCTAACTGTAAAGGTAAATATTTACTATGTCTCTAGAATTTGTTAAATTTACTTTAAATTGGCATGTTAGTTGCAACCTCCTTTTGGCTAACTATTTTACAATGATATTGAAAAACATACTTTACCAGCAACCTCAACATCAGCATTTTGTGTTTCTTGCCTGACTTCCTACCTTTTAGTTTGACTCTATTGCCATTTAATTGCCAAATGGTTGCTTTGTACCCATAATTTAGTTTAACTTTTCTGATTCCTATCTTTTGTGTTTAGAAAACCTAAGGGTTCTAAAGACCTTGTGTTATTGTTTAAGTTTCTGCTCAGACTTTTGTTACTGTAAATGTGTTTGTGTTTTTATACAGCTTTACGTCCGATTTCTTCTGTTGTGTATCACAAGGCAAACATCCCTCTCACAGCTGTGTAGTGGGATGCCATGCAACTGTATTCTTATTGACAGAATTAATTGTTAAGGCTCTGTACACAATCTAGTAAAGTCATAATAAACTCCAGTGTGAGTCAGGATATGCAGCTGCTCATGTCTTCTTTATGGGTCATCTTGAAAATCCTGTTCGCTTTTGCTGGTATCACAGTGAATTGATGGGAGGCCAATTAATGTTGATCCATAAGCATTGTGCTAGATTAAGATCTGGCTCCTTTAGCAAGGACATTGGCTCCTGCTGACAGAGCCTTTACCAACAAGGTACTACTGTGGTGACAGTGGGAGATTTTAGGATTTGCTGCTCATTGAAGAAAGGATTGAAAGTGTGTAACAAAGGGTTAGGTGAACTATCTGCTTTTGTTGCTTTTTTGATTGAAACATCTTTGCAGGACATGTCTAGTGGAGTTAATGATGCATAGAACTAGAAATCACAGTGTATTTGTGAGGTTTAGTCACGAGACGTAGCCATCATGCAGTTCATGCTAGTAAGAGACAAGTGGACCCTGCTGGCAGGAAGCGTAGAGCCACATACCCACAGACTGTGAACATTAGATTATAAATCTAGGAAGTTTTCCGATAAATTGACACGTGGGTCTTTATTTTGGCAGCCTGTTTTATTCACTAGTCATAGTAAATCAAGAGTAATGTCAATTTAGCTTGAATGTAGATTGTGTTTCACATGGGCAGTTGAGGGGCATGCTTAGTTGCTGGGTCAGAAGCAGAAACAGGTTGAAACCACATGAAAGTCATTTTGTAGCATTCAGTTGTGACTATTAATGTCAGTAATTGGATATAGCTGCCAGATGAAAATTTAGGGTATCCTTCGAAACAGTAAAGATCTAAGACTGCATGCCTAAACAGATGCTGTCACTGAGTTTCAGCCACATGGGCATCATGTGATTTAGAGCTAGCACGTGTAGAACCCTGTTTGAACTGTTGAGATTTGCCAGTGACATGGGCAATGCAAAACCAGACAGAAGCAGTCATTCTCTTTGGTTCTGCAGAGATGGCTGTGTAGAATTGCCTCACATGTGAACAATCAGCCTAGGCAGTATGCTGGATTGCTTCAGCATTGTGTACTTCTCTGCCATTGCTTAGAAAATCCATCAAAGAACATAATGTTATGTCACTTTTTTTTTAATTGATTGGTAGCTGGTTTTGGTGTGGCTTTATAAGCAATGAACTTGATACTTTCAAAAGTTTGCTTTATTATGCATCATTGTGTTTCTTTGAAGATTAGGAATGTCAATAATATCATATCAAATTGTGAACAGTAATATAGGGTGATTTAACACTTGGAAGTAACAGGAGAATCATTTTTTCATTGATAATATTGTTTAACATATCTTGCCTTGTGAAATTCAAAGTAGGACTTGCTTGTGTATAAGGATGAAGACGCTTAAGGAACCTGACAGGAATGTTTTCTAATCTGTAATATTATTAACGTATCAAGTTTCGACATTGAATGTTTTGGAGCACTTTATGACTGCATTCTTCTGGAAGGAGCTGTTGTCTGTTACCAAGAAGGATCCTCTGTCCAGGAGGGGTTTTGCATTCTGAGTGCATGACTTGCAGCTTGATTAATGTGACTACAAATTAACTTCAGTTGGAAACTTCTAGTTTAATTTTTTTTAAATCAGGTCCAGATCTAATGTTACTACTTCTGAGGAGATGTGATAGGCAGCATTCAGCAAATCTGTTAAAGTGCACTTTTAATGAATGCAAATTGAAAGCAGTTGTATTTTTTTGGTATTGTCTATGAGGAGGAAGTTCAGCAGAGTTGACAGTAAAGGGTGGTCATCTGTAGTGTTTCCAGTGTAGTTAATTATTGACAAGGCTCTTCAGTGAAAGTAAATTAAGCCTATTAACTAATATCTGTCCAGGAAAAGTGATTGCATGTGGTGAATACTTTATCCTGGCTATGTTCACTGTTGCCATTAGTATTTGCTGGCATTTGTACTAGGAACAAGTGATGTTTAGTTCAAAATGTGTAGTATTTTCATGTGCATTTTTTTTGAGACTGATGTAAGTTATGAAAAAACTGAAGTGCTGTTATATAGCATAAATACTAAAGAAAATTTGAATCCCTATTATGTATCCATTTTGCACTGGATATATTTAGAAATTGTTTCTTTTTTTTAGTGTTACCACTATCTGTAGAAAATATCTGTTTAGCATTTTCAGGGATTTTTTCAGTTTACGTGGCTTTACCCATGTAAACTCTGACCAGAAAAATCCGCTGGTGGCAATTTTTCGTGCAGTATTTGTCCTGTATTTCTGTAGAATTTTACCTGCCGTTTGGTGGCTTTCCCTTCCTCCTTTAAGTGTATCTGTGAATCACAAAGAAATAAAATGGAATCTGTGCTACTAAATAAGACATTGTTAATGTGAGAGTTGAATTGGTAACTATGGTAAAAAGTGACTAAAACAAAGCAAGCTATGTTTTTTTTTCTTTCTCTATGCTTTTTAAATGCAAGTTAAAGTAACCTGTAAGCTGTACATCTTGAGGTACAGGTGCTGTATTGAACACATGCTAATGTTTGGACCTCTGCTGGAGCTGTATATTCAATAGGCATTGACTGATTTCCATTAAGTTTTAATTTTCTGAAGAGTATCAGCTCCCAGTTGCTGAACTAGATTTTTAGTGTAATGTGTTTTGGATGAGAACGTTACAGGACTGTTTGAACAGAAAATGAAGAACAAGAGAAGTGAAGTCAGGCTGATGTAGGATGGGGCTCTTAAACAGATTTTGTTTTCATGGTTTACTGTTTATCAGAACAGGTTTGGAAACCGCTTATACCTGTTCGGGTACCTTCTGATATTGATGCAAGAAATGGAAAGGATTATCTTGGTTAAGACACTAATACAAGAATCATGGGTTAATTTTCCAATTAATCAGAATTTTTATCCATTATATGTATGTTTTTTAAAACAAAAGGCTAGAGGATGTTCAAGTAATTTTTTAATTAGTTTGCTTTGATGTTTAACTAGAATTTCCTTAGAGCTTAATGACTGATTCAAAAACAGTTGAAAAGAAAGAAATATATTTGGTAAGTGTTTTTAAAATATTCCTTTGGTAGTTAAGAAATGTGCATGTACACGCAGAATGACAGAGTTATGAATCTGATTTTTGCATTTGTAAATTTAAAGAGAAGGGAAAATGGAAATGAAATTGTTATAATATTGTCAGTGGCTTAGTTTCTTGCTCGGGAGGTACATGTATTTGTTACACTCTAACTTGCATTTTGCATACGTCTTGGATTTGCTGGTGTACAGCAACAAAATGTTTTTCTGATGTGTTTTACTGACACTATCTTCTGTGCTTGTGTGATAATTTTTATGGTCTTAAAGAATCCCTTGAGCTTGTGGAATTTTTAAAGTAATGAAATAGACATAATAAAACTCTCATAGTGAACAGACCAAAACTAAACACAAAACCTATCCTTAGAATCTGCTTCAAAGCTTGTACTATTTTTGAGAAAAGAATGATGTAAAGTCAGTGCCAGAATCAGTGCTGAAGATTGTGAATTTAGATTTGACAATAATTATAGTCTTTGAAGCAAAAAATATTATGCATTTAATGAGATTTAATGTTTTGGTTTAAATAGTTTCTGAAATCCTTTAAAATTATTTTGAGGTTGCTAAATAATGAGGTGACGTTAAAATAATTTATCACCCTTTATAGTTCTGTTGCTGTTACACAATGCATACATGTGAGTTAAGCCCACCTTGTCCATTCATGTCCTTGCTGTTGATGATGCCCTTGATCCATTCTTTGCTATACTAAAAGCTTTTCTGGTTTTGGGTTAAACAAAACACTCTTCTCCCCTTCCAGCAACTTCCTTTTGATGCTTTGAATTTTATCTTAAAGGATATTAGAACTGGCATTTGGGGTGCATGACGGCTAATTTGAATTTAAGATGCCAAATTTTGCAGTTCTGCTGGGAATAAGAAAAGTAATTTGAAAGTAACAAAAACAAAGTAACGAGTGTAATTTTGAAAGATCATATTGGATAAAAATCTCTATTAAAAGAAATCCTTGTTTGTGCTCCTAGTAATTCAACAAAATCTGTCCTACAAAATCATATCCTATATCCTACAAAAAATACCTTGTAAATTAATGTATTGTTTGCTAATTATTGACTGTGTGAGTTGCCCTGTGTTGAAGGGATGGTTTCTGAGAACTGCTGCTCTTGCTTCTGACAGCATGAAAGGATGATGGAAGCAGTTGCTCTTCTCAGGGATGCCACAGTCATGACTCTTGCTCCCCTGATAATATTATGTTAAGTGTGGATCTCCTTGCCAAATAGCATCAGCCTTAGTATCTTAGTGTTCCTATTTTTGTGGCATTGTGTTCAGCAGGTGACTGAGTTTGTCCATGCAATTTTCTTCACTGAGCACCAGCATGGTTCTGAGCTATCCTGGCTCCCTGTTTTACCCGCTAATGGCAACCAAATGGCTTTATGTGGCAGATTTAGAGAATTGATTTAATGGCTGTTGCTGCTGCTTCTGTGTGTGTGTGAAAGGGGAAGGAGGAGATGAAAAAGGAGAGGAGGATGCTTCTCAGGACAATCAAGCAAGCTGCTCTGTGGTAGGGCAGTTATCCAAACCCTATTTCACCCCTGTGGCTACGGAGGTTGAATTATATTGTGATATCCGAAGCAGTGATACTAGATTTACAAAAACTACTAACTCTTTCTCTTTTTTAATAAGCACGGATCTTTGCTGTTTGAAGGTTTATGGATGCTAGCAACTTTTACCTGATTACTTCTCATGGCCTTGGTTATCTTTAGCTGTTTAGTTACAGCTTTTCCAAGTTGAACCTCATTACTAACTTCCCCAGTCCCCCTTCCACCCCCCGTCAGAGAAACTATTTGCCAGGAGGTAAATGATAATGTTTGTATTTATTTTGGCTTTGCTGCTTTTCGGAGTAGGAGCTAGTTCTGCAAATCTACAGGAGGACTCAGAGTACATGTAAAAGTACTCTCCTTCCAGTATGATTTCCCTCTATACTGCCTTCATCAAACCAGTGCTTCATTATAGGAAGTCTGTCCTTCTTTTGAGACTTATTTCTGTTTGGTTTTTTTTTGGTACGTTTTTGTATTTTTTAATATGTTTTGATCTTCGCTTATGGTAATGAGTACTGGTATTTCTCGTGATCCTTATTTGGATCTTGCAGGACATAATGTAGCTAAACGTCACATCCCTTCACATGTCCCCAGTAATATCCGCAGTCAACGACAAGAAGATTCCTAGATTCTTGTAAAAAAGTTAGACTTTCTCACAGAAACTAAAGAATAGATGTTTAAAACGTATGTAAGATAAAATGTAGAATGTGGTTTATGCCAATTTAGGACAAGGAGAGTTTCGTTTCACAATTTGTAGAGCTCTGAAGATGCAGTTCTTCCAATATAAGACTTTATACATAAGGCTCAGTTGGTTGATGACGTGTGTAAAACTAACTGTATAAAGGGCATGAAGAAGACTGAGGACTGATACTGGAGTCCCCTCAGAGCCGAGAATGTGGAATGTTGCTCATACCACTTTAGTGATTCTTTTTGGAAACAAGTATTAACTAGAGATTAGAAAAAGAGGGTTGTAAGTATTATTAGAAGAGAAGGGTTGTAGAAATCTACAATTTTCAGAAAGAAAATTTATTTTGTTCGTTCATTGAGAAGAAGAGAAAGGTTGGTACATCTTGAAGTTCCTTGTTTTCTCCTTTGTAACAAATTATATGATTAGCAATGCTTCCTACAGGTAAGAGGCAAAGGCAGTTACTGATTCTGAATATTCACTTGTGTAATAGATGACATAAAATATCAGGAAGCCTTTTGTGAAGCCTGTAGAAGAGCAGAAAATGTTTTGAAGGCATCAGTCTTAGATGTTTTTGGAATGAAGTGTTCCAAAGCAGGTTTAATTATTACTTTTTGATAATAATTAAATTGGTCCTCTAGCACACATAACTGTATGTTGCTGTCTGAAGACTAAAAATTGTATTAGCATATGCAGACATGTGATATGACTGTTTTTTATTGTGAGTGGTAGTGACTTAAGTCTTACATTTCTAAAAAGTAGAATTGTAGGGTTGTTGAGATTAACTTCCTTTCCATTTTTTTTTGAGTGTTGATATTTGTCATTAAGTAGCTAGACATTGTTTCCAGTAATAGTTGCTCAAATTTTAAGGAAAAGTATCAAAATTGTTATTTTCTTCAAGTTCTTCAAGTCTGATCTGAAAGATCAGATTAAGTATAAATATAAACTTGTTGTAGGGATGTAGACAAATGTAAAACGGTCATACGTTTTCTGTTTGCCTAAGATGAGAGGTGTACAAATGATGACTGAAAATATTTAGGCATTTCAATTACATTACGTTTTTTTTCTGAGGCACAGTTGCTGGGTTCTAGTAGCAGGTTACTGGTTTTGTTATTTTGGAAAAAATGAACTAATCTTATTTTACTGTGCAGGATATGAGTAATAACAAAAATTAAATTTTTGGAAACATTTTGCAGGTTCCAGCTTTGCAGCTGGGGACTCTATATAAACCTCTGGAGCCAGCTGTTCACCACTATATTCTTTCAGTCACTCAGAGGTGTTGATTTTAAAAGAATGACTTGCTATTCCTGAAGTCTGCAAACTCAAAATATTTCATAGCAGGCCTGTGAACTTACATGGATTGGTTATATTGGTGCCTATGCACGGTGTATAAAAAGGACCAATTCATGTTTTCATTCAGAAACAGTGAAGAAAACATTTTATTTAATGGCACACCAGATTTATCCAAATATTTCAGCAAGTCTGTATTACAGTTTGTCAGCAAACTGGGTAAAACCAGAGTGTATTTAAAAATCATTTAATTAGGACAGATTCATTTTCACTCCATGCCACTACACAGCAAGACTTGCTTGTTCATATTTCCTTAAATTTATTCTGGAACTTGTCCAAGTCAGGCTTTAATGAGTAGCCTATCCTGCTAGTTACATTAGGATTTATTTTCCCCTAGAGAAGAGCGTTTGAATTGGTAGGTTTTTAACCTGTTCAGTTAAATGAACATATGTTCAGAGTTGCATCTTAACTCTTGACTGTAAAGATTTGATAAATAATTATTTCTATTGTTGTTGCAGTTTTAAAAGCGCAGTTAAAACAGTGGTTTTACACTCCAACTATGTGCCGTAACTGGTTTAATATGGTGATGAGTTTTGATATGAAGTCACATTCAGTTGCTTAATACAAATTTAATGATAAAAAATAGAAGCACAGATCTGGCTTGGTTACTGAAAATATTATTTGTATTTTCTCTTATTGCTGGAATACATCTCTTGGGTCATAAAACTTGGTTAAATATAGCTCAGTTCCTTATTAATGATGGATTTTCTGTATTAACAGGTGCAGTTTGGTAGCAAACTTGTATTTTAAGTTCTTTTAAATGCATTATTTGTGTTTCAAAACTATTATAGTAAATCCTGAAGTATAAATGAACTTTCATCACTAGCCAGGTCTCGTTAAAATTTCCTTTAAGCAGCATTTGCTGCACATATGGTACAATACTTTCCCCCCCCCCCATTTTTTCCCCCCCCTGTAAGATGAATTTATTTTCTGCAACTTCCCAGTCTTCCGAAGTTATCTGACAAGGACCAGTAGACTTTATTCCTATGGGATTGCTAAAGTACAATAAGTGTAGAATTTGCATATTGCTAAAAAAAAAGTACGCTTATTACTCGTAAGGGACTAGTTTATGTGAAGTTTTTAAGCTTTAAATTTAGCATAGTTCAGTGCAGTAGCTATAATGTGTTTTAAATAGTCAAACTTTAAAAGCCAAATCTTTTCCACTGTCGTATTGTATGCTGAGATTTTCACAGCTCTTCGTAGACCTCACCCTTCAAAGTACCTGAATTTGTTAATGCAAATATTTTATTTTAAGTGTAATTATTGTGGAGTCATGCTTGTCCTGAATTTTGCTGAAAAAGGTTTTCTATCTTCTTTCTTCCTACCGAGTTTTACATGAGGGAACCTGTCTTTTGAAATATTTGTGGACAATTTTTTCTGAAATATTTAGTTTTAATTGTGCAAAATAATATTCAGAAATAACATATTTTCTACTGTTGCCTCTTATGTTGAAAGGATTAAAAAAAGCAAAAAGAACAGAAAGGGAAAAAAGGTTACAGTGCGCTTCTGCAATGAGATAAATAATAAAAGATCAGAGTATATGGCTTGAAAAAGGAATACTAGGAAACATTGATTGATGTCACCATGTGTTACATTTCTTCGTATTTAATGCCTGCAAAAACTTTGCTGACGTGCATCTTTTTTCCAACTTTAATTCTACATAAAAGCAGCTTGTGCCATCTGTTTAACGATGAGTTTTAAAATAAGCTATTTATTGTGTATATAGCATTTTGTTTTACAGGGATGGATTTTCCAAGCTACAGAATCATCCTGTATATTCCTGTACTTATGCACACCATTTCTGCTTAAATTTATAAATTACAGAGCTTGGATTTACACCCTAGGAAATTCTGGGAAAGCGAGTTCAAAATCCAACATGGGACCAGCATTAGAAAAGGCCACAGTGTTGCCGTTTCCACCTGTGCTTTTATGGAACTCAGAGCTTTTCTCTAGTGACTGCATGGATATATGCACATTTACACAGAAATATTTGCAAATCTAAGGAGCTGAATGGGAGATATGTTTTATCTGATTGTGTCCACAAGAGAGTGATTTTCATGTGTCCTGTTGGGTGTGTTGTACGGTAGAGTTTGTCAGAATGTGTTCTAGGCTGTTAGTTCCTTTTGACTGCATCTGAGACCTAGTGTCTTTAGGTGTTTTTTAACCAGGCAGCATCTTTCTCTGTTTGCTGGACTTAATACCAGTAATATTTCAACTTCTGTTTTATCTTTCCTTGAAGTAGTTCTAATTTTCTAACTGGCTGATTTTTTGAAGTGTAGACGGAAATGGTTTTCCTGCATCAACAGATCTCAAATGTGTTTGGATGCATTACTTTCTCAGATGACCACGTGTGGTGTTTGTTCTTTTTGGGAGAAGGACGTTTTCAGGAAGGGTGTGTGGTATGTTTGAACTTCAAACTGCGAGACAGCAAGAGCTTCATAAGTTTTGTTCAGAGATTTCTTACTCCTTTGGTCACCTGCTGTGATCTTGGGCAGCGAGGCTGGCATGTGGTCTGCTCATGTATGCTAGAAAGATCATTACAAGGCTGTTGACAGAAAAGGCAGGAATTGTCATTTTTCTTGTTCTAACTCACTGTTTGTCAATGACTTATCTATAAACAAACAAACAAGACTAATGCAAGATCTCTTCTGTAAAAGCTCCTAATGAGATTTGATTTTCCTAGCAACCGAGGCTGTACTGATCCAAAATATGGTAGTTCAAAACTTTGAAGACTGATAGTTCTGTTCAAACAGTAGAATGCTTTTTAAAAAAATTTTATTCTGATGGAGATTACTACTCTGTCTCTTCAGAGACAAGACTGGATGTCCCATATAATCGTAAAATATTTCTCTTTCATCCATGTTTCTTCTGCAAGTAGAATTTGAAGGCGGTAGCATGTTTAAGTCATTAGCTTCAAAGGAGTTGCAGCTTGGTGGCAGTCTTCTTCCTGGTTTATTTCCCTGTCTTCTTAGTATTTTTGAGACTAGTAATCCTTATTGCAAGCTTTGAGGTTGAAAACTTGGTCTGAAGAACACTGATCACTTATTACAGAAGGCTACTGCATCTTTTTGTTTGTCTTCTATATGCGTTCACATCCATTTTCGAAGAATCCGTCATGAGTAAATTCTTTCACAGGAATTAGTTTTTCTTTTGTTCTTATTTTTATTTTCAGTGAGGAGAAGTGGAATTGGCTTTTATGGATGAGCTTTACCTGTGAATCTTTGATCTATGGTATAGACATCTTCAGCTGAGATAATTATAATTTCCTTTTATACACAGTGGGAAGTAATAGAGACATGCAGAAAGCAGTTCACTTAATTGTCAGACCTAGAATTGGTGGATGTCTGTTACATATACTAGTGCTACTTTCCTTCTCTTTTACTTTAAAAGCGTCTCTACGGCCATCTTTGACATGGATGTTTGTTTAAGCTGTAGGTATCTAGCACTTGATGAGATTTTTTTCTGGAACAAGAGGAATTAATGGTTTGCACTCAACTCTTCCCTGGTATCGACAAGGAACTGAGGGAGGAAATCTAGTTGTGACTTAAGGTGGATGCTTGTATGTGCAAGTCCCAATTTAAAGTGATAGCATTACCTTCAGCTGTACCAACGTGTCCTTGTGGTGGTTGATACATGTCTTCTAATGTTCAGAATGCTTGTTTCTAAGCCATGTTTCTTATGTCATGCAGGCCTTATCTGCAGTGTGTAGGCCAGAAGTGTTAGCAGCAGAATGTTTTGCTATTTTTCTTTTTCATCTGAACAGTAGTGATAATGGGTCTGAAGTGATGAGGTGCTTTTTTCTTTAGCTTTCTTGGTGAAGGGCCACTCTTCCAAATAGGTGCAGAATGTGCAAGGAAGGCCACTACTTACTGCTAGAATTTTGTGTCACTTCATGCTGCTACAGATTTTAGAGGTTGAGCATCAGGAATGGCCTGTTTCTGAAGTCATGAATGAGATTCTGGGGACACTGGAGAAAAAATGCGGAATGGCACAAACCCCACATTTCAGTGATGGAACAGGAGGTCATTAGGGCAAAAGTAATAAAGTTGTAAACATTCTGCAGGAAAAGGGCTCTAAAATGGGAATTGCTGGATGAGGCAAATCAATCTGTTGCTTAGTTTCAGGTAATAGTGTGTATAGCAGAAAGAAAAAGTAACTTACTGACTTCAATATATTCAATATAGTTGTGGTAGACCTTTCTTGTTGATGGTGGACTATATTGTTACAGAAGAATTTATTTCCAAACAGAATGTCCTTTACCTTGCACCACCTTCCCAATGTCTGTCCCTGCCTGTTTCCGTCTCCCTGGTTATAAGGTAGAAGGCATTGTAAAATACTGGAATCACTTAGTGAGCTCTAGATCAGCCAAATGTGGAATACGAGGAGAAATATGGAATGTAGGCTTCTTTGTTTGTAATTTGTTGTATGGATGTTGTGTGTATTTTTTTTTTTTTTGGAACACCAAACATCTCATTTAGTGATTCACTGTAAGGTTTTAAGTAAAAATTTTTCTGAAAAAAATATTTCTACCAGTTTTCTTCCATGTTTTTAATAATTACACAATTTTATGAGTAGCTCTTATTTTAATGGGAGGACTTGGAATTGCTTTTAGTAACTGAGAGATAATAAGATAAAAATATGATGTTTTAGAGGGAGGTAAAAAGTTACATCATCTGACAGGAGTCCCATTTAGGGCAAATTTCAGTATAATGAGAATCAGTTCTTATAAGAAAAAATTTAACAGGCACATGGCTCCAATCTTGCTAACTGCTTATAGTTTGGTATTCCATGAGTAAGTTTTTAATTTGTTATTTTTATGCAGCAAAGTAATGATTTTCCTTTTTTCCCATTTCTCGATATTTTAAACAGGTCTAAGCGAGCTCAAGTCCCACTAACAGAATGCATATTTGAGCTTCCTAATTTGACAGTTCAAGCAACTAGAGCTCAAACCCTGCTGCTTCAAACTGTTTATCAGAGCTGGTGTCATCCTGTTGGAAATATCAGTCCGGTGGTGGTAAATGAAGCTTTACTGAAGGAGATTTTCCAGACTTCAGGTAAATATGTGATGCTATTGGTTAAGTATTTACTGTAGTACAGGGCACTGCTAGTGAATATGCATACGACTGTATCCCTTAAATCCAGGGTTTTACTTACAGTAGTTAACAGACAGAATGGGTTTTGTGTGTTTGTGGGTATTTATAGCTTATGCTTAAAATCCAGGATGGTAAGCTAAGCCACCAGGCTTCACTCCTTGGCAACAATTTCTGGATGCATTTAGTTTTCCCATACAGGATAATTTTTCCATGCTTCCTTCATCTGAAACATCCACCCTTGCTACCTTATATGGTGCAGTGTTAAGATCATTCAGAGGTGAAACTGTTGGAGGAAATAGAAAATACTGCTTCATTAAGGGCTTTATTAATCAATGGGATAAGTTGAGGGTTTTTTTAAAAGCTGCAAACTTTTCTCATTTAGTTTCATAAATAAATGTTACTGTTGTGAAACTGCTGAAGATACACAAGTCTCAGTGATGATGGTATAAATAATAAAATCGGTTACCTGTCATTCTTTTGTGTAACATCCATGGATTTTGGGAGTAAATTTAAGCTTTTGACCAGCTAGCAGAGGAGACCAGAGTCTTCAAGTACATAAAGGTAATTCAGAAGAAAACATTTTTTCCTTATTTCTGAGCAGTCTATAAAAATTTTGACCCACAAGTTTTTAGACCCATTATTGTTTATCTCTTGTGAATAAACACATAACAAGAATACTTGATCTTTTGATATCTCCATCATTGCAATTGTCAGGAAATGTGTTTGGAAAATGATTCAGTTGCAGTAAATTATGATTTGAAGCAGAATGGTTGATTAGACTACCCCTGGTAGTCTTATCAGTCCTGTCTTTTTCAGTCCTGTTTTTTTAAAGTTAAAACTGTGTTAATCTGGTATTGCAAAAGAACAGTTGTATTTTCAGGTGTGTAACCCGTGGAATAACTGTTTTTAGTGCTTGGCTTTTCGTTCTTTCCCAAATGTCACTGACTCGCTTCATTCCTTGATTCTGTGTGGGTCACCTAAGGATGAGATTGTGAGGTTTTATTCTCAAGTACTGGTGCTTCTGAAGGTAACAGGTTTGCAGTCTGCACCTCAGAAATGTGATAATATGGTCATTTGATACGTCAGATTATCTTAGGGTTTGCATCATTCCAAACCAACCTATTCCGTCATTTAACATGTTGCAGTCCTTCAGTTAAATGAACTGTGATACAACTGTGTTGACAATATATCTGTAGAATAGAAGTCTGGAGCACACATTTTAAGTACTTAAAGTAAGTAGCAGTAGAGTACACTTGATCTTCTCTTGTTTGTGGCTTAGCACTTGACCTGGTAAATTTTATACTTCCGTAGTTGTACTTTGCATTAACTAGATGAAGGCAGCTTTGAGTTCAAGGCTATGAAATGGTTGCTGTCTACCCTTTTGCCCTAATTCTTGGCTTGTTTGTAAGTTTGCTACCTTTTTTGGAATACCTTTGTGTGAAACTTATTGCCATGCCTTGTTGAAAATCATCTTTGTACTTAGTGTTAGCTTCCATGTAATTTAACTGTAACATGTGCATGTGTAAACTTCTAAAAAAAAAAACCAACTGTCTGTAATTGCACAGGGAATTTAATCTTTTTTCGTCCTCCCTCCCCCCTTTTTTGTTGCCTTGTCCCCCCCACAGTGAAGTAACTATAAGTTTTATGTAGTCAATAAGCAACTTGTCAGTAAACAAGGCACATCTGTTAATCACTGATATTCCTTTACTAACATTCAGCTTAATTTCTCCACCATGAAACAGCTCACGAATTTTCCTTGGGAGTCCTTGATTTGGATTCCTGCCTGCTATTTCATGCCTCTGGGCTTGTGTGGATCAGCCTTTGATGGGCTGATGGCTCCCGTGGTGGGCCTGAGAGTAGCCTAACTGGGTATTATTTGGGCTCTCCCTCCTGCCATTGTCTCGCTGAGCTTCTTAGTGGGTGGACAGATGAGCTTCTGTTGTTTAACCTAACATCTCATGGAAATAACACCCTTTTTGTCAATGGTATTGTGTTTTCCATCTGGTCACAGCTCATTTTTAGTTTTTACAGAAGTATTGCGAATCTACCTCAAGAAAACAGCTTTCCATCCTTGTGATGTTGTGGGTTGTTTCTTAGAAAGATTTGCATCATTTGTACAAAATTTATCAAAGTAATTAGAAATACAGTAGAACAAACAGGTATGTCTCTATCTAGATTGTTTTATCCCCCTGTTAGAAATAAACAAAAAAGCCCTGCCTAAACGTGATAGTATTCTCAAAAAAAAAGAGAGGGCTTATGCAGTTTGTCTTTCAGTTTTTAATACTCTGCTGTTATCCAGTGATTTCCAGTAAATCTGCCTGCCTGCAGTCTCGATCACTGTAGTTTACACATTCTTGATACACAGTAGGACATTCTGCTGTTTTTGTCCTTTGTGAACAAACTATACCCTCTCGTAGAAATGTTCTGGTTATGTATTACTCCAATTTTTAAAATATATTTAGACTTCCAGTTTTTCTTCCGTGGTTTACTGCTTGCATATAGATAGTCTCAAATGTGTTTGCCATTTGTTTACATAGCCTACATCTTTCTCAGCTGCCTGTGCGTTTTTATTTCCACTTTCCGTGTGGTGATCGAAGAGAGTTATTGGGCTGAAACTGTTGTTGTTGAGCTCCTTAATGTCTTCATTGACACTTTGTGCTAGGTGCTTTTTGTGGGTGATGTGCCTCTAATATATTGATTCAGTATAGCTTGAGCTCACAAGTGATACCACAGGCCTTTGTATCCTCTCAGCATAGATTTTTTTTTAGTAGGAATTATTGCCCCAGTTGTATATTTTTTCCCAACATAGCCATCTCTTCCAGTTTTAAAACAGTGTTCCTGAAACTGTGTTTGAAATAGAGGCTAAGATAAGCTGTATGGAAAGAACAGATACATTAAGTGGAAAAAGAAAGAAAAAGTAAGAAGGGAGAAAGAGGCACAGGTAGTGAAAGGGGAGTAGAGATTCAGTAGAAGACAAAGCAAGGAGAAGCAGGTACAAAGAGTGAAAAGCAGTAAAAGTTAAGAAAGCCAGCATTTAGGAGGAAGACAAGTACAGATACAGGAGCTGCAGGAAGAGGAGAGGACATCAGAGAAGAACACGTGACTGTCCCCTTTGACGTGATGTGGAGAGTCTCACAAGGTATCAAGGCCTTTTTGGGAAGCTGTGGGCTCGATAACTGCTTAAAGACTTTAAGAAGGGAGCTCTGCACTGTGTATTTCCACGAACATAGGAACAGAATTTGTAATTAGTATCTGGGGTTCTGTTCTATAGTTTCATCTGGAGCAGAAATGTTTTTCTGCTCCAAAACTACTTTCAAAACTGATTTAGGCTGAAGGTGCTGTAGGGATTCAGAACAAATCTCAGACTTTTTCCTGTACAAATTCTTGTTGGGAATATTCATGGAATACCAGGAAGGGAAGATTGCTTGAAGATTAACACTCTTCTGTCCCCTATCTACCAACCTACCTTCCTTTCCCTCCTCTCCAGAACCTTTTTTTCTTTCTTCTAGGAGAAAAACTCTTTCCTCCAGTATTTCTTAGTTCATTGGTTATTAGACTTGCTGTCTTTGTCAGATAGTCTGAGAGTTTCTTTTTTGATTAACCTGTCCAAAGGCAAGCTGTGTCTGGAAAAAATAAGTCTTGAAGTCTCAAAAAGAAGTTCTATGTGTTTGGTTTCTGACAGACTTTAAGAATGAAATGCACATGCTACTTGTATTTGTCATATGTGTTAGTGAGGTCTGCTATCTTAAAACTATGAGTAAAATGATTCCTTCAGTACTGTGACTAGCTGATTGAGCTCTGAACTTGTGGATGACAGGTAAAATGAGTATTTCAAGAAGAATATGTTTTTTACACTCGGTATTTATTGTAAATATGTTCTAATATTATGTCTCCTTAACTTGAGACTGTTTAATTCTGCTAAGAGCAGATTCTAAATTATAGCTTATGGGATTTTTTGACAGGACCAAACTCCCTTCATTGTAGCGATGCCTTAGCACTCTTGTAATTCATAGTTTTAAATGCCTACTTGGCAAAAATTCAATTGTCGACTGGTGGTTTTAGGGTTCAAAGAAACCAATACAGTTAAAATTGAGATAAATAACCAATGAAACTTACTACTTGAGTGAATAGGTTTTGCCATTAAAAAGTACATGAAAGGTTCATACTGCCTAAAATAGTTGTGCAAGAACAGAAAGAATAGAAAATTCGGAATAGTACAATGGAATACAAAGTGACAAAACAAAATAAGTGGAGAAATAAAACAGCTGCTCTTTTTCATGGGTAAAGAAAAAGGCGTTATGAACTTATTGATAATGTATTACATCTGCAATAGAAAAAAGAACAAAAGCAAATTTTAACACACACATAGCTCTTTGGAGATTTGTGCTTGTGGTTTTGTTTTATTTTACAATTGTTTTGGTATACAAACACAACAGTATGTTATGTGTCAGTTAAATAATATGTTAGTTCTTACGCTTTCACATGCTTGTGAAACATCCCAGTTTTGCATTTTGTCCGCTATAAATGTGGAAACAAACATGGATCTGAAATCCATAATACTTCCTGCATTTCAGCAAGTAGACGTATTGAAGTTAATAATTCTTTTACAGTCAATATTAAACAAAGTTTTTTTACAAAAGTAAGTATACAAAATACCAAAATTTTTGAAAAGTAATGCCCGTTGAGACCTTTCAAATTTTGAGCATAACTAATCCCATGAAGTTATTTTACTGTTTACTTTTTCATTATTTATTAGTAGGTACCTGAAGCACTCTGTTTCTAATCATTTCAGCCTGCCAAGAAAACATATACATAGTCACACATGGCTTTAGTTTACTCTGGAAAACTGGAACTTGCTACCGCTTTTTCCTTGTCCTATTCAGGTAGTTCCTTATTTTGTTGACAGTTCGGTTCCATTAATCTGGTATTTTTGGGAAAATTGCTTGCAGACCTTACATTACTCTATTGAAGGTGATCAAATAGGCATTTGAATCCCTCATGTAAATGGTGTCTTAAAGTTAAAATAAAATTTACTTTCCAGAAAGTAACTGTAAAACTATTTTATGCAAGATTTCATGTGGGATACCTTAATGGTTGAATAATAAATTTTACCTCATAAAAATGAAATTCAATAATACAGTAGCTTTCTCAGCGCAGTAGCATCTGGTTGAATCTCAGGAGAGCCAATATTTTCCAACTCATTAGGATCATGTCGTTCTGTATGTCGTCAACATTGACTTAGCCAAGCTACCTTTACTTACATAACCGCCAAACTATTAAATAGGTCTCTTGTGGAGTGAAGTCAAATATTCCTCTTATTTTGCCTTTGCCTTGGAAGAAGAGAAGAAAATGTACATACTGTAACATTTAAACATCTGGTCTAAACCACATCAGGGTAACAGTGAGGAAAGTAACAGGATTCAGTATTCTTCCCAGGTGTACTTATAAAAAAGAGCTATGGAGCTGCTGCATAGTTCTTTTAACCACTTAGGAAAAAGACTGAAATTGGGAACTCGCCTTTCTAATACCTCTGTTTTTCAAACTACATTTTTCCTCTTACCTGCTCCCCTACCATCAAACCCCAAAACACAAAACCCAGCAAAAGTGTAATGGTAATGTATGTTGTTGAGCTCTGATCACTTCCTTGCATCATACTGGCATTTAATCTCCGTTTGTTCCACATAACATGGCCAGTGTTGGCATTCATTTTGAGGCGTATGACTTACACTTTGATTTTAAGCGGAGTTTAAGAATGTATTCTCTAATGTAATTGCTTGGGAGTGGTAGCTGTATGAATCCTATGCAACATTGATTGAACCTGTCTGTATCCTTGTCCTTCATGTTGGCTTCTGAATGCAATATGTAAATATTAGTTTTATACATTGTACCTTTCTGTGAAAGTCTTGTAGATTATCAACTCTAGTTTCAGATAGAAACAGAGTATGAATAAGCAACCTAAGTACCATTTGTTCTTTATCTTAGTGATTTGAGCTTAATATACTTGTGTATAATATTTTATTTCCTCTTGTTGTAGATGTTTTCAATCATATTCTGAAGTCATGAACTTACTTGTACTGAACATGTGATACATGGGGCATTTTATCACTTTAATACATAATGAGTGGGGTTTGTGTTGTCTTTTAAAATTCTCTACCTGAAGCAGTGGTTCTGCAGTGACCCAAAATGAAGAACTAACGTTAAACCAGTAATTATAATTTCCTTTTTTCCCCCAGTCTAATTTAATACACACTAAGCTTTGAAATTGAAAAATGCAGCTTTCTGATGAAAGAATGGTGGTAGGCATACTTAAGGCATTTGTGCAAACTTAAGTCTGATCTGTAACATCATGCTAAAGATTCTAATGTACTTAATCTCCTTGAGACTTAAAATGTCTGCTGAGGTGAAAGTGGACATATACATAGTGTCAACAGCACAATCAAGGAGAAAATGTGAAAGAAAAACGTATATACATGAAATCTATAGATACACATGAGTGTATGTAAGCTTCTTAAGTTGAATTTCTTTTCAGAATTGCAGGAGATTGCAGTTCAGTGTGTATGTTGAAGTTACAACAGTGAACTCTTGTTGGATATGTTTGTGTGCTACCAAAACCAAGACACCTATGCTTAGAGCTATAAATAGTGTCCTTCCTCCAGAGTCTGTAGTTTATTTGCAGAAAAAGCAGTGGAAACTGTGACTGAGAACACCTGTTTTGTTTGTTCAGCTGTTAGCTTTATGCTATTTCTTGTTCTACAAAGAAAGGTGAGTTTGGACAGAAGGGAGTTAGGCTGCCTCTTTGCCTTATTCTAGCTGCCTTATACTGCATCAGGTGAAAAACTCTACAGGAAGGTTGGGGTGATGGCTTCTTTTCTAAGAGCAGTAGAGCACGTTGAGACTAAGCTAATTGGAATTCAATGTTAAGACAAGAAGATTGGGAAGAACGTAAGTTGATGAACTTACTGCATAGTAGGAACTGGAAAATTTCTAAGAAAAACTGAGAGCAGACAGGAAAAAAGCTTCAGAGATAAAAGAAGGAAGAATTCTTTTTTTGTAGAAGATCCAGACAAGTTATCAAATTTAAGAGTCAATCAGGAAACCACCAGTGGTTGCTGATATGAGAAGGCCACGGTGATTTTTGGTGCCTGTTTTAGGAAAAACTAATGTGCAGCAGCCATGCAGCAGAAGTATTGTCTACAGTCATGCTACCATGTGCTGAACAGTGCTTTTCAAAAGAGCAAAAGGAAACTATTTCTTTGCTCCCAGCAAGGAACAGAAGGGATGTCAGCAAATTCAAGTTGGAAAGGACTGCGGGAAGTCTCTACTCCAATCTTTTGCTGCAGTCAGTTGGTTATGGAATCATACCAAGTTCCTTTGGGCTTCATCCAGTCAGGCCTTGAAAAATCTCTGAGGGTAAGAATGCCCTGCCTCACTGAGCAATCTGTACACCATTGCTAACTGTTCTTATGGCAAGAAACCTGTCCCTCCTATCCTGGCAGAACCTTATTTGTTTCAATATGTAACCCTTGTCTTCTGCTGTGCACTGCTGCAAAGAGCCTAGCTGAGTCTTTATCACAACCTCCTAGTACATTCTGGAAGGCTGCTAATATGTCAAATGTATTACTGTTTTTTTCACCTTTTTAAAGCAAAACCATAGCTGAGGAGTCCTAGCTAGTGCTAAAACTCAGCAATGGTGCCTCTGGAATCTGTTTCCTGTTCTAATTGTCATGCTGACTAGATATAAGGTGAACCTCGATGCTATCAGTCACACTGTTTGATTAATAAGTATACTAGTGTATGACATAAAATACTTCCAGCTCAGACCATCACTCTCTGGTAACTTGACAAGTGTGGAAATTTTAGAAGTCAGTATCCCTCCTCTTCCCCTTCAGTTTGAAGGGAGGCTTTGTAGAATATTAGAACGGTTTATATAGGCAGATATTCTTGAACAGAAAACAAAATGCGTACAGGTGATAAAACACAAATGATCAATAATTTGTGTCTATGGATTGTATAATCTGTACTGTTTATGGTTCCTTGGAACCTCCTTTCATCTTAAATTGTAAACAAAACTTGTGAGCTACTAAAACTGTCTGTTGCAGGGTCTTGCTCATGGGTTTATTTTCTTGGGCTTCACTAGTTGCTATTTAAAAATCTTAAAGGTTTGCTATCATGTTCTGTAGTGCTGTTTCAAAATACCACTGTTAGAGGGAACATAAAACAAATACCACCCCTCAGTAAATACATAATAGGAGATTCTTACCTTAGATTGTAAAGCTGAGGTATAATATTTTCATACACGCAATCTTCCCCCTTCTAATAATGCCATACTGTTTAAGTGAATGCCTGTATGTGCATTAAAATGTCAGCTATTAAATTTTAGCATCCAGTTCTAGTTTAGTATGAGTCCCTTTCTGTACAATTCATTTCTCCATAGTACATCCATGTCTTCATTTTTTTTCTGTATTTGGGTAAATAAAAGTATTAAAACTTTTATATGGACATGATTGAAAAATGTTTGGGAACCTTCCCCACTTTTGTCAGCTGCTTGTGAAATTTTGAGTAGAACGTATTATTAGAGATTGTGAATGAAATGAAAAAATAGTAAGTATAGAATTGAAGAAGTTCTGTGAAATACTTTTTGTAGTAGTAGTCTTTACTTTAGAAAAAAAAGGTGTAATCAGAAGTAAATAGTTTTAAGAATAAGCACTTTTATAAACTATTAAACATGGTAGAAGCATGTTTTCTGTTTACAAGTGTAATATTGAAGGCTGATCTTGAGTAGTGAGATGACATAATGTGTATAATCTTGATCAATTTAAAGTTGCACTAAATTGAAATATTGGACTGCTACTTAAAACTTTTAATAGTGCCTACAATACTAATAGTTTACGAAATACAAATATGCTATGAAATAAATTTATATAAATGACCTAGTGAATGACATGGAAAATTACTTTCCACTTGTTGGGAACATTTTGGTTGCTTTTCAGCAGGGAATCTGATCAGTTAGACATGGGAGGGTATATTTGTCTCTTTTTCTCAGTTATTGTAGGGCATGGGCAGTGACTATGTAGAAAATAAAGAAATTAAGAAGAAATGTAGCTCCTAAGTAGTGTTGTAGAAAAATTTTAAACCTAGACTGATGCAAAGTGATTTTTTCAAGTAGTCCAGTAAATTTTCAGATTTTTCAATTTAAGATATTGATGTGTTGTTTTCCTCAGCCTGCTGTTGGAAGAAAGGCTTTTCTGCTCTAAGGGCTCTGATCTTGATAAGAAACTACATCTAGTTCTTTTTCGTATGAATTGTAACCTTAGTGAGAGTATGTTGCAGCTGGCTCTGTCTGTTTTCGGAAAGGAGTTAATATTGAATGATTCACAGGAAGATGCAAGAATCCCGATGTCAGAGAAGCTAGTGGTATATCCCTGCACCTCTATGGAGGCTTTGAGTTTTCTCCTTATGTTAGATCTCATTTTTACTTGACTTACAGGACATACTGCATCTGGATACAGCAATATTGTTATGCCAACTACTTTATTTTTGTATTAGTTAGCATTTTTCATTCTCCTATATGTAATCCCAGATGTGTGATGTGGGCAAGTCATCTTAAACTTTTAGGTTAAGATGACAATTTTAGTAATGGGTATTAATAGAGAAAAGTATCTGAAGACAAGTAATAGCAAGTAAAAATACTAGGAAACTGGTCATGTGCCTTACTACAGGCTGACAATGAGGAGTTTCTCTGCTGATTTAAAATACTGTCTCAATTTCAGGAAGTCAAAGTCCTTGAGATTTCCATTTGCACCTATCTATGGGAATGTTTTTCCTGTCTTTTAGCTGGCTTCCCAAAGAAGATATTTCCTGAAAAATTCCTTCTCTGGTATCTGTTTAATGTGATCTCAGTGAGTTGTACTCAGAAGCTATCTAGCATCTTTTGCTTTCAGTTTAGATAGCAAAAACGTATCATCCAAATGTGGTTGTACCCCGTTATTTGATAGCTGGGCCTATTCAACTTTCTGACTTTGTGTTTCCTGATATTTTGGCTGTCGAAGGACTATGTCAAATTCCAGTGCTCCCCTTTAACATACATACCAACATGTCATTTCAGAAATCCGGACTCCAGTTAAATTCTGGGATCACAATTATATATCTTTCTGAGTACCTTCAGATTTGTCACAAAAAGTGACAAAAAAGAGAAAGTTTCAAACTTTTCGACTTCCAAAGGATGATTACATTTAGGAATAAAATAGGTATATTTCAGAGACGTTTTGAACATCATGAGTCTGTGATTTGCTGACTCATTTTCCCTTCAATCCAAGTGCAGCATAGCAAAAGTTGGTTGTTTTTTTTTAATGATCTGTTACAAAGATTCAGCAACAGAGAGGATGATTTTGTGCCTTTTTTTTGGTAGTCTTTCATTCTTCCCAGGATTTAATTACATTTTTTTAAGTGCTTGACAGTGTTACAGCTAGGTATATCTGTGTGCTTGGTATGCTCTTGGCAGTAAATGTTTGGCAAGAATTGAATATTAGAATTGTAGGGTACACAATGTAAAATGCCTGTCAGGTATCTATTCATCTTTTTGCAGATTCTTTTAGATTTCCACTTAGTTTCTAAAGAACTTAATTTCTCTGTGTATTCAACAGCTTTGTAAATTCTGTGAAATTGTGTTATAACAAAGGTAACATACAGTTCAGAAGGAGGAACTGCACTAATCTGGGCATGGTTTTAGTAAATTGCATCTAAAAATACACTGGTTTTGCCAGCAAACCAGATCACTTCAGAGACATTAGGAGTCCACAGATATGCTTGCTCTTTTTTAGACTGTAAGCTTTAAAGCAAATCTTTGAGGCACTTGCAGTTCTGTTGAAAGCTCATATGATTACATTTTGGTATAGCTCTTCTAGCTCCTGGTTTCATCAGTTAGCTCTGTATTCCATCCGTTGGGCATAGATGAGGTGGTTGTGATCACCAGAGTGCTAAGCACTTGATCTTCTGTCTTTCAAGAAAGCTTTTTATAAAACTTACTTTGATGTTTACTTCATGTCCAGGCTACTTTCCCAGTGGGATCGCTTTTATACTGCTGTCTAATCGTATGTTGCAATACCCCATGTGTTATCAATGAAACACAGCTTGCCAGCAGATTTGTGCTTGTTACCAAGACTGTACCTCTGCTACTTTCAGCAATAAGAACAACTACTGCTTTAATTCATAAAAATTGCCTACTGTAAATTTGTATGAAGGCTTGAAAAACTCTCTTTACGTGTATAGAATATTCCATAAATACAGGAAAAAAAATAGCTGAAAAGGAGTAATACTGGACCAAACTGTTGTCATGATCTCAGTTGTCCCATCTCATGTCCTCCCAGTTCCTTTGTTACCTTCATTTGAATGATTTGTCTGAATCATAGAATGGTCTGAGTTGGAAGGGATCTTAGCAATCATCTAGTTCGAACCCACCTGCCATGGGCAGGGACGCCTTCCACTGGATCACGTTGCTCAAAGCCTCATTGAACCTGGCCTTGAACGCCTCCAGGGATGACTTTTCTGGGCAACCTGTGCTGTTGCCTCACCACCCTTACATTGCTGTTCCTCTTCGAGCTAAGAATCTTGAATTTGATTATGATGGTAGAAGCAAAGGTAAAAGATGAATTTGAGGTGGCTGGTGACCTACATGTGGGACTGAATATTGGCTCTTCTAAAGTAGAGGGAGATGCTGTTTGAAACCATGATGAAATGGTGATTGTGTCAGATTTCTTCATATTGTGGTTTAAGATGTTGTATCGAAAGGTCAGAGATACAATTCATTCATTAACCTTTCTGAAATTTGAGGAATAGTCTTTTAAGCAACTCCTCTCCAAGGCTCAATTTCTTCTATTTCTATCCTGCCTTATGACTTGAAATTGTTGCCTAAAATGATAGTGAAAAATGAGTAGATACAATAGGTAAAATAGGGCCATGAACTATAGTGTAAATTGTTTTAAGCAAGTCTGACTGTCCTGTATTGCTGTTTTGAAACTATTTTCATTAGTAATATGTTGTTAAATACGTTGTACTCAGAGGTCTTTCTAGCTTGTCATAATCTAAAGGGAAAAGATATGCTTTTAATTTCTGTAAAACCCACTTCAGTTTTCTTCTGTACTTAGGAGTCATGTTCTGTTTCATTAAGGTAATAGAGAGCTTTATTGATTTAGCCAACTAGAAAATGACTGAGTGCACTGGCACTTAAAATCACTTTCAGAGCCAAAATACCTTTATGGGTGCTTCCCTTTTTTGTCAGAGCATATCAGCTGGAGCTGAGAAATGTGCTGGCCATAATATCTGGATTCTTTCTTCTTTTTGTGACTCATTGAGTCATTACTTAAACAGTTTAAATACAATTTCTGTAATTCACTTTTTTTAGTTGCGTTGAATACATATATACCCTTTTGGCTAAGTCTTTGTATTGAAGTGGAGATTATCTCCATTTTTGTCTTTGCTTTCACTGATCTTAAGCTTATAAACAAAAAGAGCATAACAGTGATAAAGGGCTTCATGGTTGTCCTGCATCAGAGCAGTGCTGTTCATTGGCTTGTCCTTCCCGAAGCCTTGAACACCTTGATTTCTGAGTGCTGTTCAAGATATTATTTTGACATTCAAGAAGTCACTGATTTCCTAAGGTTCTTGTGAGCTTTGGAGTGGGAGTTGAAACTTGTAACAAAAATTACTTGCAAGCCTGGAGGAGCTGCTTTGCTTTGTAAGAGGAAAATCTACTGGTATTTGATGCAGCTGCATCATGTATTCAAGATTTGACTTTTCTGCCTAGCAAATTGTGATGTAACTGTTTCCAGTAGACAAAACAAATTCCATTTAAAAGGTGCTTTTTTATGTCAACAGTAGATAATGACTTGCAATAGCTTACTGAAAGATTTGTTAGGTTCATGATGCTGTTTAAATACAGGAGGGAATCCTGTGGTCTGTATTTTAAAAGAATTGAAGCTGAATGATCACAAGACTTTCTCCTTTTCATTTTCATTCTTTGTTACTTTGTGCTTCACAAGTTATTTTCTGTTTGAAATAGTGTTTCCCCCAGATGTGTAACTGGAGCCAGCTGATTTCTGAACTAGCCTCTTGATTAGGCTGTGTCTAATGTAGTTGAACCAGCTTGTTGGTTTTTGGTTCTAGCTGAAGTTGTATATTTTGCTGTTCATTTATATTGTATTTTCATCTTCTTGTGTATATGTTTTCTTTATATGTGGCTTCTGTTCATTCTATTGCACATTAAGCAAATAGATTTATCTCTAGTGAGTGGTGATTGAAAAATGAAATTACAAGTATCCAGGCTTACAATACCAAATCGTAAGAGAAGTTTACAAAGCTTGCTGGCTGCGATATGTTGTAGAAGTTGGCTCATCTCTCCTTTGCTTTACTAATTATTTTAAATACAGGTTATTAAATGGTAAACCTCATGAAACTGATGGAAGTTAAATAAGTGTAATGTAATTTCCTAATGACTGCCACATCATTCATCAGTATAATCTTTCAAATAAAAAAAACCCAAAGCAATAAGCATGTTCTGTTTCATACTGAGTCACCTATTTCCTTTGTTGGGAAAACTTCTTCACTTTGTCCTTGATGTGCCCAATCGAGTTTATTAGCCTTGGAATCTGTGTCAGATGAATTCCTTAAGCCTACTGTTAGTTGCCTGTGTCTTATCCTGCTTTTCACAGCATAACATAATGTTGTGCAGTGCTACTATTTTTATACTTTCATTTCCACACCTGTTTCTTTGTTAAAAGGAAAAAGACTTCCAGAGTATGAGAGTACAATAGAGTTGTCCTTTAGATCATTCTCATCTGTTTTAAGAACTGTTTGATATTTCGGTTGTAGGACTCTGTTTCCCAACAAAAGTCATGTGACATCAGCAGTGAGGTGCAATAAGAGCTCTCTTAGGATTACTTTAAATAGAATGGAAGACTTTGAGTATATAAGGTTGTGTGGCCTTGAATGTGATTTTTATTTGATATATGAGCTGTAACATAGCTATTGCATGACTGAGATATGCCTGTAAGCGATGTAGTGTACAGATGGGATTTCTCTGAAACAAAGCCAGTGGCTAAATCTGAATGTGCTCATTTAAAGGGTAAAGAATACTTCATAAAACATATGGAAAAATTTTATGTTTTTTCATTAAACAGGCTTCTTACTCCTTACGCATTCTTTATGATGATTCAGGTAAACGACATTAGCATGAACAAAGACTGCCTATGCATCTGTTTGGTTTAGTGACTTTTGTATAATGTTATGAATATTTTTTTTAAAACCAATGTAAATACACTTTTCTGTTATTCTAGTACTTTTCATCATTTCAAAGTTGAAATACTCCTTTTCACAGAACTTTTAGAAAAAAAGGTTAGCGTTATGCATTGCAAAATACATTATTTAGGAAGAATGTCAAATGTTAATAATAGGGTAGTTGCACAGTAAGATTTGAATTGTGTAGTTATTGGGATCTACTGAAATAAAATCCTGAAATCTGTACCTTTGGACAAGAAATGTAGACCAGATTTATGCAAAGATGATCTTATTTTTTCAAAAGCATAGATGCTGAATATGCACAGGAATTACAGCAGCCTGCAACTTAACAAGGACTCTGTCGTGCTATGCCAATAGGAGCTAGTAAGAATTTTGTGTGTGATAAGTAAAAATATGAATAGGTAAACACATGTTGTATGTGTGATAAGGCAGAAGATAATGCTTGTGTCCAGTTTTTTGTAGCTTAAAAAGAAAATTGAAAACTAGAAAAGGACACAGGAGGTTTGTAGAGCTCGTATGAGAATTGGAGAAAGATGCCTTCAATTGAAATAAGTAAAAAAAAACCAAAAGCATCTTTGTTCTGAGATCTGAAAAATTACTGAATTATGCCACCTATGTGCTTTCAAGTGAATAGTAGATTTCCAGTAGTGAGGATGGTTACATTTAGAACAGCCTACCACGAGAAAATTTAATGACTTAAAGAGTAATTGCTCTCTCCAGTATGAGTTAGATGTTGTCAGACAAACCCAGTAGATTCCAAGTTCCAAAGGATGCCAATCAAAAGGAGTCTTTTCACATAGGAAGTAGTCACATGGTAAAACACCCTGTTACAAGACACTGTAGTGTTGGTTTATTTAAGCAAACAAATTGGATAAATACGAGAAGAAAACAAAGTGATAGAAAGGCTATAGAAGCAAAC
Source organism: Dromococcyx pavoninus (assembly GCA_033558185.1). Classification (NCBI taxonomy): domain Eukaryota; kingdom Metazoa; phylum Chordata; class Aves; order Cuculiformes; family Neomorphidae; genus Dromococcyx; species Dromococcyx pavoninus. The sequence continues at coordinate 645,722 of JAUMJL010001251.1, read as the reverse complement.
ACATCCCTTCCGCTTCACAGTAGAGTCTTACGTTCTTAATAGCTGGAAGATTATCTAGGAAATATTCTGACTTTCCCTGTTCTGGTGCTGTTTCTTAGGAATTCAGCGTTGGTTCTGTGTCAGATTTTGGTCTAGGTGGACATTTAGTTTAACTCTTATGTTCTTCAGTGATATTTTGAGTGTGAACTGTTTATGTGAAGGAAATATTTTTGTCTTAATGGAACTGAAAATTCAGATGTTAGTCTAGAATAGCATACAGCAAATATCTTGCATAATAGTTTTTAACAGAAAGTCAAACTATCAAGTACAAAGAACCTTCTCCCCTCATTTCTTCCTTAATGAGTATTTCCTTTGTAATGCCCAATGAAATTCTAAGAAAGTTAGTAATGACTTTTGACATAGTAGTGGCTTTTAATAGGAACTGTTACTTTCAGCAGGTTGTAAGTATTTTATTCTCTGTAGTCTTGTGTAACTCAGCATTGGCACAGGTGACTGTCTTGGCTGCTCGATACTGAGGAATAGTCCTTGCTGGATCGTGTTATAGGAAGAGGTGATCTCTCGCTGTCTCTCTTGCACACATGCCCTGTATATGTATTGATTTACATGAGCAGCACTGTTACACATGTTTAGGTGTGTTATGAGAAAATGAAGGACATATTCAAATGCTGGTTTTACTCAAAGCTGTGTCACTGAGCCTGTTAGTTCTATCTTTGTGTTCTTAATGATTATATAGAGGGACTTTGTTCTGTACAGTTTCTTTACCTTTACTGTCTTGTCTTTTGCTTTGCTTCACTCTGCAGGGGCTGGTCATAACTTGTCTTAAACTTCCATATTTTCTTCCTCTTTGTTTACTCTTTGACAATCTGTTCTTTTCTGTTTTGTTACTACCATTGAGAATACAAAGCATCTGAGCTTCTGAGCATATGTAATCTTGTTTACTTAGAGGGACCCTGTGGAAGGAATACATATTATTAAATTTAGTAGTTTTATGGGAAATAAAAATAAAAAATTTATGAACACTAATTAGTGATATTTTTCTAGTTAATTTATATGGAAGGATATGAGACAGAAACTGCAAATCCTCTTTGTCAGTCCTGTCCACGCTTCTCTCGCCTGATTTCCCTGATTTCAGACCCCTAGTTAGGCTCTTGAAATTCAAGGGATCTTTTAATAATGTTTATAGTATCTTATTTTATGGATTTGATTTTTTATATATGATGGTGAATTCATAGTGGGTTTTAACTTGTAAGTTTATTGATGTAGTGGGCTGTTCATCGCTGCTTTTCAGAATCATTAATCTAGCACAACAGTGCCTTGATGCTGGAGGTTTCTAAGCAGTAGTTGAAAAAATATTTACCTCACAGGAAGGATTTTAAGTACATTACCCAGAAACAAAGCAATGGTTTGTGTTCTTTGTAATTAACGTATCTCATTTGTAATAGATTCAGAGTTTTGCTTTACCACCCCCGCCATCCCCATGATTACAGTATTTAAGCCAGATTTTTTTAAAGCTACTTCTTTAGCCTAATCATAGCTCTAATGGAAGGCTTTAAGGGTTCAAAGAATAAACACGTTAAACTTGGATCTGGTTCTTACAAAAACATAGTCTTTTTGAAACTTTTGGCACTTGTTTATTCTTGTATGCACTATTGAAGTGTTTTGGTGCCAGATTTCGGTTGCAGGCATTTTTAATAAGGACAGGAGGATGTTAAAACCTCGTCTGTACTGTTTTTCAAAGGATGTGATTTCCTCTTTTTTTAATCTGATGTAGAGTCATACTACAGTGTAAAGGGGTGGTCCTCCCTTCCTCCACTCCTGACAGCAGCTTGCCCACGCCTTCTAATAATCAGGCAGGTATGCGAGCGGTTAGTTCAGCTTGTAGATCCAGCTGGAAATTGCTCTTTCTGAGGGTTATTTTTCAGTCAACTTGGCAATATATCTGGTTTATAATGTGCCCACATGAGCACTAGAGGCATCTCAAGGCAGAGAGGGATGATTGCATTGCGATCTGGGCGCTGAATGAATTTATAGGCTGGTCTTGGTATCATGCTCTGCAGCAATCTCAGACTCTTATTGTAATGCATCAGTTTATTTTCTTTCACTTTCTGAAAGATGCACAATCTGAAGGTGAAGATTGTTTACACATTTTGTGTGTTTAAAATATTTATTGATACCTACTTATCGTTTAGACTGGACTTATGTAAATTGCATAGAATTATTTATGACTCTTCTATTAATGTTGAAGTCCATACTGCCTCAATGAAAAGGATGTTGAAGTTGGTGAAATTTTACATTCTGCTACACTGTAACATGCAGCATTGTGCCAAAAATACTTTGTGCATTACCCTTGAGAGGTAAAGCACCAGCTGAAATTTCTTTTAGTAAGGTCCCTACACTGAAAATCCACATGGCAGACGTCTGCACTCAGTTTTGAAGTGGCAAGCAACTTTCTGCAAAGTGTTTTTTTTAGTTTCTTTTATATACTGCTACTATTTGGAGGTAATTTCAGAAGTTGTCACTACTTAACCAGTTTTGTATGGTGATATTTCCGCAGATACACTACCATAAAAAACATAATCAACTGATTTATTCTGGCATTAAAGAAGGGGGGGAAGAAAGTCAACATTGAAGGCTTGACATCTTATCAGGTTTGGAGATCTAGGAGGAGAAATCTAAAGTAGCAGTAAAGAGAATAGAAATTTTTGATTGTAGGAAGGTGTGTATGAAGATGGTGTTAGCAAAGAGATCCTGCGGTTGTAAAGAGTTCTGAAGCAAAACTCTGTACAGCTGCCTGGGTATGCTGTGCAAAGAAAACTACCATTCATATCCAAAACTGTTCTAACCCTCAATATTGTCTGTGGTATAGAATCATAGAACCAATTACAAAGTTTTTGGAAGAGTTACCACACCTGGCCTGTAGATGATTCTTGGTTAACATGAGAAGTACTTCGTGTGTGGTATTATTGGAACAAATTTGAATTTATTCTGTTGGTGATTTTGTTTTTGGGGATTTTTATTTTTTATTTTTTTAGGGTTGGTGGCTGGGTTAATTTGGTTTGCTCTGTGGTCTGTGCAAATACATAAGATGTAATCTCCTTGATGTCTGTCACTTATTTCTTTCTAATTAAATGATTGGTTTCAGTGTTTTGCATTATTTGATATCTGTGCATCAGGCTGTATGCCTGTATATTGTTCAGTTTCTTACTAATGTAAATGTATTACCTCATCTCATTATCAGCCAACTGTGCCACTGATGACCCAGTGCTTATGGTGTAATGCTGCTGCTGTTGGAGCTCAACTGGACTCCAGGGACCTCTCTAATACACTGCTGTAGGCAGTTTTTAGGGTCTAGAGCCAAATAACTTTTCCTTTCATTGCATTTCCACTTTCATTTCCTTTGGGATTTTTATTTCCTAAGGAACGTTGGCCTTTCCTTCAGTTGCTTAAATACATAAATGGTCTACCTGTTTTGTGATCACTGGGTGCAGCTGGAATATTAATGAGTGTTTTCCTTTGTTTTCATCTTTGTTTCTTTACATTTCCCTTGAGTATGTCATGTGTTTGTATAGGTGTGGTATGTTTTATACTAGCAGAGTCACTACTCAACCATACAGATGAAATTTCTTTAGGTGGCACTCTTAAGATACTTATCCCCTCAAATTACTCAGTTTATACTATTGCAGCAGAAATATTTTAGAGTTTGTCAACTCTTTAGGGAATGTAACAGAGCATTGTCAGCTTATATGTGGCTGAAAAATAGCTTAATGAATTGTAAAACTGCTGTGTTCCCTTCTTAAAAAAAAAGGTAACAAATGCATTATCTGTCAGGAAATTGTTGGATTTGATTTAAATGAGTAAGTTTCTAAAACTGCCAGCAGCCTGCATTTTCAAGATAAACAACAATCTTCTGGAACACCAAAATTTGATCAGCAGCAAGATTATTCTTAATCTTTCTGATTAAAACATCTGGATATTTTTGGTCTTACTTTACAGTGATGACATACTTAACAGAGGAAATAAAAAATTATGCATTCCTTATATAAGAAATGAGATCTGTCTTGTTTTCTTTCATTTTACACTTTGCGTGTATGCATATCTGTATCAGTATGGGCATATTTTCTTCTTTCAAAGGCATTTGAATTTTAAGGATTGAGGTAATATGTCTGTTTTAGCTTTGCCACCGGTGTAAGAAATCTTAACATTTTTTATTTGGGTCATTGTTATGAGGTAAATTTCAGCTATCATCTTCTCTTTCCTTAATTTCCTGTTGTAAATATTTCAAGCCTTTTGTATGATCTGTGTTTTCTGTATTGTCTTCTGCTGCAATGAAATAGTTTGGCTAGTTAAGATAACAACCCAGATCTTTCCACCTTTGAATGTATTGGCAGATGTGTGGTTCCCCATGATAGGATGAAGTCTATTGAAAGTTAGTGTGTTTAACATCAGTTGCTATTTCATATAGCCACTCTATGTGTTGCTTCTGTGTATTTTCTGAGTAAGTTATTAGCTAACTGTTTCCTCTGGGAGTTGATTTGAAACATATGTCTTATTGGTAATTACGCGTTCTGGTTGGTATGTTGAAAAAATTTGTCCTGTATTTATTGACATTGTCTGAAGTCTTGAAATACACTGTCCTATGTTGTGTTACCACAACAAGAAGTAACTTGTGCATTGTGATGTAAATGGAGAAGCTTGATGTTAGAATAGTTTATTTGTTCTATCATATAATTTAACTTAAAGAGGAATTCTCCCTTGCTCCCCTGCTTGTATACAAGTTCTTCAAAGCATAGATGTAATTTGAAGAATATTATTATTGTGGTTGGTTATCCATTTGAGTAGGGGGGGTTCTTAGCACTGCAAAATTAATTTCCATTCCCATATGTGAAACTTCTGAATTTGTTGCAGTAACATAATGAGAAGTCCTGAAATAAAGATGCAAGTTAAATCTTAAGTTAACATATCTTGTAGTGTGATCTTCAGGGAGAATGACACTTAGTTCTGCTTGCCTATTACTAATTCTTAAGTGAATTTTCACCAGTTATCTTGTTTATCCAGAAGAGGTAATCAGGTTCTTCACAGTGAACTGCTTACTAGTTAAGATCAATTTGCCATAGTGAGAACAACCACAGGCTTGCCTCTAGAAGAAATAATTATAAATGAGCAATACTGCTGTATAGATACAGTAATTTTAGTTTTTTCCATAAGAAATTGCTGTCAGAGCTAAGTTAACGTGAGAATTAACCTGAGTATGGATAACGCAGATACAAACTACAGGGAAGGTTTTGATAGTCTTCAGAAGTCAGCATAAAGAGAAGGAATATTCAGAACAATTCCTAATCAGCATTCTTACATGGACCACTTAGCTCCAACTTCTGAACTGCTAGCATATGTGGATTCAAGATATGTATGTACATTGTGTAGGCTTAAACTTGTTTGTGGGGGAAGAATCTGGTAAGAAAAAATGTTCTGTGATGTATGCATTTGTTTCTTTCTGGGAAGTGGCTGGAGACTATTGAAATCAAAGTGTGTCAGCAGGAATAGTTAATGTGAGGTATGTGGAAATGCATGGTAAAGAGGGTTCCATGTTTTGGGGTGGTTTTTTTTTTTAGTTTCTGTATGTTTATTTTTAAAGGAAGACTTATAGCTTACATTATTAGACTACAGTGTTCTAGACATGCATGCCATCTTTCCACAACTGTATTGTATCCTTGTGCCTAGAGGGCAAAATTAAGGCAAATGAAATATTAAATATCCTTATAGTTATTTATTATGTTTCAATTTTTCTGCATTATTGAAGGAGGAGGTCTTCTCTGAGTGTGACATGCTTAATATTGAATTAATTTTCAAAGGAATGTCTGCTTTTCATTTTTAAGATTGTACTGTATTTAATGCATTCTAGACATGCAAAAATGATTATGGAAATGAGGGTATGTGATCTAAGCCTCACTGTCACTTTGGTGTGCAGTGTAACTTGTGTTAAAGACCATGTTATTCAAAACTTCTGCTACTAAGGACAGTGTTCTGTTAAGTACAATAATTATCTCATTTTATTTCTCTTTAGGAGACTTCTGGTTTAATATATACAGAAATTGTCTCAGTATTGGAAGTTGCATTGAGAGCTGTACAATTGGCTTTCTAATGTTTTTATCTGGAAAAGTGATTTGTCTGAAAATAACTTCTGTTAGTCAAAAGGTGCCAGTATATTCACATCCCATGTCCATGCATCAGAGTTTTAATTTTTATATCCTTTTTTTTTCCAAATATTTAGTAAAACATTTCTAAGTAGCAAACTGAAGGCAGTAGCTCTTCTGATCTGGAGGTAGTAGAAGGGCTTTTGCCATTTGCCTTTTCTGTTACAGATTTCTCTTGATGCTATTTCATGATTGATCACTCACATCTAAATCTCTCATTTTGCTGATGACTATAACTAGCAAAATTGTGACTTGATAGTCCCTGGGGAAGAATCGTAGTGGCTTCTTACCGTGATACTATGTAAAAATAACCTAACTGTTGACTGTCCCTCTGTTTCCTGTTAACTGATTATGGTAGTTGATAATGTTTATTAGTTAACATTGCTTAGTCATAAATTAACTTGTTAAAATACTGTGTGTGTGAGGAACTTCATTTGGAAAGCCTGAAGAACTTTAGAGACTTGAGTTTTTAGTTCAAGAAAACAGCTGGTTGGACTGCTAAAAAGAAATTCGTTTTCACCTATGAGCTCTGTCTTAAATTCGGAGAGAAAGTGTGTATTTCATAGATATAGTAATGCAAATAGGAGAATATACTGTATATTGTTATATAATGGAAGCATGTAGTCCTCTTTAAGGGTTTAATATAGCTAGGCTTTAGCCATAGATTTATTTAAGGACTTAATATAGCTAAGTTTTAGACATAGATTTATGATTAATATGTACATACTTCATACTTAAAAATGCTAGAGAAGGAAGTGGGTTGTGAAGATTAATTATCTATTTGGTTTTTCAAGATTTCAGAACAGTAGAGGACAAAACAGTGTTTTATTTTAGTAAATAAGCCATTTCATTTCTTTGTTGGAGAAATTGTACATTAAGACTGAAGTTAAAAATCTACTGCACCAAAATATCTGCCAGGAGAATTTTTTCTGTCAAATTGTGTGAAGAAAGCATTACATTAAATCCACATTTCGTGGGCATGTTATGGAAGGAAATACTTACCAATTCATATCTCGTACAAGTAGATAGTATGCAAATGCTTTATCCTGGTTTCCCGATATCTTTGAGTAAAGAACATAAAGTTAGATTTTCACTTTTATGTGGAAACAAAAAAGGAACATGCAGTTTATTTATTGAGTTATTTTACCTTAAGTGTTATTATAAAATACAAAACAGTGGTAGCTGCTTGCTGCCTTAATTATCAGTAGATGTAAGATACAATTTACTACAGAAAAAAAGTAAAATCTCAAAGATGAAGCAGTTGTGTGGTTTCCAGGCAAGTAATACAGGACACATTTAAAAAACATAATAAATAGTTTAATTTCATTAACTGTGCTCTAACATGTTGTGCATCCCACTCTTGGTAAACCACAGCAGCATTTACTGGCTATTGCTTCAAAGAACTACTGTTTTTCATCCCTTTTCATTGGCCAAATGTGTCATAAGAGCGTTAACTAAAGTCTGGAAAACAGTTCTCGTGGATTTTGCTTTAATGATAGAACTAACATATAGTGCACTTGCTGATATAGTCAAGTGAATGGAATTTCCAAAATCTTGACTTAATGTCTTTTAAGTATGAAGCAATCATGTTTTTATGAAGTAGCTTTTTAATGGCATTTGTTGAAGTGGAGAGCAGCTGGATTAGAAGGGCCTGTTTCTAACTGCAATCAGCAATGATCATAGTATCATATTACAGTCACCCTGTAAAATAGCTTGTATTTTAAGAAAAATGGGAAAAAAAGTGGGGGTAGGAATGAAGAGAGAAGTAAGCGTGGTCTGCGTGATGCCCAAGTGGGTCTGGAATTGGTTACAGTTTGATAATTTTGCTTCAGCTGTTTGGGCAACAGTGTAGTTCTTAATATAGCAAGTTCTTTATCAATTTAAATTTTATCAGGTTTTTAAACTATTGTGGAATTGCAGTCAATATACATTTCACAAGTATTTTAAGATGTTGGGTAGCTTTTTAATTGTCATGTTTGCCAGGATAAGATTTAAGTAGAATAAAGACCAAAATTACAGAATGTTTTGCAGTTCTTTCCTCTGTTTCTCTGTACTACAAGATCCTTTTTAGTACTTCAACATTTATATCTGTTTCAGTAAATGTAATGTATCTCTGCATATCCCACCTTGGTAGTGCCCATTTTTCAGTTCGTAGGCTCTTGGAACAGGATTGTATTTCTTTTGATTCTTACAGAACATTAAATATGTTAGTGATGGTGTGTTCTAAAATTGAGAAGTCACTGTTGAGACTCAAACTTTGCTTTACTTTAGGAAACCGTCGCACGCTTCTAGTAACTTTGAATGGATTATCTTCTGTAATCTGTTATATCAATGTATTAATTTAACTGCAAGCCACTTTTTTAATTTCAGCGATAGCTTGTATTTTTTCTGTGGTAGGCCAGATGTATATACTTCACTAAATTATTAAGGTGTGTTGGCTTGATGTTGTGCAGGAGTGTCTTAAGTGTTAGGCCACAATGAATAAACAAAAGTTTTGGAGACATGAAATGCTTTTATTCAGCAGTGCACTTGTTCATCAGTATTCTTGAGTTGTTCACAAGTGGAGGTCTTATGCTTTAACATTTTTAACTTGTTAAAAAAAAAAGTGTGCTGTCTGTAGCAGAGAATGTGGAACTTCAGCATGGTCTTTATTCTCCTAAATTTCTTATTTGATTTATTCCAGAAGGGTTTGATACGTAGTATAACTGTGCCTAAAATCCCAGCCAGCTAAGGCAGACAAATTGTTGAACTGAGTTTTAAATTAAAAGAAAACAAAACCATAGATGACCTGATTGTGAAGACATTCTGAATACTTTGACTTGTGTAGGTGGAAAAATGCACTCATCTCTGCCATCTAACTTTGTAGATACATCCTTCAACATTAGAATAAGACCAGTCTTTCCCCATAAGTTAGCTCGAATAAGATCATTTTTCTTCCTGGGCAGGACATTTTGTTGTAACTACTTCATTTACATGAGCTCTTTAGATGGAAAAGAAGGTCTGTGGCTTGATTTAATTTAACTGGAATGCTGTTTTTCAGGATATGGGAACGGGTTAAGGGCAACTCACATCGTGATGTGCCTAGATTTTTTTTCCTTTTGTTTTTTAAATCGGAAAGGGTTGTCTCTGAGAGCTCAGGCCAGGTTGAGATCCATCCATACAACAAGGTCAAGCCAAGTTCCATCTTTAGTCTGCTCAGGGAAGCAGGCCCAGGTTTTCTGCTGGCTTTTGTAGGACTTTCCCTTTTGTGGAGCCCTACTATTACGGGAGTGTTCAGGGCTCTCCTTCCTTGTCTTCTGTCTAGGATGTTCCATACCCCATCCCCAGTAATAAACTCTTGAGTGCCATGTGTTTATAGTACCAAAATATGATTGTAGTCTTAGTAGAATGTGTGATCTGGTCCATCATTTTCATAGGCGATAGGGGTTTTGATTCTGAAAGGCTGAATCTGAGAGACTTGACAACAGTGGGGCTAATTTATAACAGCAATTATTGTGGTGTTCAGTTAATCGAGAAGACTGTCCTTAAGCAAAGTTAAGATTATTTCTGTATACAAGTAGAAAACTTGTAGATCTGCATGTATAACAGCAACACTTTAATACTTCTGTGCTAATTGTGTAGTGATTGCTTTGTATAATATTAATAAAACTATTACCAAACATGAATCCTCCCTTATCTAATAAATAAATGCCACTGTATGACCTTGTAATGCCCTAAAGTTGAATATTTTTCTTGAGGTCGTGCAGGAAATACCTGCCAAAACCAGGATTAGAACACAGATTTCTGATTGATAGGTCCACGTATAATCCATTGTATCTCTGTGAACCTCTAGGGAAAATGAATACTTCTCACCCTTTTCCTTGCTCTCTCTTCCCTCTCTCTTTTTTTCTGTTCTCTTATAGTTCACTGCATAGTATTGAGTAACACTTGTGACCAGTAATTCCCCTCTTAATTTTTTCTTTTAATGCTCACAAACACTTTAATAAGATTGCCTGAAAATTCAGATTTTTTCCAAAACGACTAGTAGTTTGGAAAGATAGTTTTACTTTACAGACACATTATTTTGCTCAATAATATTGTGCGGTTTTAGTTGTTTTTCAAGAAAGATAGTGGTGTTTTTTTCTGAAGTAGGACCTACTGATTTCTCAAGAGCTCATATATAACCATAGATCATTGTAATAAAACAATTATCTTTTTCTTCTGAATGTAATTTTTTTGGCAGTGGTATAATATGCTATTAAATCTTTAACTTTGCCCTCAAACTGTTTGTATGTTTCACCTTGTTCCGTATGTTCTTATATCTTTGATACAAACTCATATCTTCAGTTTACCAGAAAAGAGCAATTTAATGGTTAAAACTTTACAGGTGTTTTCTTTTGTAGATTGTAGATCCAAGATGGAAGCAAAATATGTATCTCTGAAACTGTAGGTGCTCTGTTTTGATAGTTGTTTGCATAAAAGAAATAAGTAACTTTTTCAGTTTTCCCTGTGTTCTAAATACCCATTTTTGTTTTAAAGTGTTTGTTTGATTTTATTACGCATGTTTCAGTGGATCTCAGAGTGTGGCAGAGTATTGTTTATCTCTGTCTTTAGTGCCATGTGTGGCTTTTCAACATTTCCTACAAAGTGTTGGGCTCAAAAGAACAGCTACCTTTACACCACATGAGGAGATCAGTGTGACTGTTAGTTACCTGTAAGCAATTTTAATGATTCGATCTTATGTTACCATAATGTTAACATAACTTTTATGTGTATTACTGAGCCACCAATTCTGATATTCTTGGCGGATGACAGTTACATCGTCTTGAAATGTTGTTAGTTCATGTTTAGGAAAGTGACGTTTAGGAAACCCTTTCTCTTCTTCCTTGAAATTATGCAATTAAATTAATGAAGAAAGGAGAGTGGGGAATAGATTCCTGTGCACAGAGTTCCCAGGTGCTACCAAGTACTGCTCTACAGAAGGGAGAACGTGGTAATGTTCTCAGTGCTGTTCGATGTCCAACCTACTGATATGTTGAGTTGACATCTTCCTCCCAGCACATCAAATTTGAAAGAGGTATTGTGAGTGTGTAAATGTGTCAACTTCAGAAAGACAGTGAAAGGTAAGACCTGGTAAGTTTTTGTGCTTCTAAACAAACACCAAAGAGAAGCAAGCACACACGCCTGGATATTACTTGGACTCAGCTTAATGGATGGAATACATCTAGGATTTGTCCTGATAGCGTTCATGTTTTCATGTTTTTTCTGAGGTAATTTTAAAATGCTAAAATACGTACTGTACACTGAACATGCTGGATAAATAGGTGGCAAATTATTTATAAAGCTTTATTCATTTTCTTATTGATTTCTTTCACTTTTTCTTTGACATATGAAATTTCTTAAAGGAAACTTGCATAAAATTTAGGCTTTCTCCTTTTTGTGGTTGATTAATATATTTTTAACATCTGCATGATCACCATGAAATTCTGTGAATGCTGTTGTCTTCCAAACAGTTCTGAGTGAGAGTAATTTTTGTGGGTTTTTTTAAACATTAAAATAATTCTTTAAAAAAAGCAAGCACATTAATGACAGTAGTGTTTTATTCTGCCCTTCTTTTTATTAAGTGTTTTTAGGAATTCACCTGTGATCTAAGCAGTTAGAGTAGAAAACAGAGATAGAAAAATGCTGTGTAGTTATAGTAAATGTGACAGTGTAATATATAACTAGTAAGAAACTTTATGATATACTAACTATAATTGATTCCAGTGATTTGTCTGTTAAAGCCAATGCAAATAACTGTAACATCTGTCAAAAACCAACCACGAGCATGAAAACCTTTTAACATTTTGCACTTAATAAACTATTTTATACATAAACTACCTTATTGTTTATATTAAAAACTAAAAAATATTCAGTCTGTTCCAACCATTCTAACAAAAACTTTAATAAGTAGACATTGCATAAAAATGACACAATCCAGCAGTTATTTGGTAAGGCCAGCATAATCATAAATTTACCATCCACGCTTTTCCAAAAATACTAACCCATATTGTTCTCCCTGGACCTGTTGCAGGGATGACTAATCCAGCTGCTGAGGTCTCCCTTTATGTGTTTGATGGAACACTTGGCTTGCTAGACTACAGCTGTGTGTTTATGTGCAGTGCACACCTGCAGAGGCCTGACAAATAGCTGCAGTATGCAGAGTATACAAAATTACCCTGGTAGGGCTGCAAATAAGGAAGTTTCTGTTTTGAAGTCCATATGTGTGTGAGCTTGAGATGCCAGCTGGGGTATTTATGTTGCATTGCACAGATGTAAAACTGCCAACTGATTTTATACCAAATAAAGGCTAATCTTTTTATACATACTTGGTGTCAGAGTTATGAAGTGGTACATAAGAATGTTCTCACGACTTAGCCCTTTTAAAATAAAAGCTGACATTCAGAATGCTCAAACTCGCAACATGCATAGAGGGTAAAGATAAAAATGTACTGTGTTTTCTTTGATATCTGCTATAGCACAGTATCTTAAGGGTTTTATTATTAGTGATGTTTAGTTATTAGCTGCACATAATCAGGACTTGATTTATTGTATGTGTATATGCTATACTATATATCTTTTTTCCAGGAGGTCACTTCAGCTCCGTGTTGAATCCGGTTTATGATTTCTAAAACGTGAAAGATCAGTTTATGTAGCTACTTAACTTAAAAGCTTTGCTTTTCTATTTTCAAGTGTGTTTAAACACAGTGATAATTTTTCATCAAATATAAGTATTTTGAGAATTATCATTGTTATCCTTGTTTGTGATGATGCTTTTAAAGGTACTAATTTGTTTTGCAATACTTGAGAAATTAAAGTGGAAGCACTGATTTTATTTGCTAAAATGAACGAGTAGCACAGATATGTCTTGATTTTCTGATCATTTTAGTCAGCACCTTAGTATGAACTAGTTGCAAAGACAAGTTGAAATAAATGGTTTATGTTTTGATGGTTTACTGCATATACTTGAGCACTGTGTACTTAATCATTTTTAAATGCATAAAAGGAGCCTTAGGGGGAGGGAGTTAATGTGCAGATGTGGGCAGAAGTGGGCAATTTCTGTGCTTCCAGTTACAGGCTTTGTAAGTTCCTTAAACAGTTACATTTTTAGGCTTAACACACTTTCTCTTCTATTACATTTCTATTTTTTCTTCTCATTACTGTATCAAAGAATTTTAGTCCTGTTTTTAATTTGTTATCTTTTTCTGGGCTACTAAAACATAAAATGACAACGACATTGAAATCTATCACTATGGAGTCTGTCCCAAAGGACTCAGGAATTTATTTTGCTAAATGTCATGTACAGCTTAGAAATGACTGGCCATAACACAGCTTACCAGTGTGGTGCATTTTTAAACCTAAAGAATTTCATACGTATGCATGTGCATGCGCACACTCTCCCTGCGACAGCAGTTTTGGGCTCCCTGAGCTTCAAATTAACATCTGCAAATACCACCCTCCCACCCCCCCAGCCCCCCCCCCCCCCCCCCAAGCTCAAACATTATCCAAATTTGCAAGATTCATAAGTTAAACCTCATTGTAAGTAACTTTTAGAGCAGAAATTTTAGGAGTTAGTATTAGTGAGGTAATGAGGTACTGCATGTGGAAGGAAGAGTTGAGCTGTATCGCCATAATACTGCAAAGAGACATCCTCTTTGAGTAAACGTGCCTGTGAGATGCACCGTTAACTGTTGATAACTGCTCTATATAACAGAGAAGGCTGGGAAACACCACAGAATGCCAAACCTGAATGAAAAATGGGAACACTTCAAAAGAAGTTACTTCTGCCATATGAGTATAGGAAGTCTTAATTGTTATGTCTTCTATTTAGGAAGTATATTTAAGACCAAAAGAGCACAATTCTGTTGATCTGTGAGGAAATATGTTGCAAAGATGGCTTAGTTATTTTGTGTTGAGGCCAGCTCTGTTATAGTAGGATATCACTTCAAACAGCTTGCCGCCACTGCAGGTTGCAAACACACAATTGAAGGCTTCTAGTTCTCAGCTCATGCACAGATGTTGTTCAATAAGTTTAGCCAGTAATTTCTTCAAATTGCTCAGTTTTATCAGCAGCACATGTCATCAATCCTGGAGTGGTTGCTCAAGTCAAACTACAGAATCCTTAGCTTACAGACACAGCTGCAAACAGGTGAACAGGCAGAAAGTAATTTGTGCAGCTTGGTGGCTGTCAGACAAAAGACAGACAATCTGTGTTTAAAACAGATTGCAGGCCTTGCATGAGCCAGACAAAAGGGATTTCTACAACTGCAAATAATTCCAAGGTTAACATATTTTCCTTTCTGCCATTAGGTGATTTGTTAAAATTGGAAACAATGAGCATTATAAATCTACACCGAAACTAGAGATAAGATGAAAGGGAAAAACAGATTGCTGAAGAAGTTTGTCCTTCTGTTGAAAAGCATACAACTGGCATTCATACAGGCCTCCTTTTTATAAACTAAGCTGAGGTTTAATACCTATAAGGTCATACAGTACAGATTTGAAATTATGGTAAGGATATGTCTAATTGGCAAAAGAAACAACACTGTAAAAAGAGTAAGTTCACAGTAATGTTCCTCTGTGTTATAAAGTGAACTTTTCCTTTGGATATCATTTTAAGATACTGTGAAGATTTATCATGTTTTCTTTTAACTTTGAAGTCCTGTACTTTCTCAAATATTTTAATATTGAGTAGATTTATCAAGATTTACTATGCTAAGTATATCAGAGTTAAAATTTGTAACAAACAAGCTTTCTGTAATGCTAAGCTAATTGCAGTAAGTTAGAAAACATGCACTTCTCCAGTCACAGAGATTACACCTTCAAATGTGTGACTGTAGAATATCTTTCCTTCCACTTCTCATGGGCTCTGTAAACTTGCCTTGACCTCAAAAACTACTTCTGCAGTGTTCCATGAGGTACTAATCAAGCTAATGTAATATAGCCCTTCTTTCCTGTGTAGTACAGTGAGTAAGTACTTAGGTGCAATAATATTGACGTGTAATTCTATGCTTAGTTTAAGTTCTTCTGGCAAATTTGTTTTCCATGATATTTAAAAATTATCAACATATAGATATGGATGAAAGAGGATGCAGAGAGTAACTGTCTACTCTAAGGTAGCATCTGGTTTTGTATAGATACGATTCTGTGCATAGAGGATAAATCATTCAGCAAAGCACGCTGCTTGAAATACATTGAAATCAATGCGCTTTCTGTGTGTATTATAGTAATACATATTACCATTAATGAACAAGGTTGTATGCTTCTGGCTAAGTTCACTGCAAAAGTGTTTACAAAAATTTTTGAACTGTCCCATCAAAATTCACTGTTGTTTTTTAAATGAAAAACAGGAGCTTTTTTTAAAAATAGCACGCACTTTATGTTATGTGACCATGCCTATATTGCATACTTGGTTCCAGTATGAATGTTGCAGCCTTATAGTTTTATCAAAATAGAATATTAAATAATTCTGCAGGGAAATCTTACTCTGCAGTTGAGTTGAAGAATCCCTTAAATTTCTCAACTATAAAGTAATATGTCACAAGCATGTGCTTTATTAAACTATAGTATGGAAGTACACTTTTCCATGCTTTTTTTGATAAAATGGTAATTGCAAGATTAAATTGTGGCTTTAATACATGCTTTGTTGCAGGACTTTCATTGCATTTGGATTGTCTTCGTTTTTGTAGCTTAATAGCTGTACAATTTTTAACCTCTCAGAAATTCATCATGCTAATGGAAATGTTCTGTTCTTTGGCCAAGAAAGATTATATATTAGCTTCTTTTTTCATAATGCTGACAGCATATATATTGCTGGTTGGTTGTGCAGGGTATATGCTGTGGATTGTAGCCTGAAAGTGTTGTGGTGTTAGCATGTATGGGCTTCATGCATTCACTGTTAAGGTGAGATCATCATCTTTAAAGGATGGTTTTAATTTGAGTTGGTGAATCAAGTGGATACTGTATTTAAAGGGGGGAAAAATGTGTACTCATACAGGTTGCTGTCTGCAGTCCAAATTGCTGATCAGAGAGTCTTTATACACATCGGTAATGTGCTGTGCAATATAAGCTGAAATATATTCCACAAGGGAGGAAAACGGAATAGGTTACATACGCTGTTCCTAAGTGCAATGAATATAAAACTCCATTACTCACTTTAAGCAGGTGCTTTTTATATGAGGCTTTAAAGAAATATAAAACTGCTGGTGAAATGATTGGTTTGTACAGACACGACTTAACTTCCAGTACTTTGACCAGATAAAGAGGCTAAAAATATTTCTACAAACATTTCTTTAATGATTTCAAGGATTAAAGGTTAATATCCTCCTGGTGTAAGAAACTGCCATTCCAGACACTGTGTACTGTTTCTCTTTAAGTCCCCAGTAGTTGCATAGAATATTTAAAAGAAAATATAAACATTTTTGCTAAACTCAGAGCATTGTGTTTTTAAGTTTGATATCCTAAAGATGTATTTAAATTGCTGGGAGGAGCACAGTGATGCCATGAAGAAATGCAGTATGATACAGAAAACTGATTAAGAATGATGTTCCAGTTAGAAACAAAACTTACCTTTAAAGAAAGTAACATCTTGTTAGTTATGTGGAACACTACAGGGGAAGAGGTGGCCTCAATTATTTGTTTTTTAAAGCAGTATGTACAATCTGAGAAAGGAAATCATGGGGAGAGTGTTCAAGTTTATTCTGATATACTGCCTTATCTTTTTTCATGTAATCTCTATCATGTTTTCTCTACCCACCCTATCTCACTGTCTTTTCCTACTCCTTTTCAGTCAGTGTCCCCAGCAGCAATCTCTGTCCGTCTTTTAACCATGCGACTGCCGGCTTTCTTCACCTCCTAGCTGAAAGATGTTCGTGTTCTCTTTTGCTTCCCCCACCATCCCCCACAACTCAGGAAATCAAACTGCTAATGATTACACCTTAGATATTAGTTCTTTATTATTTTTTGATAATATGGTTACTGAACACATCTGGCCTTAATTTGAATTTTTTTAAACCTTTACAATTTCTTTACTAGTAAAAGAATTACTGTGCCCATCCTCTATGTTGACCTTTTTACTGATCAGTAATTGTTCTGTCCCACATGCAATTATCTTAAATGGAGCTTGCGATAGATTTCAGTCAGTGTCTCTGGCAGCAAGCGGATGACCAGGTGTCATGTCTGCTATAGGAAAGCTCGCAAACCTGTGTAGGTCCAAGAGAGATCCAGCATTTCTTGTCTCTTTCATAGTAGGTATGCTTCACAGCGCTTGTAGGTTTGCATCTGCTCTGGCAAATGAGGCTTTTTACGGGCAAAGAAATACAGACTTACAGGAAATCAGGCTTTATTAGTTTCATAGTTGATGAGTAGCTTATTTAAATAGATGTGTCTTAGGAGAAATGAGCTCCACAGTTGAAACAAGGTGATAGGATCTCAGAGGAGCTCTGGTTCCTCTGTGACTTTATTCATTCATCCTGCATTTTGCTGTCCTAGAGAGCTCTAGATGTTTTTTTCCTCTGTTTGCTACGCGCTGTTTGACTGAAAAAAAGAACTGTAGAAATGCAGGCTTAATTCCAGAGCCAGATATATTTTAACTTATGCTTAGTGTACTTGAAGATAAGGCATTTGAACTGATGCTGAATTGAACTTGAAGTAGACAAGAGAAACTCAGGAAAGAAAATGCAATTTGGCTTTTTATGATCACATTACCATATATTAATGAGAAAAAATGTTTTAATATACTTTGAAATTTTGCATGAGCTGTTGAACTTATCCTCAGATAAAGCAAAACTGCTCTATTTGAATGGGATAGAAGGCTTATATGAATAATATGGAACCAACTGATTGTGACTGAATGCTTCCAAACAACAGGTGTATTACTTGAGGTGAAAACTGTAAGCTCTTTCTTTTGTCCATCTGTTTGTCTTTTTCAGGATCTTGGTGCAAGTACTTTATGGTGCGAGTTCTTTGAGTTCTTATTTATTTGTATCCTGGAAGCGTTTGTATCTGTCATTTTTAGCATTTGTCTACTCACAATGTATAGATATGAGGATTGATAGGAGATGCATTTAGAGAGTTAGAAATACTGATTCTGGTATTTTCTTTTTGTTTCCTTGAAGACAAAAGTTATTTTAATGCATTAACTTGGGCTTCTAGCATTTGTTTCAAATGTTACAGCAGTGTCTGAAATGCAGCTGTTGAATTGTGCAGAAAGGAAAATCAGTGCTTTCCTTGTTCTTGAACCACTGTTTACAGCAGCAGGAATAGTGCCACTAAAGCAACTTTAGTCCTTTCCTGACCAAATTTGAAATAATAGTTTCAGTTAGGTATGCTTAAAATTGATTGGTGGTGCCTAGGTAGCCTAAATGTTAGCAATAATGAGATTAACAATAATACATGGCCCCAAACTGCACTTTTCTCAGCTAAGTTTTAGATCTATTTGCAATAGCATATATATTTAAAGATGGAAGGTGGTATTCGTACACTAAATATTAGC
Source organism: Dromococcyx pavoninus (assembly GCA_033558185.1). Classification (NCBI taxonomy): domain Eukaryota; kingdom Metazoa; phylum Chordata; class Aves; order Cuculiformes; family Neomorphidae; genus Dromococcyx; species Dromococcyx pavoninus. The sequence continues at coordinate 627,020 of JAUMJL010001251.1, read as the reverse complement.
TATTTAGATCAAAAGGAACAACAGTCAGACTATGCGTGCTTTTGTTTCTGTAGCCTACACTGAGAATGTGTCAGGATGATTCTGACATGTTGATATGTTGTGGTATTCAGTCTGTGAAAGTTTGCTGGTTGGCCTTAATACAGTGTGTAAAAGGGATTTTGAAACATTTCTCAGCTCTGTTGTATTTCCAGAAAAAAAAAATTCAGTGGTAACTGCTTAGTTCTTCTATGAGCATTCAAAATTAAAGCATTTCTTTACATAATCACTTAAAACAGATTATCAATAAAGGTATAAATATAAAATATAGGGTAAATATAAATATAAAATATACAATAAAGGGTGCTTCTGACCTAGAATGCCTTAAACATATTATTCCAAATGTTCTATGATTTCTTTGATATTGGTTTTCAGTCTTTGAATCACAGCCTTTTCATTTAAGTCTCCATTTGAAGCAGGAGCTTGGAAAAATCAGAAAGTTTTTGGATTAAGGCAGATGGGGACTTGTATGAAGGCTTTTGTGTCATGAAACTAGAGTGTAACAATAGGAATTTGCTACATCTAAGTGACTTTCCCTGTAGGTGAAATGCTGGGTTTTTTTAGCAAGCTGGGGTTTTTTTTTGCAATATGTAGGTCTTTGTTACTAAATTAGTCATATGTCTGGTTTATTGTTCAAGAAATGGAAAAACCTTAATTTACAGCCAGTTTAAGGATTAAAGTGGTTATTTAACAAAGATTATAATATTGATCTTCAAGGTGAAGACCAGTGTATGACTGGGTGCTTGGCCCTAATATCTGTCTTTGAAAATACATGAGGAGGCTAATTTTTATGTGGATGCATACATGTGGTTTTGCACCTTATTTTCTGATGAAGAGAAAAATAGATACTTACATTGGTAAATACTTTGTCATTGTTGCCCAGGAAGAAAGCAGCTTGACCTTCATTAGAGGGTATTTCAGCATGTCAATAGCTGTTTCCACCCTTTCATGCATTTATTTTCCTTTGAGTACTGTGGTTGAAGAGAAAATGAAAGCAGAGCTATTTTCTAGGACACATTTCTTTTATGCATGGAATTGTGTGACAAGAAATTCACAGCAGTAGAAAATCTGTCGAGCTCTCCATGCATTAGAACAGGAGTATCAAAGTCACAGCCCGCGGGCTGAATTCAGCCCTCCACCTTGTTTTATCCAGCCCAGCACCTTGTTTCTACTCAGGGGCAGTGCCGAGCTCCTTGCAGCGGCAGTGCCGAGCTCCTTGCCCCTGTGCTCCTTCCAGTGCTGGTCACGTGTGCCGAGTGTGACGCACATTACGCTGCAGGAGCAGGAGAATGGTGAGAGCTGTGAGTTTGACGCCTCTGCATTAGAGGCAAGACAGTCTGCCATAATCCTGTTGTTGCTGACCTGTTCAGTCTTGGGAGTGGGTGGGGATGAAATAAGAATTTCTTAAAATAGTGGTATATAGACTGAAAACTGGTTGACACAAGTACAGGAAAATAAATAGTTTTGATAATCACGATAAGAATAGTAATGCTAAGTATAGTTGAGTTAGGAAAAAAACAGGCCTGTCCCTTGACACTGCCTTGAAATAAGCTGCCTGAATTACTACTTTGAAGAGGAAAGAAAAGTAGCCTGTGTCTCTGTTAGGGCTGCAAAATGTGGTCTGTAGACTATGGTGACAGCTAAAAAAATGTGGAATTGCAAACACAGTAAAGATGTTTGGGGAGCTTTTTCCAAAGATTTAATTTTACCACAGAAAAAAAACTGAGAAAGTATTTATCACCTGGCTTCTACATTTTAGAAAATCTCTTTTTCTGTTTTTCTATTTAAAAAAACCCCAAACAAACAAAAAAACCCAACCCCAAAACACAAAACAAAATAAAAGGGAGGAAAAAACCCCAAATGCAAACCCCCAGTGTTTTCTTTTCAATTGTTGTGTGTGAGGAAGTACAGTGATCTAAAGAGATGTTGAAATTCTTATGCGGCTGTTGTACTGAATTGAAGAACATGAAAGCTGATGTTCCCTCTGCTTTGAACATGAAATAGGTTGATGCCAAGCTAGAGCTGGTCCTTGTGGCTCCTATTATGTTTGGACTTCAAGGAGGCAGAAATTTAGTTTTAGCTTCAGGTTCCTCATAGGTGCCATCCCTCTAACCAAGTTCAGTACAGACTTTCAGGAGTTCTCCCTGAGGACACTAGTTAAGCAGGGACTGAACACAATGAGTATCTGTCATGAAAGAAATGAGGTTTCTCTTATGCTTTGTTTTGTTTACTAGCTTTACTGTGTTAGTGAGGTAAAATTTAAGTATCAATTTCTGTGAAAATAATTGGACTCCTTTTCTTGTTTCAGTAAGACTTAAGCCTAAATGTTATTTGATTTGGTTAATATCCCCTTGCTTTTATTCGTGGATTGATGTTTTCACTGAGTTTGAAACAGTTTTGACATGTATGTGACAGTCTTTTACTATATCATATTACCAAACCATACTTTCTTGGTACTTAATGCTTTAAATATTGAGATTTTTCCTTCTGAGGCTGTAACCAAAGTATGGGGAGAATTCATGCAGAGCTGCTTCTAGAAGTTTTAGTCATGCCTTATTCATTTCCTATTTCATATTTTGCATTTCTCCCTTTTATAATCTTTCTAAAGGCTTATTTATTGTATTTCAGGGATTTGGCAGCACACAGTCCTTTCATCCCCAGAATCAGTAACATAACATTGGTTTCCTGTCTTTTCTATTGATCACTTTAGGTTTTGTTTCTTGATTCTCCATTAATCACTGCAAAGTCACCTTATTAGGAATGGATTGGTTAAAAATGTAGAGGCCATTGGTAAAATCACTGATTAGGTACCCTTTTTTAACAAGTCTTAAATTAAAAGATTGCTCAGCATTAATAGGCTGGTTAGCAGAAATCGTGGTCTGATCTATGAAGTCAGAATTGTGACCTGCCTTTAGGTACTGGATTCCCTCCTGCTTGCACATAGAATGTCACTGAATGGAGGGATTTGGGGCAAGCACTGTAGTTGGATTATATACGTCGAGAGGACCAAAGCTAAGACCAGAAGAGTTAAGGGAAGGACATGAACCCCTGCTTTAAATTGTGAGAGAAGCTTCCTTGACGATGTAATACTTCTGTGTGTGTTTCTAGAATAGGATGGTTCTTTAGACCTGGAGTTAAAATTAAAGTGAGTTAGTGTATGCAAGGTGTAAATTGTCAAGGCATAACAGATTTTAAGCCAGACAACCTTTCTGACTATTCTTGGGTTCTGCAGCATGTAAAGAACGGCTTTTTAGATCTTCAGTGATGTGTTATATTTTGTGTGTGATTTAGCTAAAACAGACTGTGTTTGATCATCAAGTGTAAACATGGTTACATGTCAGGAAGGAAACACTTGATTCTTTGTGTGAATAGTTCTACAATGGGCAAGTTCTACAATTGTTCTACAATGGGCATCTTCCACAATTGTCTTTTTTTATCTGGAGGCAGCTGTAGATTATACGTGTTTTTGATGGAGGCATACGGTCTTTGATTACCATATTCCTGGTGAAAATATAAAATAACTAAAGAAAGTATACTGCAAAATAAACATGGTTGATCTGTTCTCCGATTCTGGCTGCACTGAGCAACAAAGGCAAGTAAATCACAGTGCTGCTTTTGAAAGTGTGATTCCAGAGTGAGTACAGCAAAAATTTTTCTTTGTCTTGCTCAGTGCAAATGTCTTTGTCATGCTTCATTTGTCAGACATTGAATTTTGATAGAGTTGCTGTTGGCAACGATTGATTTGGTTTCCCTGTTTCCTCTTTGTGTTCATGCTCAATGTCTTAATTAAAATCTTGTGGGGCGTTTCTCTCCATTCTAAATTTAAGTTTGTGTTTGGAGGCATGGAGCGTTTCTCATCCAGAAGTTTTAGCATCTTCCTGCTCAATCAATCCCTTGAAGACTCTACTTCTAAAGTTTTTAAATGTTGAGGGAAGTGAAGGAACCCCCACTCCTCAGTTGCTTAAACATTTGTTTGCTTAAATATTTGTTGTAGCTATGTGTACAACCGTTGGGCTTTTGATTTTCTAATATTGTCATGATGAAGGAGATAATAAGGGAGAATATTTGGTAAGAACTATAGCTACAGGGATGGCAATTACAGATAGTCAGAGGGATACATAGGAAACAAGGCTTCTTTCTTCTTTATAGAGCAGCTTACCAATTTTACAAGTTTATGAGGGATAGTTAATAATTTCCAAAAATTTCCAGAGACCAAAAAGAATGTGCTGTTTCCCTGTATTAAACTTGTTCATTATAAATGGTACATCAAAAGCCTCTAAAGTTTCTTTCAAAAAGAGACTTGTAACTGGACAAGGGCGATCCTTTTACATTCAGCTTATCTTTGTCTTCATGATGAAAGTCTAGTTAGACATCCTAAGTTCCACATTCCTTACTGTAGATTCTGTACGGGATTTTAATATTGATTAAACGGGTTTTCTGAGATCTCTCAGTCCAGAATTGTGAAACCTGAGCAGAATTACTTCTTTCAACTTCTTGATTAATATGATCTGCTGTGGTTGTCGCGTGTTAAAACAGAGTAGGTGGTGTTGATATTTGATGTCAAAGCAATGTAGGAAAGGAAGAGAATGATTATGCTCCATTTTCCTTATATTTATCTATTGCATTTTCAAATAGTTGAAAACAAAGAAAGTGTTCATCCTATCCCTCTGACAAGTGTTCCACAAAAAATAGCTTATTATGTCCATCAGTTACTTCTTCATATGCCTTGAAATATAATTGTTAATTATATGACATGTGTTGAGGGTCTGTGAGTTTCTTCAAGGCCAAACCATTCAGCTTTCCTAGCTTCTTACCATGATCCCTGCCTGCTGGCTCTGACTACTTCGAGCTGTGCTTTGCTGACTGTCAAGCATGTGCTGACTTGTCAGGTAATAGGACAAATATACCCACATTTTCAGGAAGATTGTATGAAGTAAATGTCTGTGATAATGCTGCTGTATCTTGCTGAAATTCAACAAGTTGAGTTATTTGGTGAGGGAATAGGAGTGAACAGAAACAAACAGGGCGTGTGATCATGGGAAACTTTGTTCCTTGTTTTCAAATATGATATTAAACCGAGATTCGAGTTACATGAGAAGTTTTAGTCATAATGCAGAGAGGTTAATGGTAATGCATCTAGAAGTGGACTCCACGATGGAAAATATTTAGTTTTAGAAGTACTTAATCTTCCATACTGAAGTGAGAGAAATGTATCAGACATCACAGCTTGTATTTTGAGACACAAAAGAATTGCTGAAAGATGGAAACAGCAAGAAGCTACCAGTTTTGAGAAGAATTGAAAGATGGAGATCAAACTATGAACTCATATTTGTTTTACTTTGGCTGTAATATTGGCTACTACTAACAGGTTTTTTATAATCTTTTGGAATTTTATAATTTTTTGAATATGCAGAAGACAGGCAAAACCATACTTTTTTCCCCTTTCTTTTCTTTTTTTTTTTCCTCAACACTAAGTCTCTATTTGCACAAATTCATAGGATGTGTGAGGAGGCAGAGCCAAGACTGGGAAATGCCTACAGATATCCTAACTGCTTTTGACAAATTCATGCATTGTGTCTGATTCCACACCTTAGATCAAAGGGGATTTTCAGCTTTAAAAGAGGCTTGCCCTGGGCAAGACTGGGAATGAGGGTGTATTCATGAGACTGGAGCTGGTAGCTAATCTTTCAGACTGAGATCCACTGGAAGTTGACCAATGGGGTCTTTTAATGGCAGGAACACAGTGGGTTGCAGTGAGCATTCTTTGAGCTGGAAGCCTTCCTGAATCACAAATTGGGAAAAAGCTAGGCATGCTTCAAAACACAGAGGACAGGTTAAATTTTCATAAGAAAATATGCATAGAATGTGGAACCTTCTTTCACATGTCAGTCTGGTTTACAGAATGTCATGTGTCCCTTTGTATGCTGCTTCTCTGTTCCTATCTTGGAAAGTACTTTCTATTTAAAAATTATTTTATCGTCTTACCTGAACAAAGCTTAAATACATGTCAAGAAGTCTGCTTTACCAGATGATTTTATATGCTCTACGAAATACACTTAAGTATTTAGGAACTGGAGTATCACAGTATCACACAGTATCACAGTATCACAAGGTTGGAAAGGACCTCCGAGATCATCAAGTAGACGGTGAACAAAGCATAATTACCATGTTTAATCCTAAATCTTCTGTTTCCTGTCATTTTTTAGGATTTTTTCCTTACTTGTTAATGTATATTAAAGGTTGTTCTTTGGGTAAAGTCTTTTATAGATTGTGCAGAAAACCTAATGAGTTCATTCCGTAGAGAATATATTAAGTTACTTTAATGTGTGTAACTCTTGAAATACATTTCAAAATGCTTTTAAATTTTTTTAACCTGATATTTCATAATACTTTCCTTGCATAATTATGGATTTTGGAACAAATTCTATGTTACATATGTGAGGAAATGATTCCATAATTATACTAATGTTTGCATAATTAACAAGTTGCTTGCCAAGTTTAGCTGACAAATTCCAAGTCACTTTTGTATGAGAGGGGGAAAAAAAACATAATAAATAGGAACTTCTGTTAGTTTTTTCTTTCATACTTCTTACAGGTGTTGAAACTATTTCTTTCTAATTTGCAAGTAAATTTATGTATTTTTTTCTAATGGGCAGCGCTGTACAGAATAGGAGGGCTGGCTTCCTCCTCCTGTTCTCTGGTGCTGTTTTGGGGGCTGCCCTGAAACTCTGCCGGCATATCTCAGCCCTGACTTGTAAGATCCCCCACTGCTGCTGCTGTGGTTCTAGGCAACTCTTCAAAGGAGCTGCCAATAGCACTGATTCCTTCAACCAGTGCAGTAGTTTTCTGGTGTGTACAAATGGGGACTGAGCAAAGACCACCAGAACTTCTTTCCACTTGTGACCTAAGGCAAGGTTTGAACTCCAGTTTCCATTGAAAAATAGCAAGTGTGCTGTTGGCCTTGTGTGCTGTTCAGCTGCGTAGATTTAGTGCTTTACGTTGATACTAAGTAAAATGTTTTTGTATAAATGTAAGCTGAAAACACTTAGTAATTTTAACATCCTGAAATGAAAGTGTCAGAATAAAAGAATGAAAGAGAATAGTTGAGGTGGCACTTGTAAAAACAGATGTATGTGTGTATGTATACATATTTATTATTGCAATTTTTAAGTGACCTTGTTTTCCTCACAGTATCTCTATATACGTAATGCATAACCGTTTGTATCACAATGCCAATGTACAGTGTTCTCTCACTTCCATTTAAAAACTGGGAATAACAACAGAAATGCTATAAGAACATCTAAGGTAGATAATTAAAGCATAATTAAGTTTAAATGCCTCGGTGAAGGAATATAAAAATATTTAAATTCAACAGGCTAGTACATTTGCAGTTTTCTTTTATTAGGTGTGAAATCTAAGAATCCCCTGCCAACTCTTGAGGGCTCAATCCAGAATGTTGAATTGAAGTACTGCAGCACATCATTGGTCAAATGTGCCTCTGGGACCGTGGGATCAATAAAAATTTGTGCCAAAGCCCCAGGTATGTGCAGCTGGACCATGTAAAACTTTATTGCCTGAATAGGAGAATTGGCCTTGCTTTTTACAAGGAGAGTTACTGAAACAAGAATTTACTCATTGTTCCTATGAATCAGAGAGGGTTTTTTGTATTCCGTTTTTTATTATTACTATTATTTTTAAGTGTGCCAGGATGATCCAATCTGGCCCCAGTATAGTCAGTTTTTACACTGAATAAAAGAAGTGGTTTTTTTCTACTGACAGAAATATTCATCTAAAAGCACTGAATAAAGTGGAATAACTCAGCATTTTCATATTGCACTGAATGTCTGTATTTTGCTTTATTTGTAGCATAATTTTGATGTATCCTGTATTGTATAATGTCTCATTTCCCTTAATGCCACAAGTATGTATTTTGCTGATGGCACTGTGATAAATAGTTCTTGAATTTCTTTAATAGAATTTTTCTTGAAGGGCATGCAGGAATTTTCCTTATCAATGTTTATGATATCTTTACATACAAATGCAGCTAATGTCAAGAATAATACAAATCTAGTGTATTTAAATTGAGTTCATGGTAATTTTAAAATATTTTATGAAGTTGGTATGAAAATTACTATTTTAAAGAGAATTGATTACTTTATTTGATATCCTTCTGGATGTAAAGACATTTACGCAATAACATTAAGGAAGTTGTTTAATAGTTTATGAGAATGCTTTTTCTATTTTCTCTTTTAATTCTGTACTTATAATGTTAATAGCTGTTCTCTTTGGAATAATGAATGTTTATGTGTTGAAAATTTGTTTTTACAGTAAAAGCTGTAAGAAATCTTAATTTTTATCACAGGTGATGGTGGAAAAGAAAAGCTGATTCCTTTAATTCAAGGCCCTTCTGACACCAGAGACTTACACAGCAGCAAATGGCTCAACGAGAGTAGAAAGCCTGAATCACTCTTAGCTCCAGATTTGGTAGCCTTTACAATCCAAATTCCACAGTCTGTGGACTACTGCCATAATTCTGGTAAGTGTAAAACTCTTGTTAAGCTGGTATCGCGTTACATTTTTCCTATTCAATGTAATTTTTGAAAGAAGGGCTTGATATAAAAGTGCCAAATGCCAAAGTATCTTTTTCACATACTGCACACATTATAACTTTACCTCCTTGTGAGATGCAAAAACTAGAAGCAGAAATTTGATGTATGTCTTCAATAAGGAATGCTTCATTGACTTTGGTTGCCATTTAAAATTATTTAGAAAGGACTATTTGTTAACTTTTTTGGGGGGTAGGATCTATGTTGAAATTATTATTTTCTTTCTTCCCTTTATCTGTCAGGTTGAGCTTCTTATAGGGAAGCTGACATACCGAATTCAAAGTGGTTCATATAAATGGCCAGCATAATTTATAATTAAGAACTTTTTATCATAAAATTTGTTTACAATAAGATAATTTTTAAAATGCTGTGAAGTACACATTGGATGTCATCAAACTTTGTGTTGTGGTGCATATGAGAAACAAGCTGTTATTTTCAGAGGTTTGCTAGGATAACTTTAAGCGTATAGTTGACTTTTTTGGCATAAACATTGGTCTATTTAAGCAATACTGACAATTTTGAAATGTATCTAGTATAATTGTAAGGTAGTTTGTGAAATACACAGGGATCTAGATTTTGCTGTCAGTATGATATCTCAATATTATGAAAAAATAAGTAAACTGAAAAGTGTATTTTTTCTCTGATTTCTCGTGTAATGGTTGTTGAATGTCATTAGTCTGAAAAGTAGATGTGAATTCATTACGATATTTGTGGTTTCTATGCGCATATATAAGTCACATTTGATTCTTACACTAAGTAAATATTTGTAAGTGGTGTATACTCCAGCAGCTGTTAGATTATTTTATCAGTAACTGTACTTGTATATTTCTTGAAGAGTATCATGTTGGAAATGTGTGTTTAAGTTCCTGCCCCCAAAACATTGCTAAAAAGCAGTTTGTGATTCAACCATCTCTGATCAGGATTTTAAAAAAAGTAAAAATCTGTTGCACCTGTTATGTCACTTAAGAAGCTTTTAGGTATTCATAATAATATTTAATAATGTTAGTGATTATTGAATTTCCTGCTTTTTTGAGTATATGTTCGGTTTAATTTTCTGTTTTTTGTCTTAGGATATTAATTGCATTTTAAAGCTGTTGTGCATACTTACCCATACTATAGAATTATTGCTTTTGTTTCAGGTGCCAGTGACCACATGCATTTTAGCTCATCAGTATCATGGGTAGTCCAATTAGATAGTACAGAATAGTTGATAAGTTTTGACAGGAGATGCCTATGAGAATTAAGGCACTGACAAATGAAGTGCTGACCAGACTCATGCAAGGACTTTGAAAGGGAGAAAATCAGTTTATAAGGCAAGTATCCGTGGTACCTGTTTTGCAGATGAATGGAGATACATTTAAAATGCTAAGCTTTTAGAATTGAAAATGTACTGGATACTTTACCCACCCCCTCATTGTCTCAGGGAAGTTGTATTGATTCTGCATACTAATTGTAATTGCTAACTTGCATGCTCAGGCTCTGAAGAAGCTCTGCTTCTCTGCATCTGCAAGATGGCACCTGTGACTGATGACAAATGAGAAGGAAAAACTGATGTGTTAATGCTTTGGTCCCAGTGAACGTGAAGAATAGTGTACTGCAAATGATTTGGGTTTTTCTGCTATAGGTTCCATTGGGAAACTTTAAATAGTCTTACATTCTATACCAAGAATGAGAGAGTTAATTAAAGCCTTTACTTTCAAATACTTGCTGAAGGAACTGAGTCAGTTTAATACAGGAGGTATGGCTGTCCTCATTACCACTGTGAAAAGTACATGCAGAGAAAACATGAAGTGTTTTGAAACCACAAAAATGCTTTTGCTGTCAGTTGCAGTCACTTCTGGGAATTAAGAAAGCTATACTGGATTATTTGACAGCAAATTCAACTTGTGCCTCAGGAATAAAAGTTATTTAAAGCTGTACTGTTTTGAGATGATTCTACAGTACAGAAGTTGTGCTGTTTGAGCAGTTTGTCTCAAGAATGTTAGGTATGATGTTCTGGAACAGGAATTTGAACTACAGAGAAGAGTGAAGGGAGTAGTGCAATCTGCTTGTGGAAAGAATGATAAGTTATCCAGGAGAGATGAGAAATAATCTACAATTGTTCAGTGTTATCAGATTGCTGGAGATAAGGCCAGGGTTGGTCAAGTCTGCTGACTCTACAAAGTAGCTGTACAGCTCATGCTCTCAAAATTCCCACAATTTCTCAGAAGAGTTAGGGGGGACAGCAGTTACAGTTTGGTGTGACTGGGTAAGTTGTCACACAGCACTTGGATACACTCCATTCACTTCTCCCCACATGCCAGGATTCAGAAAATTTTGCACACTTGGTGTCAGTGTAGCTGCTGGTCACACCGTGCAGTGGGGCAGGGGAGTGCATTGGAGTTGGGCAAAGCTCAAGAGCTGCAAGTATTTAAACAGAATGATACAATATCTTTTTTTTGTGTGTATAACTAAGAGAATGAGTTACAGGGGAATTTCTGGGTACTATGGAAGAATCTTGGAATACAATACAAAGCCTGTGCAAGTGACTTTCAAATTTTTTGTTTATGTAAAAATTAGTGGAGTAAGAGCAACACATTAATTCGTTATGCAACTGTGAAGCTGAATGGAAAACAATTTCGTCTAAAATAAAGCAGTAGTTTAGATATGAGGTTCTTGAATAAATCAGGGCGTGTTTACCTGAAAAACAGTTAGGGGACTTTTCTTCCTTATTTCCTTGTTGAGTCAGCAGTTGTCTACTGTTTTTGCACTCTGGAGTTATATGATCCCGGGTGACCAGGATATTTGTGCAGCTTCCTTTGACTGCTTGTCTGCAGGTGGCCATGCGAAGACTGAGGGTCTATTGACAATTTGAGTGATAAAGCATTTTATTTCTTTATTTCACTTGTTTCTGCTGAAAAGGAAGAGGAAAAAAAATATGGTTCTAGTAGCACTGTACTTCATGGAGTATAACCAGCAAAAGAAAAATACCTATAAAATGTAATTCCAGAAAGGGCAACATTAAAGTGTGTGATGTCGAGCATATACAGGCAAAAGAAGTATTACGTATAACAAGTGCATATGCCGATGTTGGGAGTGTCTTAATCTTTGGTGCATAAAGTGTCATTAACACAGAGGAAAACTAATTCACCTATGGCATGGGGAATGTGATTTTTTTGCTCCTTAAAATACAAGTCTGCATGCTGGTGCTTTTAATTTTACATACTTCTGTTGTATGAAAAGTTGCCCCAAGTATCTCTGTGCATAGTTGTAAAAATCAGTGGATATGGTCTGCAGTCTTTATCTAAATTGCAGCATATAAAATAAATACAAAAGAGGAGACTATGCCATTACTCTTGGGCTTGGGAAGGTCTTCCTACTGCTTCTCTGAAATAACCCTGGCTTTATTAACCCTGGGAGCAAGCTGCAGACATTGTTTGTTTCACCTGGCCTGTGAGAGAAATGGGGAGATTTCAAAATGAATGCTGGTGTTAGTATTTAATTATGAGCAGCTGTTGAATAGATGAGGTGAGCTGATTAAGCTCTGTTTGATTTGCCATATTGAATAATTGGGAGTGAATGCACAGCTGGTGTATGGAGAGCTTTATTATGTATAAATGAAGAGGAACTAAAATTAAAAAATATGATTAATAAAGATTTCTTTGAGATCAGCTTAAATATGTAGTAATGTAGCAGTGAAATAAAGAAGTAAACATAAGTACCTGTATTAATACCAGGCTTGCATGTGTTAAATTGATACACCCAGTGAAGCAAAGTAGGAGTCATAGTGCTTCTGTTTATGAAAGATGCATGGAGGCTGAAGAGCAAACATTCAAACTTGTTGAAGTTCGTAATTTCTAGTTTAAGTGATATTTTTCTTAAACTTCCAGATTTGTGGGGTTTTGTAAGTTTAGATAAGATCACCCCACCTCCTAAAAAAAGGGAGAAAATAAATTGTAAGTTGAAAATACTTTTAAGACTGAAGAAATCATATCTTCAAACATTAAAAAAAGTGCATGGATGTACCAACAGGAACATGATTTTTTCCTACCATAAACCAACTGATCTTTATCTGTTAGAGCTTAGTGGAAAGGAGGTGAGAGATTTTACATACGTTTGGTTTTATACATACACACCTGCCCCAACTACGTCTTTCTTGCAGATAAAAAAGCCTGTTAGTGGCATTTTTTTTAAATTTCGTTACGACTTCTTAGACTGGGGATATTACAAAGTCTGGGTTTAAAATCTGAAACAATTACATTTAAGTTCTCAATTCGAATTTAAAAGATTGTCTGTACTAATAAATAAAAAAAAACCCAACCTTGCAAAACAGTATTCATAAACAAATCTGAAGAACTTTGGAAAGATTTGACACAATGAATGAGTAAAAACGCTTTATATATTGGAATAATTAAGACAATTCACATTTGTGGTTTGAGCATAAATGTGTAAAAATTATACCCATCTATCTTATTACATTTCCTTTTTTCTCCCTGAGGATTTTGCTATGTACTTTATCTGTAATTGTTGCCAGTTTTCTATCAAGTTCCCGCTGGGCTTCTGGTGCAAAAAATCTTATCCTCTCGATGACAGAGCTTGCCTGAATGATTTCATGCTCTTAGCATTTTTGTTCACGGGAATTAGGGGCAGAATGTAACTGCAGCTGAACATAGCATCTATTTTTGTAATTTTGAATTTTAGACTCTGTTATTGGAACTAAATGAAGAGATGCAGGTGTTCTCCAGTTCAAGTCCTTTGGGATTTTTTGATGGTAGATGCTTGAAAAGAAAATGCATGTGTTTCCAGAGTCAAACAGCAGCTGTGGACAAGGATTTATGTTTTTCTCTGAACTTTGGGATTTCAAAATGTTACATTTAATCACATGCACAGAAAGGAGAGCAAATGTTAAAGATGTTACATATAAAACTAGCGGACTGATCTTTTTACCATACCAACTAGTTGTGGGAATAGAGGAACAAAGTGATCTTTAATCTCAATACGAGCAATTTCAAAAGGATTATGATAGTTGCCAGGACTCCAGTCTTTTGAGAACTGTGCTCTTGCAGCGCACAACATTTATGTCCTTTTAATTGCTTTTAAAATCTGGCTTATGCTCATATTTTGCCTTGGAAAAGCCTGAATGCTGATAGTATAAGTTACTGAAAATGCAATATTCATGTAGTCTTGTGTTAGAGTAGGGGGAATTTAAATTCAGATAAGTATACATTTTTGGAAGAATTTTTCTAAAAATTTCTTGTAGTTTTCAAAATTGGATTAAAAATATCAGTTCAAATGCTTGAACTTCAAGGCTAGATTTAGAAGTCTTCCAAGTAACAGAACTTAGGGGCAGAAGCGTTTTGTAGTAATGCAATTTCTCCCTCCCTTAACTTCCATTTGGATGCTTCCCAGACATGGGCATTAAGGGATTGTAACTGTTTACTTTCAAATAGTGTTTAAACTGTTTCCATTTTTTCTAATTGAATTATATTGCTCTCACTGTTGCTTTGGTGATCTAAATGATTCATATGACATGGCTGGTTTTTATAATGGAATGCAGAATACATATCACTGAAAATCAGTAGACTTTTGGTTGTAAAATATAAATGCCTTTTGGCCAGATCAATTTTTGGTTTTAAATTTTAGTAACAAGTGATTAATTAACATGTTTCTGAGCAGAAATAGATCACACTTAATTAAAACCAGCACTAAGTAAAGTATCTCCATTATTTTTAGTGCAGAAGTTACGATATACAGATATATTTGTTTCTAAATCTTTTTTCTCAGTAATTTTCAACGTTCAACTCTGTAGTAGATAATACCTATGATGAGCCCCAAGCTAAGACATCTTGCTGTAGTTGACCAAACTGAAAATAGTTTTAGACAGTTTATCTTTAAGTTGTCCAGCTTTGGTACCATTTAAATTAGTTTAATTTTCTTCATGTACTGGGAAGCTACTGAAAATCATTCTCTTATTTTCATCAAAAATCTCCAAACTGTATAGAAGTTAGTACTGTAGGAACCATTAGTCACTTTTGACCTTTAGACCATTTAATTACTTCTGTGATGTATGAGCTCATTTAATTTTCCTTTTACCTGTGCACTGAAATGTAACTAATATATGCAAGATACTTGTGGACGTAATGTTGCCTGAGGTGGCAGAAATACTTTAAAATGGTATGAGGAAAATGATGCCCTGTATGACTTTTCAGTTCTATTTAATAGTTAAAATTAACCTGCTTATATAATGCGAGCATTTCATGTTGAGTATTTCTATATAACATATTTCTAAGTACAGCAACTTCAAACACAAATAACATGTATTTGAGGTATCTTGACATTCTGAGTATCATGTGGAGTACTAAATCTATTTGAGAAGTACAGTGATAGGATTATAGTGGGTATATAGTTCAATTAAGTAGCTGAATATTTTTAATTCTTGACCTTAATCTGATTTACACTCTTCAATAGAAGAAAAGACATTTTGAAAGGGAAAAAAACCATTTTGTTATTCTGAAGTTGTGTCTGAAAGAGAAAATGCTCTATGGTGCACTAGTCTTTCAGCCGCTTCAGTTCAGGCAAAAATATTTGCTGGAGAGCAAAGTAATTAGCTGACATGAGTCCCCAGTTCCCATTCAGACACTCTTCTGCTGCTAATTATTGGTACTGAATACCACTTAGAGTATAGCAAATTAATGCAGAGTCTGGTTTTCCTAAGTGTTTTCCTGATTCTCTTTCAAGATGAAGTAGATAGATTTCCCTAATTGGTTCTTTATGTCTATACTCAAAGTAGCAACATATTCTGGGGCTGTACTACTTGAATGTAATGAGAACGTCACATGGTTATGCACAGAGGAATGGGTGCCCGACAATGAGAACTAAAGGGATAGGGAGTCCCAAACAAGACATCTGCTTGTACAATTGGCATAGCAAGAGTTTGCCTGCATCTGCCAACTCTTCTGCTTTTAGCCTGTGTGCATCATCTGCCACTGTACAGCTTCTTGGGCCATTTGCATGGGATCAGTGTCAGCTTGGAGAAGTAGCTTTGACTGTCTTGCTTTGTGTCCAGAAATCTTGGAAAAATAGCCCACTGCCTGTGGGAAGGTGCACTTGAAAAGTCAGACCCTCTGAGTTTGTTGATAACTGTTATGCCAGAGGGGAAAAAAGACCATGTTCTAGTAATAGAATACAAACCATTAATGTAAGTAGAGAATAAACTGATGTTTAATTTTAGATATTGGAGTAATAATCTGAATATATCAGAGGCCGACTGCCTCTTCCCATTTCCTCCCAACCTCAAAGGTGCCTACTCTTGATTTTTGGAATAAAATGAATTAAACCATACAGAAACATTGTTTAAACACGTAGACATGCATATAGTATAATATTAGAACTCTTCACCCAAAATGCAGGAAATAATGGAAATTCTGTAAATAGAAACATTTCTTATTGGAAAAATAAGAGAAGATTTATTAACTTTAGTAATGTGATAAATGCAATGTTTTGCTCGATGTTAATGAGCAGAGTTAGGGAGCGCATGTGATGGATCATCACCTCTGGATAGTATTCTTCTGTATTTTTCCATGGCATAGAGTATAATCAGTCAGATGTAATTCATTGTCTTTTAAATAAACTTGACATCTTTTCCTCACTGGACTTTGAATAAATTCTATGTACGTTATATTTTTTCTACTTAGTGTAACTGTTCATATTTGATTATCTATTTAATGGAAATAAATTACTTGAAAGGAGAATAGGAATTCTCTTCTCCCTCTGATTTTGAGCTCTCTTATGATGTCCCTGCTGTGTTAAGAGTAAAAGGAATTCGGTATTAAGCAAGTCTGTCTAGGTTGTGATCTGAAAATTCACACCAAAAAATGAAAGATGTTCAATATGTCTTAGTATGTGAAACATATTTTAGGCCAAGCCCTGAATTAATATTTTTCGGACATTAAAATTATTGCAAAGTAGTTTTTTCTGAAAACAGATGTGTGTATTCTGAAATGCACACATCTTTTAAGCAGTTTCATGTCTAAACTAATGAAATGAGATGTTAGTGCAGATTGCGATCAGTTGATAAAGTTGTTTTTTAAAAAACCCAGATAATTAAGTAAATTTGGTTGTATTTTGTACTTTGAAAACTGGTTTAGTAAAAATGTAATCCTAATCTTCCTAATAGTAATTATATTTAGGGTAAAAACTTTTATAATAATTTCAAGCCTATTACACTTTTTTATTTCTTCACTGGTAACATAACACAGAATAAGTATAAGCCTGTGAAAGGGGTGACTTAGCACAACTGTTGATGCACTTTGAGTGAAACATCTTTATCAAGTTAATACAAGAAGCAGTCATGCCCTACTTGAATTACTCATTTATAATGGCTGAGCAGTAGCCTGGACATGGACTTTGAAATCCTGGGAAAATAAGATGCATGCATGCATGCATTCAAATGTCTAAAGTCTTTGCTTTAAAGCAGCTGTAAAATGTTAAAGTGAGATGTCAGCTACTAGCTGTTGTCTACATTTTTAGTCTGTAGGTGATGTAATCATTTAATTGATAACCAAGGTTAGTATTGTCTTAATCATTGGATCCTCAGTTCAAGACTTTGTTTTCAAAAGCCGTGTGAAAATTTAGGACCTAAGAATTGGAATATTTATCTGACTCTTGCACACTTCTAATGCACAAATGGTTCCAAGTTTATTTTAAGACCTTATTTGTTTTTTGTAATACATAGATTTTTCTCTGCCTTTCATTATGTTTGTAATGAGGGAGTAGTAATGCTGTAGACTTGTGAAATATCAAAATAAAGCACATATATGGGTTGCAATTTAAAAAATACTACCTGCATGCTCACTAAGGACATAGGAGTATGATAGCTCATGAAAACCATGTATTTAAAGGATGTATGTTTGCTTGGATCTTGCGGCTTGCAACAATCTCTTGCAGATGAGTGTATTGCCAGGTTCCTTGTCTTCACAGGTAGCTGTGAAGCTTCACTATCTCAAAATCATTATGGAAGGAACAAGTGTTTTCCATACCATAGCAGCAAATTAAGGCACAAACTCAGAGATCACCCCTGCCTTCCTGTTAATGGGAAAACCGAGAGTCAAGGGTAATCCACCTTAAAGGTGGAAGTATGGTGGTTAAAGTCTTCACTAATATTTGTCTAAGGCAGTGGTACTAGAGGTATTGGAGATATAACCAGGGAAAACAGTGGTTATCTTACATGGTTAAAGTTGAGTGTTTTGGAAAGTTTTGCATAGCTCCTCTTCACTGAGGTATTCTAGTGGGCTGCTCCAAGACTATGATGGAAGGATATTTTGCTTACAGTTTTTACTGTGGCTTGGCTCAATTTGGCTTTAGCTGCCACAGTTTGTCGCCTATTCTCAAGTGGCAGCAACTCAGCATGCTCCCATAAATGTTTTTTGTATATTGAGGTGTGAATATACTCAAGCAAGTGACTCCAGAACATTTGGTTTTAAGAGCATAGAAATGAGTAATTAAAGAAGCATACTTGTATGAAAGTAGCATAAGGTGATGCTAAGGGAACAAGATGGTTTTGATTCATTTTCTGTCAGGTCCCATAGTGAAATGCTTGCATGTGAATGCTGTTATATTGGGAGCCACTACAACTCACGATCAGTTACAGCAGCATTTTGGTCCTGGCTTTGAGCGATAAAGCAATGTGTAAGTTCCTGCAATGCTTTCTGACATGAAGCAAGCGAAGTTTGCCGCTTCAGTCTAATACAGATATCTGTATGTTCTTTTTTCTTAATGCTCTTTCTAGGGGAGGCTGTTGACTCAGAGCAGCCAGCATGTAGCACTACTGTGTGTGTTCCCAAGCATTTGACCTAGCCTTTGTGCATAGTTGTTTTGGGGTTCACACCTTGCAGGGCCACGATTCCCAACAGTATTAGAACATAGAAGTCTTCCTACTGCTGCTGTTTTAGAGAAGTATAATCAGTGTTTAAAAAAAAAATAATTAACCAGTAAAACTGTGATGCTAACTCAGCTTACAGTCCTACTCCTTTTCTTTTTCCAGAGAGTTTTATTTGTTTTCTTAAAGAGATAAAGCCCTCTTCCTAATATTCATTTCTTACACTGGAGTGCCAAAATAAGAATTCAGAATTACCGGATTTGATTTCTTAATTACAGTTGAAAAGAAAAAAGGGGGGGGGGCAGAATGCCTAATTGCTTCTTACAAGACAGCTGTAGTAATTTTCTTAAGTATTTTCATGTTTAGCTGTACCTGTATATGTATATTAATATGTATAAGTATAGGGAGAGAACAATATATCTCCTCTCCTTGTATTTGTGAATACAGTGTTCGAAGTATTGTTGAGATTTGGGAGGAAAGCTTAGAAAAGTGATGTTGTAGTCCACAGTACATTGTGTGACCTACCCCCATAAATATATCAGAGCTACGTCTGAGAGAAAATGTAAGTCTTTTTAGCAATAGATGCTCTTGTTTCCCAGAAGATTACAAGTGGAGCAGGAGGACGGTCTCTTTGATTTCTTTATCCATAACTCAGTCCCTTTGGAAAATCTCCAGTTGATTCTTCATGTCCCAGAAAGAATACCAGCCAAACACTTAGGGGGTTTTGACAGATCCTGCCTAGTTTCTGTCAGTACCAGTGCAGCTGACTTATTTTAGGGAAATACAGACAAACTCTCCTTATGTATGGTGGGTTAGAAAAGAGAGTGGTAGTTGATTGAATTTTTCTAATAGTAGTTTATTTGTTTCTTAGATAGAATAATTATAAAAGTATCTTACGACATAATAGTTTCTTCATAGTTATTCTAGGAATTTTTGTGACCTCACCTGGCCTTGACCTGTCATAAATGACACTTGCAATATGGAATGAAGCTGGCATGGCACGTTACCTTATACAGAGTAGATGTTTCAGTTTATATAAATCTGTATCAATGCTATCAACACAATTTTTAGAGAAAATCAGTTTGTTGAGCTTTGTGAGGCTTCTTTAAAATTTTTGAGTCCTCTTATGAATTAAATTATCTTCTAAATAAATAGGCTAAACTTATTAAAGATATGTTATCCCATCAGAAATCGTAGACAAAAGCTATTGACAGTTTGAAATATGTAAAAGTAGTGAGCAACACTGGTTTTAGTGCAGGAGTTTAAGAATAATGTTACATTTACTTAGAATGCTAAAATGTCTTGCATATCAGTGTGCAAGTGCAAATGATATTCATATTTTGCTAAGGCTTTTTATTATGTCTCTTCTGTGAAGTGCAGTTGAGGTGCTGGAGCAAGTGCAAAGAAGGGCAATGAGCCTGGTGAGGGGGCTGGAAAATAAGCCCTACGCGAAGAGACTGAGGAAATTGGGGCTGTTTAGCTTAGAGGAGGCTGAGGGGAGACCTCATCGCTGTTTACAACTACCTGAAAGGAGGTTGAGACGGGGTGAGTGCTGCTCTCTTCTCGCAAGTGACGAGAGACAGGACAAGAGGGAACGGCTGCAAGTTGCACCGGGGCAGGTTTAGACTGGACAGGAAAGATTTCTTCACTGAGAAGAGTGGTCAGGGATTGGAACAGATTGCCCAGAGAGGTGGTGGAGTCTTCATCCCTGGAGGTGTTTAAAAGACGGGTTGATGAGTTTCTTAGGGATATGTTTTAGTAGGGAGACAGGCATGGTTGGACTCGATGATCTCAGAGGTCTCTTCCAACCTTATGATTTTATGAATATTTAATTACTGATAGCGTCCATTATTATTGTTATACTTTGGATCAAAGAAAAGATAAAATAGTCTGCATTACAAAGCATTCAATAAGCTTAAATTTTCTTCCTAAAGAATAAGAAAAAGTAGCAATCTGAAGTTCAAATTTATATGGTGAATAAGTTTGAGTAGTTTTCTGTGCCATTAGCGGAACAAATTAAACTTTCGCTGGTTGAGTGCGTGTACCTAAACATTGTAGTGTGGGAGGATTATCAGCCAGTTAGACTTATTGGTTTATTGGCAGCAGAGCAGATTTAAACCATGTTTTCCCATGGCAGAGGTACTGTATCAGCGATCCCAAAAGTTTTCCTAAGAAATTTATGAAGTGGTATGAAAGTAAATTACTGAAGAGCCATCAAAGCAAGTATGTTATTAATTGACAATTTATTGACTTCATCCTTACTGCTAGTTAAAAGAAAAAAAAAAAAGGATTAGGATTCAGCCTACACTTTGAAAGCTGTGTGAGGTCTTTTGTACTATATTTCAGTTAAGCTGTAATTAATTAACTTAATTAAACAAATATTAGTAAAAGAGTAAAAGCACACTTATTCTAATGGATCTATAAAATAGTCATAAGATCAATGTAAATAAGTAATGGAAAGTGTGAATCTGGGTCTGGTTAGGGCAGAGTGTAACACCATTTATCTTTGATCTTTTGAGAAACTTAGCCCTTTCTCAAGCGAATCTCTCATAGACCTCACTGACTAATTGCCAAAGAACTGCTAGGTCTTTACCCTTAAAGTTAAGGTCAAAAATATATTGCTATTTATTATGTTGGACCATTTCTTTGTCTAGATTTAACATGTTTAATTCAAACACCATTGCAGCTTGCTTATGTTTATTATTTTACCTGTATTGAAAGAAAGGACTAGAGATTAAAATAGAAAGAGGCTAGCTTGTGTTAATACCTTTTTCTTCTATTGACTTACTCATTCTGGCTAATTATTTAACTTCTCTGTATATCAGTTCATCTGTAAGAAATATAGTTGCTATCCTTGCAAAGTGCTCTGGGAATTACTGCAAAAAAAAGTTTTTAGACTCTTGCTTGGAAGTTATTACATGAAGCCTGAAATTTTATAGTGATAGTAGTTGATAGATGATATGTTAGTGAGCATGCTGTAGGCTTTTTAAGCAACTACTATTTGAGATAGGAATTTAATTCCTTATAATATTATGTGGAAGTGGAGGTCTCCTTCAGCACTGAAAAATCCCCAAAGCTGTTTTTGCCAGAATAATTATGTATAATTCAAATTCATAATATTTTTAATACTGGTCTTGATTAAAACATGTAGATTTAATAAGAGGAATATTTTTACTATTACTAATAGTCCCTAAAGCCTACTACACGTAAACCACACAAACTCTCCCTTTTTTGCCTTCTTCTGATGCCTGTGAACTTTTTTTGTTGCTTTGGATTGGCAGGTAGGAGGGAGAGTGCTTGACTTGGGCTCAGGGTTTAATTTCTTGAGAAAATATCGTTGAGTAGTGTGTCTACGATGGGAGCTATTAAAGAATAGTTTACTTCACTATCAGTTTTTTGGCCAGTTTACCCATGAAAGCAGTCTCTTAGAAATCTGCTTAATCAGTAATACTGTTTTGAAAATAAACATTGTGTAGGGATCTGTCCTTTTCTATTAACAACTCCGAACATTCTAAATAAATCTAAGTAATTTTTTTCAGTCACCCATGATATACTTCCCTTCTTTGATATTGTCAGTTCTACCTACTTTCTTCATGGTACTTCAACTTTGATCTCGGCTAATTGCCATTAAATTCACACTGCTTACTGACTTGGCAAACCAAAGCAAGTTAATGCTATTCATCATAAGGAAACCAGTTACTTTATTCTGTCCCCTCTAGGCATGTGCTTGTTTGTTTAACAGCGGAATGATTTGAGCAGCTTTACATGTGCTGCTCATACATTTTCCATGTGAAAATCACTAATATAGCAGAATTCTACAACTGAAGGTTTTAAAATGTTTTTATTGCTTGAACCATACGTATATTTAAAAGAAGATTTTCTTGCTGTTTCAAATGCTGCTTCAGTCCCACAGTGACATTTCACACAAGGTATTTGGAGCTCGTCCTTGGGTCAAAGAAGGAATTTTGTCTGTTTGGTGGTTCTTCACTTTTCACAATAAAGATTGCTGGTTCTTCACTTTTCACAATAAAGATTGCTGGTTCTTCACTTTTCACAATAAAGATTGCTTTTGCTTGTTCAAGCTATTAAAATACATTTAAATATAACAAATTCAATCTTTTTTCTAGAGTTAGTTTATATTATTGCGTAGAACAGCTGAACTGTCTACTGCAAAATTTTATGTATTTTGATAAGACGATTCGATTATTGTAATTTTTTCATGTCCAATATATTTAACAAATAAGAACATGGAGAGGGAAAAATGCAATACCAGTATGATAGGAAAAATAAAGCATAAACCTCAAGTTGCAGTAGGCCCCAGCAAAAGCTATTTGGACAGTACTTTTCAAGAAGTAGTGAAAAGCTACAGTATGGTGAACTGCATCAGGACACATGGTCCTTATTCTCTGTCACATGGAAAAATGCTAGGTTTCAGTAATTAGTGCATTTCTGGGTTTGCTGTTGTTCTTCTAGATAGTAATATGTCTTAAGACTCAATTTGCCACAACAGCTTCGCTGTGAAGTGCGTAAAGTGGAACTCAAAACAGAGCTCAGCCGGGTGCCAGAAGCATTGTAGCCAGCCGTGGAGGTAGAAACCTCACCTGAACTGATTCCCTCTCTTCTTTCTTACATCCCACACTAATAAGAATGAACTAATACTCACAACAGTTCTCCAAGGTGGATATGCTAGAAATTGTACTGTGAGAACATTAATAATAGCCTGAGCATTAAAGCTTTCTAACTACTGTGTGGATGTATGATGTGTCCAGGATTCTTTTGTGTCTGTAGGGTCCTTCATCTCATTTTGGAATGATGTAGCATAAACGATTTTTGTTTGTTTGGTTTGGTTTTGTGATACAGTTTTCTCATAGGACTTGTATTAATGTTCACAACCCAATATTTAAGTAAGAGACTGTTTCTTGTTTTAGTGAAGTTTGAATTCTTTCTCCACAAGTAAAAAATGTGAGACAGTTAGATATAGTAAAAACTGAAATAAACTGTCCAAGCTAAAATCACCAGACCACCCAGGTCTTGGACCACCCAAGGGACCAACAACAGGCAATTGCCTGAAAGAGGTGGCCTTTTACTAGAGGTCAGAGAAGTTGTATTGCAGACCTTGGAAATATTTGGTAGTGATTTCTTAATGTAGTTGGCTGCCTAATGGAGGTGGTCCTTATTCTAAGTTCACACTGGGTAAGCAGTGTCCCTGTGAAAATGGCCTTCCTTAACTTACTGGTGACCTTCACCTTACAATTTTTTTCTCTTTTTAGGGCAAAAGAAAAATTAGTGTTTTAGCAATGTGTTGCTACTGAGTAGAGATATTATTACAGAGTCTGCTTAGTGTCACATGTAGATGAGATTTTTGAATGGTGGGTATGTGATCAATGCTGCTTTTAGGATTTGCAGTTAGAAACAAATCGGAAACACTCATGTATAAATGCATTAGAATAGCTCTGTTTCCAAGCTTAAATGGCCTTTGGAAAATGTAGAAAATACTTTCTTTGGATATTATTGAAAATAACAGTTTTTTTGCTTAAAACCACAGTGAAGTGATGCATGTGAACTGTGTGAATATTTTCCTTGATTAAAAATATAGTAAAATTCCCTTGAATTACAAAATCACAGAACAATTTAGGTTGGAAAAGACCTTTAAGATCATCTTGTCCAGCTGTAAACCTAACTGCCATGTCCACCACTAATTTTTTTACTTCTAAATATCTCCAGGGATGGTGACTCCACCACTTCCCTGGACTGTCTGTTCCAGTGCTTGATATGCTTCCTTATAGTGAAGCAATATTTCCTATATCTTGCTTAAACCTCCCTTGGTGCAACTTGAGGCCATTTCCTGTTGTCCTGATCAACATTCATCTGACTATGACCTCCTTTTCGGCAGTTGTAGACAGCGATAAGATATCCCCTCAGCCTCCTCTTCTCCAGGCTAAACGCTCCCAGTTCCCTCAGCTGCTTCTTGTAAGACTTGTGGACCCAGACCCTTCACCAGCTTTGCCCTTCTTTGGACACCCTCCAACACCTCAGTGTCCCTGTTGTAGTGAGTAGTCCTAAAACTGAATACAGGATTCGAGGTATTGCCTTACCAGTGTCGCATATAGGAGGATGATCACTTCCCTGCTCCAGCTGGCCACACTATTTTTGATGTAAGCTAGGATGCTGTGGGCCTTTTTGGCCACCCAGATGCATTGCTGACTCACATTCCTGTGGCAGCTGTCACTTTACGATGGTTTCCAATTCTGTTCTTTTTCAAAATTTGTTAAATAAAGTGTAAGTTCTGCAACTTCACCAACCCAAACCAACATTTTTATCTACGTGCTTTTGTAGCAATAGTGTTACTGTAATGGTGGCAATGTGAAGATATAAGGAGGTTTGAGAGGTTATACCTTCTACTACATTATCTGTTATTTGGCTTCAGAATCCCTCCATCTTGTCTCAGGAAAATCTGATTTTTCTGTAACCTTCGTATTTCAATAGCTACAGAAAATATTTAAAAGCAAACAGCGGCGCGTTACATAAAACTTTACTAAAGCCCATTGCGATATTTCTTAAGTATTCTTTTCCTGTTAGAGCTTTTATTTTACATCTAGTTTTTTGACTTTTTTTTTACTCTTTCTTAAAAGTAAAATAAAGGTACCATCTGATATCTCCCTTTTTGCAAGCTGGGTAGAGCACTGCTGAATTAATTAATGTCATTGGTGCTCGAAGATTGAAATTTATT
Organism: Dromococcyx pavoninus; assembly: GCA_033558185.1. NCBI lineage: Eukaryota > Metazoa > Chordata > Aves > Cuculiformes > Neomorphidae > Dromococcyx > Dromococcyx pavoninus. Next base: position 601,792 of record JAUMJL010001251.1, on the reverse strand, counting down.
TTATAGATACAAATCTGTGTAATTCTCATAGTTTTTTATTCAGACAGTTTTATTCAATCTAAAATGAATACAAGCGTTCTTATGGCCCTGTTGGGGAAAAAAAAAATCCAGTTTGTTTGCAGAACAGGAAGATGCTTTTTAATAAGGAAGACTTAAATTAAAGCCCTGTAAGCACCTAAGGTGCTTCTGAAGCAGCAAGAAATGGACAGGGCAGATGATGTGGGTGGTGTGGAGGGAGTACTGATGGGGTACAATGTATATGCCTGAATGTTCTGACTGTGTATTGTTGTGGATATGTGTATACACTAATTTTCATCTTTGCATTAATAATAGTTTAACTATCAAATTTCTATTATTCATGCATAAGTTTCACAACTACTACTTTCTTCTTTTAATTATGACAAATACTGATGAGGCAGAGCCCAGAATAACAGACCCAGCCTGGGTTTTTTAATTATTATTTTATGTATACGGAGTTTAAGAATATAGACTTGGGTCATCCACGTTATGAAATGAATTAAAAGTACCAATGTAACAATAATTTTAAGTGAGAACAGTTCCACATGTCCTACAAACCATAAAGCATTTCAGTTTTACCTTCCTGTAACAAACTAAGTAAAAAAGAAAAAGAAAAAAGAGCCTGAGATGAAGTAGTATAGAGTATACTAATTATGTTTTTCTTTTAAAAAATAATTATGATTAAATAATATCAATGATGAAAAGAGTCAGCATTGCTTATAAGTATGGAGATAAGTTGTTTATTTTTATTACTAACCTTTCTAATTTTCTTCCAGCTCCATAATGCTAATAATTCATTGTAAATCTATGTAAACAGACTCCCGATGAACAGTTTTACTGAGGGGAATGTTCTCGGCAGGGCTTTGTTAACCTGACATTCTGTGGTTTCGCCTCATAAAACCAGCAAAGGGCTCTCTGCATGGAATGTTAATGGGGTGAAGTAATGAATGCAGGATGGGATGTAAGATTTGAGCATGCATGAAGTCCTTACTCGGGGTTTTGGAATAGATCTTTGCAGACAGTAGCTAAGAGATAAAAGCACTGGGATTTTTTTTTTTTAATCTAACAGTTGGATGTCTTTGCTGGAATATGGGCTTTGAAGTTTAGTGGTGGTAGGAATATAAGAAAGGAATTAAAAATTAAGCTACATACATTTATTTTAATTTGGCCTTGGTGAAAAGAGCAAAGTTGAAGGTCATCCTCTTAATTTTAACATGATTTTAAAAATGGTATTTCCAGACTTTCTTAATAATTATGTTCTTTTTAGTTGTGTAATAATATAATGAGACTTTCTTTAAGAGGAAATTTGCTTGTGCCATACCTTTGCTTAATTTTCAAAAGTAGTACTTTGGGAAACATTGAACTAAACTAATTTAAATTCCTCGAATTTGTAATTGCTTTTCTGGGAAAAATATATTCAGTAATCCATAGTTCCAAAGAAACCAAGTATTGAAATTTTTATAACAGTCTGGTGCTAATTAGTTCATTGTCCAGGCATGACCTGATTATGAATTTGGTGTAAAGGGAATGAAAACATGTATGGATGAGCTGTTCCTTGTTCTGCCTAGGAGAAATGTTTGTTAGTTGAGTGCCTAGATGACATCTGGTGAGGCAGGTGTATTTATTTGAGTTACTGTAAAGCTTGCCCGTAGCTATCAGTCTGAGGGATTCGGTCAGATCCCACCTCCTTAATGCCTTGGTCACTTCATTCTTTTGCTACACGGTGTTCAAGCGCTGCTCCATCAGAAAGGGTAACATGAAGGGTTTTAACCTC